>JAKZLQ010000207.1:0-288453 GCA_023309525.1 Arxiozyma bovina | reverse complement strand
TTCTTTTGTACAATACAAAAGGAAGTAAGGATTTACATAGTAATTTATACTGTTATTATATTTTACTTCAGACATGCTCCTAACATTGTACAATTTAGAAAATTAGTTATAAATTGAGTAACCATAACATTCAGTCCAATAACGAATCTAGTTTTGAACACATTGAGAAAGTTTTTCCTCATTATATATAGGTTATATAAAAGTAATAATGTAGTCTTATAATAATAGTGAGTTGAAAGTAGTGAGGAAAAGATTATCTATTATTAATTACTTCATGTTCCTTATATATGTTTAGACATGAGTATCGAATATCATCATTTGTTATAGTTTACCACTGTGTTAATTTTAAGGATACCTGTTAGTATACCTATTAGGAAACTTGGATATCCTATTTAAGTATCACGGGAAAAAACATCTTATTGGTAATAATTCTACTATAGAGATTTTTATTGCTGTAAGATTCATGCTTATTGATTCTGTTGAGAATGAGCGCCAGAATGTAATGGATAGATTGTAAACATACTCACATTATATTCTATATGTTATTAAAATTATTAATATACAAAATAGAAGTAAAGTTCTTCACTTTTCTTCTTCTTACCTATTATAAAAATAAATATATACATAAAAGTGTAAATAAATTAAAAATAAGATACGAGAAACATCCTTGTGTTTATATATGCAATTCATGATGAAATTTTCTCTACAAAAGACAGTAAATTAGTTAAGCGGTTTCATCGTTGTTTAGTTCTAACTAAACGATAAATATTTTATCTCTATCTTTTATAATCCACTAAGATCTCATTTATCTATCTATTTTATTCTGAAACATTCTATTTCAACAGGTCCGTTCTATTTTTATCTAGAACCTTTAGTTTCAGCATTTTTATATTTGTATAATTGTTTACTCTCTTGAAAGAAATCGAGGGAACTTTCTCTAATAAATATAACAATAATACTCGCCATTTAGAACATAAATATATGAATCAAGATCATAAAGATATGTACATTAATATTCTTCGTTCAGAGGAATACAGGTATTATTTTTGTTAGACTTTACAAGATAAAATTAATGATTCCAGAGGAACCATGCATTTCAGAGTTATAATATATAATTTGCTAGCTAAATAACAAAAGAAAGTCAAAAAAAAATTGTGCCACGATATATATTTATTAAAAAGATATATATATATAAAGTATGGTATATATATTCTCACAAACAGTGTACAATATTTGCATGGTATATACAAAGAACAATACAGCCCACTTATGTTACAACATTGATTCAGAGTTTTTCATTATTTATGCACTGTTTACAAGCTATTGGAATTTCAATCAAAGAAAAACCCATCAAAAATCATGTTAAACTTTCTGATACATCAAAATATAGGCAGTTCTTGAACTAATACCTTCTTCACTAGCCTCCAAAACTTCTCCAAGTTTCAATGGCGTAATAGTGACATCGTCAATTCTATACCACTTATCTGTTTCCTTATGATATATGTCAGCTGTATAATGACCACCATCTGGACTAACTCCATGGTGATAAATAACACCAGTTAACTCATATTTTCTGTTACTTTCGTTAACTTTTAAAAACTGAGAGGCAACAGTTTCCCTTGGGATTGTTAACTGATGTGGATAATTAATTTTTTTTCTAATTTTCTCAATGCGTCCATTGTAACTATTATAATTAGCCATATTCTTGTCTTCTTCAGATGTACTAACAAAGGCAAATCTCTTTAGTTGTATCAACAACACTTGGGGCAATTTATCAATGAATGTTTGTTTCTTAGCTTCAACATCTACACCTTTAGATGATTTGAATGGTAATAATTCAAATTCACTAAATTTCTTGAACGCTGACTCTAAATCATTCACATCACTATCAGAAATATCTAGTTGGATCGTTTGAAAAGGATCCAAGGTAATAGATTGAGATTCCTTATGATTAGGAATATCTAATACAGATCTAAATTGACCACCAAACAATTCAGATATTGGTGATGGAGTAACTTCGACAGTTCTTTTGGCTGCAGTTTTAGTCTTCTTACCCTTTTTACTTGAAGAGCTTACTTCATGCCAACCATTATCATCATCGTTGTCCTTTGAATCATCATCACTGATCACACCATATTTATGCAATAAATCTCTGAAATGTGTTGAGGCATTTTGAATAAATGTAGCTTTCTTGTAACGTTGTAAGTTTCTAATAAAAAAGATTTTTAGTGATTCATCCTTAATACTTTGTAATAAATTTTGAATCTCATTTTCTGTTAGACAATCAATACATGAGATGAATTCTTCATGAAGCTGATCTAATAAATGAGTTAAGAATTCTTCTGCATCTTCTTGATGGCCCCATTGAAGATCCTTAAATTTAGGAATCTTTGATAATACCTGGTAAAAGTCATCTGGCTTAACTGAATCAATGACTGAAGCAAATTCCTCTCTTTCATATTGTTTTGAAATACCTGCCTTCTTATCTTTCTTTGATTCATGGCTATTTTGTTCACTAACAACGTTTTTCTTCTCTGTCTCATAATGTTCACGATCAAATTGTGTGTAGAATGAAATACAAGCATCCAATAATTCACAAGAAATTTCACCTACGCGGGCATTCATATTTCTAGTGGACACAACATTTAAAATGTCAATAAATGGTTTACAATATAATAATACTTGCAAAACTGAACTCATAAAACATATATTAGCATTATTGATAATACCTCTTGGAATAATCGAATTAACTGGTAATTTTTTTTCACCATTTTTCTTATTTGTTAATGAATAATTAACAAAATCTGGATCAAAGCAGATCCGTAAAGCAAGAGAGCCTAAGGGTTCAGATCCCTTAGTATATGGAGGAATATAGTTCTTATCCTTCTTTTGAGGCTGTTTAGACGAGACAGCAGTAACACTAGAGGATGCTGATATAGAAGTAGACGATGATAGAGTTGTAGATGACGAAGCAGATGGTATGTTCTTAGTTGTAATTGATTTGCTTTTGATCGCAGCTGATGAAGCAATAGCTGACCATGACATTGTTGCAAGCTTTGGTGTCCCGGCAGGAGTTGACTTTGTAGTTGAAACTTCAACAGACTTTGTAGTAATAGTTTCTGTTTGTTTTAACGGTCTCTGTATAACTGTTTCGGTTAAAGTCGGGGTATCCTTATCCTTATCCTTGCCCTTATCCTTATTATTATTCTTACTTTCAGTGGATTCTTCATATTTCAAAGTTTTTGCCGACACAACAGGCTTTTCATCTTTCTTTGGACTATGTTCTATATTAGATGAAGTATCATAGGACATTTGTTCTTTTCCGGCCTCTGTTTTTGCACCTCTTTCTTCTTGTTTTTCATTTGATAGCTTTGTCTTACTATTAATATCAATATTGGATTCCATTAACGGTTCAGTAACCTCATCAGGACTCTTTGATGATTTAGTAATTACTTCTTCAGGATTGCTTGTATTCATAGCTCTCTTCTTTTCCTTTGTCTTTAATACTGAAACATTTTGTTTCTGTTCAATAGAATTTAATTTCAATAGATATCTTCTATTTCTTGCTGCAGAAAATTCCTCTGGTGTTGTATTAATAAAGATTGGTAAACCAGTAGTCAAATCAACATTTCTACTATAATTTGATTTAGAGACATCAAATTTGAACGGGTCATATAAAGCTGTTGACGAATTAGATTTATTATTAACTAATGGTTGATTGTTACTGACATTACCATTATAATAATGTTGAGTTTGATAATAACTGTTGTTCTTGGTTTGATATGGATTACTACCTACCGTATTGATATTATTACTACCATTTATCATGCTATTATTATTGTTATTCCATTTTTTCTTCGATCCTGAATTGTTAATCCCGTTATTACCGGTGATGTTTGTGATATTATTATTATTCTGTTGTGGTGCACCTTGGTAGATCATACCTTGAGTTTGATTCATCATCTTGAAGTGATAGTTTGGATTGGGTGCCGTAGCATACATATAAGGTCCTTGTGGATAACCAACATACATAGGGGTGGGTGGTTGATACACAGGGAATCTCATATTTGTATGTGGTGGAGGTGGAGATGAGGGAGTATTTGGATACATTGAGTATGATTCTTCATTGTTATCGACCATTTTATACTGTGTTGTGCGATTAATAATATGTTTGAAGTGAAAGGGAGAATATTAACCTAAAATTAGAATTTTTCACTATAGGAGAAAGTGGTAGGAAGAATAAGATATATGCTTCTCTATAGGTAAATTATGAACGTAAATATAGTAAGAGTTAGAAAGCAAATATCTGTACAGTATTTATTGCTGTGATCGTAATATATATCTACTTAGTGAACTAACTAAAAAAAAAAAATAACAGATGGAAACCAAGAAGACAAAACTATTAGACAGCTGAAATCTAGCAATATATAATACAATATATGTCGAGGAAGAGACTGTTTAGGTGAAATTTTTATTTTTTATTTTTCGTTTTTTTTTTTTCAAATTTTTTCAAAAAAAAATTGACATGATTCACACAGAGAGATAAAATAGTTGGAGAGAAAAAAAAAGAGCTCAATAAAAAAACAGAGAAAAAGAAAGAGAGAGACAGAAATTCACATATATTACACAACATTTCATCATGCAAACGATGCAAACTTTAACTACATAATATGCTATAGACCTTTCACAACTTATACAAAGGATGAGTAATGCAAAGAAAAGAATGAAAATTTTATTAACATTATTTAAATCCTTACATAAAAGAAGCTATATTAAAACTCCAGTCCATGTTTCTCTGCATAATATTTACATATTTCACCCCAGAATTTGACACCTTCTTCAATCTCATGTTCTTCCAAAAAACTGATAGATAATCTGACAGATCTAATTCCCCAGTTTCTTTTGTCTGCAACCACTTCAAAATTAGATCCATTAGCCATGATTACTTGATACTTCGCTTTTAATAAATTTTCTATCTCCATAGAATTATAACCTTTTGGTAATGTGACCCATACAAAATATCCACCTTTTATGGATTCATAAATTGTACCTTTAGGTAAATATTTCTTAATTGCACTTGAAAGTGTCCTACCCCTTTGTGAATAAACGGATATTAAATGATCGATTATCCTTTTAGCTTCACCGTTTTGTAATAACGTTCCTACAATCATTGAATTTAATTGTGAGGGGGTACCTCCCGATATGTTAGCACCACCTTTCGAAAGCTGTCTCACTAAATTACCATTTATTGCCTCTTGATATCCAAACCTTAACCCAGGAGCAATGATTTTAGAAAATGTAGAGTTTGATATAGTATTACCATAACTTGTCGGATCAGTATTACTTGCTCTATCCAAATGAACAAATCTTTTAGGTATAGGTATATTAGGGTCGTAATTTAATATATCGTATACATCATCTGAAATTATTAACATGTCATATTTTCTTGCCAATTCAATTAACCTCAATTTACATTCATTGGAAAATGTCATCCCACTTGGATTAGCAAAAGTCGGTACGCAATATATAACATATCTATAAATTTTTTTCTTTTGATTCAATGTTTTTTCCGGGTTAATAATACAATCGGTCTTATTACTACTGCTATTGTGATTACTATCATTAGATAATGATAATGATTCAAAATAGTCCAATCTTTCTTGCAATAAGTTAAAATCAATAGAATTAGTCTCTGGACATTCATCAATGGCAGTCAATTTATGATCACCGAACCCAGCATCTATAAAACAATCATTTATCAAAAAATATGTAGGTGTAATAATAAATGCTTGTCTAGTATATCCTGTGTGTGGTAAAGTGGTCTGTAATAAGATATTTAATATACCATATGAAGAACCAGAAGTCAAATTGATATATTCAGGTTTCGATAGCATAGAAGAGTTCGAACCATCTATATGGAAAACCTCAGTGTTATTAAATTGACAGATTTGTTCTCTAACCCAAAATGCGCCTTCATCTGAACCATATGTCAATGGATGTCTATTTTCAGTCTGCGAATCGTACGGTCTTTCCTCGGGCGTCAGCAATTGTTTTGTAGCTTCGATAATCTCATTATTTGGCAATAATCTATTAGACGGGTGTCCTTTGAAGAAATTGATTCTAGATGGTGCATCCATACTCATTTTTTATTTTTATTTTTTTCTTTTTTTGCTTAGTTTATTTATCTATTCTACCCCTTGACATTGAATACTTATTCTTATTTATTGTTCTTATATACTATGTATCATTCCAAACAAGAAACATTTTAAGTTGTGCCAATTATCAAAATACAAACCGTTTTGTCTCTTTTCCTTTCCATTTCTATATATATATATGTATGTATGTATGTCACGATGACTCTTATCTTTCTTTTATTGTATCTTTTTTTTTTCCCCTCTCATTGTCTCTTTCACTCATCTTCCTGATTTAATATTTTCACGTGGTTTAAGTTAACCAACTTTTTTCTAGATCTAGTAAAGATAGGTTTAATCATTTAAAATTCAAAATTTTCCAGACTCGTTAAATAATATATAGTAGGGTATCTGGCGGAAAACAGGAAAAAAAAAAGATTTTGATCCACTACTTATGTTTTTGTGCTTTCATTTTCAGTCTAAATATTTCTAAGTATTTAAAAAGGATTTGGTTACGGTTTTATTATTAACAACAAGATAGGTCATAGAACCAGAAAGTTTCAAGTCACTAAGTATATGAAATGATGCGCGGGGGGTATATAATCAAGTTATGTTACTTGAATGAAATAAACACATATATAGAGGTGATTATTATTTATAGATTGTAACTGTGAGTAATATATATTATTCTTGTAAAGAAAAAAAAAAAGATAAATGCTTTTCAAAAGAGGAAACGGTAAGGTACGTAATGACAAAAGGATATATTATTCTCTCACTGATGAAACTTTAAGTATAATGCTTACATATCTTTAAATACCTAGAAGAATTTATTATCTCTAATTTTACTATGTATTTATATTTATTGAATAAAAGGGAACAGATCAGAAAAGGGGAAAACTCACCACTATTCACGTTACTATGGCAATGCCACATATGTAAAAAGAAAGGAAAGGGAAAGGAAAAAACATTAAAATTTATTTTTTTTTATTAGTACAATAGTAACGTTTCTTTTCTTTTCTTTTCCTGTTATACTATAGTTAGTTTTTCATAAACTTTAGTATTCGTCCTCTTTCTCTTCTATAAGTAGATATATTTTTTGTTCATCAGTCTTTCAACTGGTTGATTTGTTATAAGTAACAAAAATTAACAGTATATATTATTAACTGATATATTAAAAAAAAGAAAAGAAAAGAGAAAGGGACGAGGAAAATAAATAATGTTTTTTTTTAAACGAAACGAAAAATTGTTTTTATTTTCGCTAGCATTAAAAGAAGAGTTGAACGTTTTAGAAAATGGTTCATTTGCCCTCCCTATCTATTGCTATAGCAACAGAACCAATGTCTGGGTGTTTTACATCTTGATATAGAAGAAAACAGCACAAAAAGAAACGATAGGCGGATATTATTTTTCAGCAAAAAATGGGAAAAAAGAAAAGAAAGGAAAAGCGAAAGTGATGTGCCTTATAGAGAAATATTGGTGTTTGTGTTTGTGTTGCACATATTTTTATCCTGGTTACCGCTGCTTGTTGCCATAACAATATTCGAACGTATTTTTTTGTTATTATTATTATTATTATTATTATTTTTTCATTTTTTATTTTTTTTTTTCATTTTTTGCCTCACATTTTTGTCATTGTCCTCTTCTTTTTCTTTTTTCTTTTTGCTTTTATTGGGATCCCCATTAATTATTACTGAGTTCTGGGAAGGGGGGTATAGAGAGAGAGAAAAAAAGAGAAATATTTGCATTCAGAGATGATAATAATTAATAATCTGTGGTTTTCCTATTCTGTCAACTTGTTTCTTTCTTTTTTTCTTTTCTTTCTTTTCTTTTTTCCATTTCTTTTTTTTTTTTTTTTTTGTATTTTGTCCCCTTCCTGCTTTCTCTTTTTGTTCTCCTTTTTTTTTCTTTTTTCAATCTTTCTTTCTTTATTTTATTATAGCACCATCTTTAAACATCTGAAAAGAGTTATTGAAGTGTTACACATTAGAATATAAACTATATATAAATGAATAATTTTATATAAATTTCTTAAATCTGGCTCACATTCCAACAACCTTCAGTATCATATTGTCCTCCTTTTTATTTTATCTATATATCTTTCACATTTTCGTCATTTTTCCATTTATCATATTATTCAGCCCATATAACCAAAGCATACAATTCGTTATTTGAATATCAAATTCTTTGCCCTACTCTACCCCCCTCTGCCAACCTATATAATAATAATAATAATAATACAACATGTCCAATACTTCTATTTCTAGACCTGCTAACGATGCTGAAATCCAAGCTGTCCATGATAGACTAAGTGATGCAGCTAGAGAACATAAAGAATATTTACATTCGCACAGAATTCAACGTCATGCTTTAAAAGAAACTGAAAAGGAGGAACCAATCTTGGTTGGGGACAAAAACCGTCATACTGTTTTCCCCATTAAGTATAATGAAATCTGGCAAGCATACAAAAGAGCTGAAGCTTCCTTCTGGACCGCTGAAGAAATCGATTTAGGTAAAGATTTACATGACTGGAATAATCGAATGAATCCAAATGAAAAATTCTTTATCTCTCGTGTTCTGGCCTTCTTTGCTGCTTCTGATGGTATTGTCAATGAAAACTTGGTCGAAAACTTCTCTGCTGAAGTGGCTATTCCAGAAGCTAAAGCTTTCTATGGTTTCCAAATCATGATCGAAAATATCCATTCTGAAACTTATTCTCTTTTAATTGACACCTATATTAAAGACCCAAAGGAATCCGAATTCTTATTCAACGCCATTGAAACAATCCCACAAATCAAAGAAAAAGCCGAATGGGCTTTAAGATGGATTCAGAACGAAGAAGCACCATTCGCTGAAAGATTAGTTGCTTTTGCTGCCATTGAAGGTGTTTTCTTTTCAGGATCATTTGCTTCTATTTTCTGGTTGAAAAAGAGAGGTTTAATGCCAGGCTTGACTTTCTCCAATGAATTGATCTGCAGGGATGAAGGTTTACATACCGACTTTGCCTGTTTATTATTTGCTCATTTGAAACATAAACCAAATCCAGAAATCGTGGAAAAAATCGTCACTGAAGCCGTCGAAATTGAAAAGAGATACTTTATTGACGCTTTACCTGTTGCTTTATTAGGTATGAATGCAGACTTAATGAATCAATACGTCGAATTTGTCGCTGATAGATTACTAGTCGCTTTCGGTAACAAGAAATTCTATGATGTTGAAAACCCATTCGATTTCATGGAAAATATCTCTTTGGCTGGTAAAACCAATTTCTTCGAAAAGAGAGTCTCTGATTATCAAAAGGCTGGTGTTATGGCTGCTGCTCAAAAAACTGAAGCAGGTGCTTTCAACTTTGATGCCGATTTTTAAGATGAAAATCGTTTAACTTCATATTTATTTATATACATATGGTTCTATTCCCAATGTTTTGTGTTTGTTTGTTTTTTTTTTTAGAAAAGTTTTATGATCAAAACAAATATTGAAAACTTTAAAAAAAAAAAAAAAAAAAGAAGCATGCATATTTGATACACATAATTTATATAATCCATAACTAATTGTTTATGTATTGAACTATTTATATCTTTTAATAGTTGCATGTTCAAAATGGTATATATAGAATACTTTATATTTTTATTTTTCTTTCAAATATATATTTATCCATGATAAAACTTTCTTTTCCAGCAACAATAAATAGGTAATGGCGACATTTGAATATTTATCCTGATATTTTCCCAAATATTGTGTAATTCGTAAATTTATGACATCCTAGTATTCAAAATAATATATTTCCTTTTTTTCTTTAATTGTTGTGATGTATTTAAAATACAAAAATGTACAGTACTCAGTTGAACATAAAAAAAAATTGATATTGCCCCTCATACTTTTTATTAAAAGTTAACACTAGATTAATTGTTTGATCAGAATTTTTTGACGTTTTTTAAAAAAAATATATAGGGAAGATATGTCTATACAATGCGATTAAAAATTATTAGAATACGCTAATATTTAACTGTCCAGCATGGAGTCATTCTATAATATTAGAAATATATTTAATATAACATCCATTGTTAGTAAGATATTTTACATAATTCCACAATTATGAAACATAAAATAGCAAATAATTATAGAATCTTTAGCATGAATAAAGACAATACGAATGCGTAAATATACTCATTCACTAGCCAAGATGGATAGAGAAATAGTAACATAGTATTTTTATAATATGTTTACTACCTGGAATGAAGATTAGAAGGGGCGGATTCTTCGTAACATATTTTAATAATACTTATTATATAGTTTATAATAGATGACCTAAGACACCAAAGAATTATATAATAATACTCTTCATCTAGAGGATATGAAACACTGGTGAAAATCCAGCGGCACTATTAAAGGTTTTTACAAGTATATTTCTGGTTATCTTCTCGGTACTTTCTTTAAAAATCATCTGAAATACCATATGGTAACTTGTGAACACCGGTAAACTGATCATCTATTCTAACCACTATGCTGATATGGAAATTGTCATATTTTTTGACGGACGCATATCTTTGTTGGTCATCATGTGACCGAAATTCTAAAAATCTTTGTGTCGTTGTTTTACTTTGATACTATGTTTTCTCATAAAAATCTATGAATATACTGTAGAAAGAGTCAGGCACGTGCAGGACCCAATATGTTGGTTATTAAATAAATATTTTTTAGGAGCTTTCTGAGTGATATTATATTTAATGTTATAACCGAAACATATCATTTGTTTTAAGAAAATAATAGTATTCATATAAGACATTCCTGAATATCTAAAAATAAAACGAATAATGAATAATGCAAGTCTTTGTACTTTCCCACAATAATGCTAAATTATTGTCCTATTGCTGAAATTTTAAAAGCATCATATATAACACTAGCTGCGAAAATATATTTACTAATATGAGAATAAAAAACTATACGGCAATACACAAATTTGTCTCACTGAGTATATTTTTCATTATCGTCCTGTAATTCATCAGCTTTCAGATACTCTTTAAGAGAAAATAATTTACTGGTATTAAGAGGAAATGGATAGATTATTAATATCAGTGATAAGGTGGGGTATGATGTTATAGTAGATTTGTTAATTCAATATATAATAGTATAATAGTAGAATTAATATTATGACTTCTTCGTTTTTTTTTATATATGACAGTTATACATATTATAAACCTGTATATGTGTGAGGAACTTAACTGGAAGTCCAGTAGATACTCAATCCTGCGGGTAACACCTGAGTGTCTGGGTGGAGGATTGGTACGGCCATGTGCGCAGTGGCTCGTATATTGTATTGAACCTGATTGGAGGATTTTTAGGGAGTGATAATTATATCAGATCTTGACGAGAGGCCTTTGATTATTGAGGAATTAGGCCAGAGGTAATTATCTTATTTAAGCGTGTCTTAGTACTGATATTAAGAGGTAACTCTTAATATCATACAACGACCAAGTTCAACAAGAAGTTACAAGTTACATCAGGGTTATTTAATTAGTTTTATATAGAGCTTACGTAAGAGTGTTTATATTTATACTAATTTACTGAAATATAATGTTCTAGAAGAAAATAGATAGAACAATGGGGTTTCAAAAGATTGCAGACAATTGAAATCGAATATTTACCATTGAGATAGAACTAAACGTCCATGAAACTGCGTAATTAAATTTCTATAGTTTGTAGAGAACCCCCCCCCCCAATAACTGTATATATAAACACAAAGATTTCTCTCATATCTTATTTTTAATTTATTTTGCACTTTTAAGTACATATTATCAAGCATGGTTCGGAAATGTTCACAAACCATTCCGCTCGCAAAGTGCCCAATTTTTGAACTTTCCGCCCGCAAATTTTGAGGTTCAGCGGAACAACTTTCTGACGCACCGTTCCACTACGTCCGAGTAAAATTTTGCGGAAACTTCGTTCCGACCAGGCTTAGTCACTGTGACATATTTATTTTTATATTGTGTATAAAGAAGAAGAGTGAAGATGCTGGAACTAAAGATTCTAGAATAAAATAGAATTGATGGTTTTTTGCCAATTTAGGAATTTATGCTGGTTTAATATTATTTATGCTAGAATTGTTCCCCAACAACAAAATATTTTTTCTAATCTGAAAAATTTTATCTTGATAGAAATAAATTTATATAAAAAGAAGAATAAATAGATTATTCATATACAAGGTTTGTATACTATGTATAGTTATCATACATAGAAAGAAACTGAAGAAGTTCTTACTAAAAATATATCATCATACTATTAGCTATTGATTGTACAGATCTACTTATCATCATGTCTAATCTTACCACCGATATGAATAATCTATCCATTTCTTCTCAAGAATGAATCAATAATATTTTAACCAATAAGAATGAATCTTACGGCAATAAAAATCTCTATAGTAGAATTATTACCAATAAGATGGTTTTGCTGTAAGATTCATTCTATTTTATTCTAGAATCTTTAGTTCCAGCAAAACTTTACTTCTATTTCATATAATAATAACTTTAATAGTATATAGAATATAAACTAAGAATGTATAATATAAATTTATCACCCAAGGTGCTCATTCTCAACAAGATATATAAAAGTATAACAGGATCGCAATACTTTGTTGTTGTTGAGTTAATCTTCGTTGTTTCTGTTATCTTCGAATATCCAGAATTAAAGTAAGAGGCCAAGGTTCATGTGTAATATCCCGTGATACGAAGTATGGGTCTAATGTATTTTTCCAATTCATTTTGTAAAATTTTTTGCAACGTGTTGTTGTCCAAGGAGAGCTTATTTGTGGCGTATGAACTTGTGAGATATAATGGTATCTTGAGAGGTTACTGTAAGAAGGACTAGACAATGTTATAGACAGAGGAGCAAGAAATAAGAATACATATTTTTGTATATTTTAACTATTTATTCTAGTTATTATTATTTGTGTATTTTAAACTTATAACTAGATTTATCTATTTCATTTTTAGAATATTGTGATTTACTTTTATTATAAAGAACAGAGTTATTACAATTACATTTACAAAAAGAGTAAAAATAGCGTCGCCAGGTTTCGATCCTGGGACATCAGGGTTATGAGCCCTGCGCGCTTCCACTGCGCCACGACGCTTAAGAAAGAATGTTTTTGTGTTGTAATCGACTACCGACTTACAATAATAATTCGTACACTTGTTTAAACTATTTATAGACCAGTGAATAGACTGAAAGTGTACTTGGTTATTTTATTAAAATAAATATATAAATAAATAATAATAATATATAAAATATAAATGAAATATAAATACAAATATGAACAGGAAATAAAGAAGAACTTGGAGAACTTGAATATAAAAAATGTTCTCCTTTTATATAAAATATTTGACCACAAGTTTATTTCGAAAATAACCAAAACTCGAGGTCGACAGTAAAAAATAACAGAACGGATAAAAAGGGGTAAAAAACAATAAAAGACAAATAAGGGGTAAAAGGGGCAAACGTGGGGTAAGGGGTAAGGGGTAAGGAGTAAGGAGTAAGGAGTAAACACGGGGTAAGGGGCTAATAAGGGATAATAGAATTTCCCGATTAGGAAATATCCGCAACAAAAACATCCATATATATGGTTGTATAGTGTAGTGGTTATCACTTTCGGTTTTGATCCGAACAACTCCGGTTCGAATCCGGATACGACCTTTTTTGTGTAGTGTAATATCCCGTGATGTGATAACCTTAAGGTTACTAATTTCTGATAACAGTCGACTTGAACTTAATAATAATAAAACACTAGGATAGATATAAGATACAGACTCACTCTATATCTTTAAATGTATTATATTAAAATAATCTAAATACTATAACTAAGTAATATATAGTATATACTTCTCGGTTCTGTCTTGGTTGCCTTCTTTTATATCTTCTTTTGGTTACTCCTGCTCTCTGTGTTTGTATACTTATCTTTTATATTCTTAACTTTCCATTTACAAGGTTTGTTTGCACAATTTTCCAAAAAGGAGAGTTTAGGAAAATATCGATTACCCTCATTTTCCTAAACATCAAAATCTGGGATATTACATTTGCCCCTCCTCATGAAACAAGTTCCACGTTGTTTCTAAACCATGGTCTATTTCTTTTGAACTTTTCATATAATCTCAACAACTCTCTCTTGGGCAAAATTTTCTTTAATTCTTCTGCACTAACTTGAACTGGATCCACTTCTGTACATCCATCCAACATCACTAATAATATTTCTCTATTTTGTTCATCCTTTGTAATATCCACAATTCTGACTATTCTCTGGGCTTGCTTTCTCAGTTCTTCCAACGTTGCCTTTGGTACTTGGTGAAATTGAGTATCTGTACTTACATAATGTTTCACTGATCTAACATTAAAAACATTATGGCGTTTAGAACTTAATTCTCCTCTCTTAATTTCAACATTTTGATCTCCTAACATTTTCACCACCTCAAAGGGTCCAAATCACATATAATGGAATTTACGACCAGCACCATTCCTCACATAAGCGTCCTTATGTATCAACACTTTATCTCCAGGTTTAAATAATTCTAAACCTCTATGTCTCTTGTTATAATGCAACGATTGTTGGTCTTGTGCTTCAGCCAAAGAATCTCTAAACATCAAAAGCATAGCTTCCATATTATGCAAGTATGATATCATAGCCTTATGTGCATTCTGTCTCACTAAATCCCCTTTTGGAATCACATACTTTGGTTTATCCCACTTAGGATTGTACAAACCGCCAAACCTCTCTTTATATCCACGTAAGGCAACAAAAGGAGATGCACCTAATGAAACTTGATACGTGGTGTTATATGCAAATGCTGCCAACGGTAAATATTCTACCCATTTAGGTTTGTTCTGTACATATGTTCTGATGGATTCAATCATTGTTTTATTTAAACGCTCTACTTGTCCATCACTTTGAGGATTGTAGGAAGTTGAAAATCCAGTAGTAATTTCAAGTCTTCTAGCAAACTCCTCCCAAATTGAATTAACAAATTTTGGATCTCTATCTGACACAATAAACCTTGGGATACCGTATTGTAAAACCACTTCTTTTAACAGCACACTTGCGATCTCTTGAGTAGAAACCTTCTTATTCATTGCTTTGAAAATCGCCCATTTTGTCAATCTATCTGTAATTACCATTATCTGATCATATCCTTCATCCAATGTCATACCTGACACAAAATCAATATTTATCGCCTCAAATCGTCTAGTAGGAATTTCTAACGGATGATAAACACCAATAGGCAATAAATGTGAATTCTTGGCTTTCTGACATGACTCACAACTTTTCACAAATTTGGTAATCATATTTTTCATCTTCTTCCAGTAATAAAATGGAGCAATATTAGCATATGTTCGACTTATACCAGGATGTCCTGCAGCTTTTGAACTATGGTAGGTACGTAATATTTCATATTGCAAATCTTTCGTAGGAATCACTAATCTATCCTGGAATCCATCTATCACACCATAGTACAACAATCCATTTTCTAATCTATATCTTTTGACAATTGTTCTTAATTCAACTGGACACTCTTCCTCCCCCTTCAAAATCTCAATCACCTGGTTGAGGAATAGATTGTTTTTGTATGATTTCCTGATTTTCTTTACCATAAACCCTTCCATATTCCCTGTACTGATACATATCTTCTTGATGGAAATTCTTGACAAACCATCTGCTTTGTTGTTTTCCCCAGGAATATATTTAATATTAAAATCATAATCTGCAAGTTGACTAATCCATCTCTGCAGTCTACTATTTAATTCAGTACTCTTCATAATGGTTTCTAATGATTTATGGTCTGTGTATAAATCGAAGTTTCTACCGACAAGATAATGTCTCCACGTCTTTAACGCATGAACGATCGCATAGAATTCTTTATCACGTATAGGCCAATTCAATTGATAGTGGACCAGCACCTTACTTAAGTAAGCAACAACACCCTTCGTTTTATTCTCACCATCTATTAATTCTAACACAGCACCAACAGCAAACTTGCTAGCATCTGTAGTGACTCTTACTTTGTATTTATCACTAAACGGACACAAAATTGGACCTTTCATTAAGGCTTCTTTCAACATCTGAAATGCAGCAGTTTGTTGTATATTCCATTCTTGTTTACCTGCTATGTATTCATACAATGGACGAGCAATGTGGCTAAATTTCTTCACGAAACGTCTGAAATAACCACACAGTCCTAAAAATGATCTTGCTTCCTTTGGTGTCGTAGGTGTAGGCCACTTCGTAATAGCTCCAACTTTTCTTGGATCCATATGGATACCTTCCTTATCAATGTAATGACCTAACCAAAATATACTCTGTTGGAATAATGCACACTTGCTTTCCTTTGCATATAACTTAATTGATCTTAATAGCTTTAGTACTTCTCTGACATCTTGTAAATGTTGTTCCTTAGAAGATGAGTAAACCAATATATCATCCAAATAAACCAGCACCTTCTTGTTCAAAATATCTCGAAATAAGTCATTCATTACCATCTGGAATGTCGATGGTGCATTCGTTAACCCAAATGGCATCACACGCCAAGCATATTGTCCTTGATGAGTAACAATAGCTGTCTTCGGTTGATCCTTCTCTGCAACTGGTATTTGGTGATAACCTGAGATTAAATCTAATGACGTAAACCACTTGGCACCATGTAAATGATCAAACAAGTCTTCTATCAACGGTAAGGGAAATCTTGACTTGATTGTCACCGCATTTAATCTCCTAAAATCACAACACAATCTCTTGGAACCATCTTTCTTCTTTACAAACAACACAGGAGCACCATATGGAGATGTAGTAGGATAAATTCTACCAGCAGAAATTAACTCTTCAATCTGTTTCTCTAATTCTTCACGTTCGTCAATGGATAATCGGTAAGCTCTACTATAAGTTGGTTTTGAATCAGCGACCACGTCTATGACATGCTTGATTTCGCCCTTATACTCAATTGTCTTAGGTAACTCTTTACAAAAGACATCACTAAACTCTTGCTTAATCAAATCTGACTCATAACAACTACCAACTGTTACATCATTGCCCATATTCACATTGATTCTACGAATCAACAAAACTGCTGAAAAATTAATATCTTCGTGATCACGTAACGTCTTATTCATTTTTGCAGCACTAACTCTCTTAATGGACAAAACATTGTTAACATCTATTTCCTCACACATAACTTCAGACTTCCTTAAGTCTTCTTCATCATCACCCGGGTAGTTACCTCTTGTAACATTTTCTCTGGAAATAAATGGATTAACTCTCCTATGTCTGTGCAGATAGTTTAAAGCATCGCACTTCCTTCCTGCAGGTCCTCTCTCAGTATCATCAGTAGTTACCATTTTCACTTTCTTGAGAGTCGCAACTCCCTTCACATCATTGTGATTCCTTGCCTCTTGCTTAGAATCCAATCTTCTCATTTCTGTATCAAGATCCGCAATCTCGACACCAACTCCGGAGTTGTAGCCTACGTAGTTATATGAGATATCCCCCAACATCACACTAAGATCCTCTTGTGGTGTAGCACACCCACTTGCAATGTTGATACCTCCAGAATCCGGCTCTTTTAAAAGTTTCACCTCGCATGAATACTTTTTGTTTGGCTTGTGTACAGTGTCTCCACCATACGACATACTCCCCACCATACAGGCATCAGTACTGCGGCTCACAAATTCGCCAAACTCATCCACAGTAGCAGAAGTATGACCGTCCAACCTCCTACCTGCCGTTTCTGCTTCCTTTAACCACTCCACTGCTACATCCATATTCGCAAAAATAAAGTCTAGACCTAACAATAACAACTCTTGCACTGATTCACTCGAGACCACAAAACATGTCACTACGACTCTAGTATCAAAAATAACGAAGGATACATCTACACATAGGTCTGTCTGTAACTTCTGTTCATTTGGATTAATTCCATCTAAAGACCACGTCTGATCTAACTTCCTTACCTTTAATCCTAATGAATTTACTAACCCTTTTCCAATAATGGAAACTTGAGCACCCGAATCCAATTCTGCTTTCACTAACATATCTCCAATCTTAACATTCTTCTTTAACGATTCCTGAACAACAGGATCTTTGTTCTTTCTTATTCTTGCAACCATTGCCCTTAAAGCTGTCCTCGGGCCCATCTGGTTTGAGGACATGCCTAGTTTTTTGAACTATCTTTAGATGGGGCTTTACACTGATGAGCCATATGACCCATTTTGTTACACTTGAAACATTTAATAGTCTTCTTCTTGTCTAAACTTCTATGATTCTTAATAACTTTAAAGTTTGGTTTTTGTTTAATTGTTTGTGCCTGCTTGAACGTATTTTCATAATTACAAGCCATGTCTAACAGTTGTGTCCAAGTAGTAGTCTCTGGAGGTCTATTGTTTAAGATATATCCAGTCAATCCCACAGGAATTCGGCGATAAAATTCTCCAGCTAAAAACTGTTCAGAAATAAATTCAGGAGCCACATCTACCAGCTCTTGAAAATCCTCACCAATTTTTTTCATAGACTTTCCTTCCGGGTTGTATTCTCGACACTTATCAATAAATTCCCAAAAGGGGTTATTGGAACCAAACCTTTTTTCGATACTATTAATTGCCTCTTTTAATGATTTGAAAGTAGGTTCTTCTTTTTCGTACCAACTTTTTGCTGCCCCCTTAAGGCGTAGTTTAATTAATTTTATCATAAATGTATCATCTGGAATGGATTCAGAATAAATCTGATAAAAAGTATCAACAGAATCCTTCCAAGCCTTAAAATCAGTCTTAGGGTCGTTGGTCTTACCACCATAGTAATCTTTCACCTCTGCAGCAAACTTTTCTTTCAATTTTTCATCACTTAATCTTTTCTTACAAATAGTTTCGTTGGAAACACCTTTACTTTCAGTATCCTTATTAGCCTCATCTAACTTAGAACGTAATAAATTATTTTGATTAGCTAGTTCACGAATCAATTCGTTTTGCTTTACTTGTTCTGAAATTAGTTGTGCAATTAATTCATTTGATAACTTAACATTTTCTTTCGTTCTGTTATCAGAAATATTTTCCTTTTCAACATTGATATTTTGCACATCAGAACTTTGATCGTTACCAGACATTGTAAAAAAATTCGAATAATAATAACAAGCTAATCACTCAATATAACAATAACTTTTTGCGACGCTACCAATTGTGATAACCCTATGGTTACTAATTTCTGATAACAGTCGACTTGAACTTAATAATAATAAAACACTAGGATAGATATAAGATATAGACTCACTCTATATCTTTAAACGTAATATTAAAATTGTTGAGAACGAGCGCCTTTGGGTGATATATTTGTATTAAACATTCTCAATTTATATTTTTATATATTGTTAAAGTCATTATTATATGAAATAGAAGTAAAGTTCTTCGATTATATAAGAGTTATATAAATGTGTTGCTATAAAGTAAAATAAATATATAGTTATAAAAATAGTGAGGAAAAGATTATCAATTATCGATTACTTCATGTTCCTTATATATGTTTGGAAACGAATGTCAAATATTATAATTCATTGATACTTGGCACTGAGTTAATTTTAGGTATTACTGTTAGTTCACCATAATAACCAATTATGAAACTTGGATATCTCATTTAAATATCAGTGTGAAATGCATCTAATAGAGATCTTTTTTGCTGTAAGACTTATCTTTGTCAGTTAAAAGTTTATTGGTTCATTGTACTTCGTTCTAGAATCTTCTGTTTCGACCATCAATAATGCTGGAAATATCGGACAAGTGTACACACTCACATACAAGTATGATTTAATATAAATCAATAGGCATTATTAATATTAAATCCGATAAAATACAAGCTTGTACGTGACTACATTAAAGTAAGATTGTTTGTTCCAATAATACAAATATATAAAGAACAAACATAAGAAGGTAAAGAACAAATTATTATACTTTCTCTCTGAACATATTAAGTGATATTATTATATTTATATATATATATATATTTATTTTTATACCTTATATATAAGAGATTGAAGAATTGTAATAATAAAATACATACCAATAACTTTAACATTTAATCTTGACCGATAACTACAGTACATTCTAGGTTCTTCTTCTTATGAAATAATAACACTATATGACTGGTGTTGTCGTGATGGTATAATGAAATTCAATAAGGCAACCAAGCACGGTAATATCAATTTTTTAATGTTGTCTACAGAGAAATACAAAGAAAAAGGCAGCGTTGAACTTTCGAACCCTGCTCTATTTTTTCTTCCTCCTTGGTTTTCCTAATCCGCACGGAAAAGATAAGGCTCCACAAATTACTCAAAAATTTCCGTATGAATTCCGCATATTCCCGTATCATTACTTTTTTAGGTTTTTTTTGTTATGTTTATAATGAACGTTCAGAAGGACACAGGACAGAAATACTAGCATAACTATTAGAAATGATAGCAATTAACTGCATAAAGAGAAGTTAAGCGTCAGGTATATATCGTTACATATGTATAATCAGAATTTATTCGTAGATATTTTACTACACAAGATTAATTTTTAAGTGTATAACTGGTTCATTCACACCATCATATTGCTGGTTCTACATATGCAAGTATAAATACTTATATTTATTTATGATGATAATGAATGATATTCAAGACATATATTTTATCGACAAGAATATTGAGTCCATTCACGATCAACGAAAACAATTATCCATCAAGTTAACAAAAAATGAGAAACTTATACAAAAAATATCAAAACAAACTTCCAATTTTAAATCAATTACAGATGACCTAATTGCCAATATTCACCAACTTTCTGATATCGATCAATTTAGACAAAAATATGGTGATTTACAAATATTGGATACAATTGAAAACAAATTGATAGAAAAATTAGCTTATGAATCAAATATTAAAGAACTGAAACAAATTGAAAATAAAATTGATGAAATAGTTGCTTCTAGCTTGGAGAGTTTATCTTACGAAAGCTTATCTAATATTCATAATAATATAAAGAACATATTATCAGAGGGACATGTTGTAAAAAATGAAAATGTGGTAGAAATCATTTTAAATAAATTTGATCAATTACTTTTAAGTCCATTTTGTCAAAGAGAATATGAAAGTTTTAATAAATTGTTACTTGACACCAAATGGGATACCAAGAAATTTTCATTATCCGATAATACTTCTATAAATAATTTACGCTCCAAGTCTTCCAATCTTTATAAATTAGATTTATTATATTTGCAAAATAATAATAGACAATTTTGGAATTTTAAATCTTTAGCAACGAACTTTCAAGTTAGATTCACTTATCATTTCCACAATTCCAATTCAACAAATATTGCCATTTATTTTAAATTTTTAAATGATTACTTAAGTGCTAATCTTAATAAATGTATCACTATCTTTCAAGACAATACTATTGGTTTGACAAAAGAATTAGTGCAAAAACAATTTATTAACCATATATTGCAACCAATGAGAGATAGAATCAATAATACTTTATCAAATAATAATTTAAATTCGTTGATAACTTTAATCTCTCAAATTATTTATACTGATAAAAATTTAATCAAAACTTTCCATTACCATGGTAATGGTTTAATATCCCTTATTTCAAATAAATTTTGGGATATTTGGATAAATTATGAAATTAAAATTATAGTTAATCAATATCATTTAATTACTGAAAACCCCAAGGATTTGATCAAAACAGGATACAATTTTATTAAACTTTTAGATCAAGTGTATGATTATTTCAAACCTTTCTATGATCTAGACTTTGAACCACTTCTAAAATATAAATTAAGACTATGTTCAGAAATATATTTAGATCTATCTTCCAAGTATATGGATTATATTTTAACTACTAATTCACTGTCTGATAAATATTCAAAAGAAGACGAACTATACCAAACCATTAATAAATTGGAGTTATTCAATATTGTTTACAATAAATTAAATGAATTATCTAATAGGAGTATATTTATTAAACTAACTGAAACTGTAAATGAAAAAGAGTCAAAGGAATATATTTCTGTGTTTCAGGATATTTTGTCGAGTTATAGAGAAGAAATGTCGAAGAATTTACAAAAAGCGATTGTTCATAGAACCCAAAAATTATTGAAAGATTCGCTACAAACCTACTTTAAAATTGGTATATGGACATTCAATGAATTAATTGAAGAGATTGCAAGACCTGAAATAACAAATACAATAAATATGTTACGACATATTGTAACAAAGTTAGAAAATTCGGATATCCCTACAAATATTTTATTCAATATTAAAAATGAATTGTTGAATATTATGATAAATTATTTTATTGAATCAATACTGAAGCTAAATAAATTTAACAGAATAGGACTATTTCAATTAAAGATAGATTTCAAAACTGTTAAAGATACATTAAATATTCCGTGTGGTTTCGAGAACAAACAAGAAGCTATTTTTTCTGAAATAATGAACATTATTAATTTAAAGTATAATGATGAGTATGCAAAATTCACTGACTCTTCATACATTAAAAAAGGTGATTTCAATCAGCTAAGAAAAAGACTCCATATCATACAGTTAACAGACAATGAGATCCAAGATGCATTATTTAGAATTGCCTACGGTAATATTATTTAAAAAAGGCATGCTAAGTACAGATAATCATTCGATATATATAGATTTATCTATTGATCTATTTATCCAGTTAGAAATATACACGTATATAATTATATTTTGATAACTGTCATGATCCCCCTTGTCAGTTACTCCTTTATACACCACTTTTTAACATCTATTAACGTAGCAAGTTATTAGTCATTTCTTCATATTTTTCTATTTCTTCTTTTAAATCAGTATGTATGTTGGTTTTCCCTATCATTTGTTTTTGAGTAAAATTGTCTAACATTTCAGTCATTGTTGAAATCATTCCAGTAGGGCCAACATCAAAAATACTTTCCTCCTCCTTCCTGACTATCCATTGATATTTCATGGGAATATCTTCATCTTTAATCTCTTTGTAATCTTCAACGTATCTATCATATTTTGTATCATTTTCAGATGTGCCTCCGTTAAAATGATTATCAATAAGATGATCAACAACAGGCCATCCATATGCATTAACAAATCTTCTTCTTGTAATGATATTATTGTGAGCATCTGGTTTCAGTTGAACAATTACTTTTCTCCAAGAAAGACCCTTATGCCATCGTCTTGCAATCGTCTCTTCTAACTTTTGATATTTTTCTCTTCGTATTTTGTCAATCTTAAATGGTTGCAACAAGATATTGCTACTATTATATATGCTTTCTTTTATTTTCTGTACTGGTGGGATATCATCTTCTGTATAAATTTTATCGTGAATAATACATGATTGACGAGAATTTGGATCCATGATATATGATTTATCTGGTAAGGGTGGAAGTAAAATGGATGCAGCAGATTCTAATATTGAAACTTTAGGTAATTTTGAATCTCTAGTCTTTTTTTCATTAGAAGACATTTGTGGTGCCCAAACACCCATAATTTTATTTAATGGATTAATAAAAGTTTTCTGGAAAAATCTTGTATTATCTGAGATAGTAATATTTTCACTGTTAATTGTCTTATCAACATAATTTTCATTTAATGAGTTTAAAATCTCATCATAATCTAAAAATAATAGTGAGGCTGTATACAAAGGAACAATACCATCATTCACCACATTGGCGTAAAGAGTTCTTTTCTGAAATTTTGATAAAATGGTTCTGACAGGTTCACCTGATAACAAATATAATAATGCATTATTATCTTTGGGACTTTTATCTAATCCCAGATCTTGTCCTGTCTTACCAATAACACCAAATGACAGCAACATCTTTATGTAAGCTGGGTTATCCGTTACAATACCTAGCAGAGGAGATGCCATAGCAATAAAATTTATTGGTTCCACATTTTCAAAAAACCAGGGATATTTAACAGCAATATACGCTATTGCAAAAGTCTGTACAAGACCGCCAAGAGAGTGGCCAATAAAAGATATTTTCTTTGTATTTGTATCATACAAAGTGGATACAATATACTCTGCAACTCTTGTTCCAAGATATTTTATACCCTTTTCTGTCTGGCAGACATTATCAGGGAATCCTTCGACGACTAAATGTTCGTTTGGGTAATTTATTTGTTGATTGTAGATTTGTTCTTGTATATAAACCATATCAGTGGTCACATTTGAATGTAATCCATGTGTCAAGATGATCAAATGTTTAGGTTTATCTCTATGACAGGCAAAGGACAACTGAGATGGCAATTTCCATATATCCAATGTTGTTAATCTAGTTACTTGTAATTTATCCGAATACGTGGTTAAACTTGGAAGGAAATCAATGTTTTTAGAATTGATCGAGTTTTTGGTTGAACCAATGGACAATTCAAATGAAACTTTCGTTGTTGTGGCAAAGAGAATTTGACTTATTACATCTACGATCCAAATATACTGTTTCTGAATTCTATGAACAGATAACTCTGCTATGCTCTGTTGTTGAGGTTGTAAATTAGGTTCAAATTTAGGCTGATCAGCTGAGCAGACAATCCTCTGTGAATGATGGTAATTTTCTGTCCTTAAATCTGCATAAATAAAATAGGGTCCCATAAGGTAGCCTGCCCTGTATGACAGTTGTTCAATGTTCTTAATCTTTAACCATAAGGAATCCAATGTTAAATCCTCAGGGATTTCATCATCTTCATACAAATCATATTTAATAATGAATCTTTCCAATTCACCAATCTTTAATGATGATCTATAATGAAACCATACATTTTGTTCTATTGTAGTCATTTCTTAGAATTCATTACTGTCTATGATTTTTGACGCAAATGCATAAAATTTAATTTCTAGGCATATAAAGAGTTTAAATAGCAAAAAACCATTCATGTAGACATCTCAGGTTACATTTGTAGATTGTTTAAAGTTTAAGTATACTGCAGGTACTACTACCATCAAGACATTGAACAATTTTCTTATAATACTTCATTTAACAATTTTTTGTTCCTTTGCAATTATTGTCTATTTTTTTTTGTTAGTGCCCTCTGCAGGAAGTTTAAAAAGAGAACGAGGGAGTATAACTGTACAATCAATAATCAAGAATAATATTGAAGATACAATATTTACACGTCTATTTACCTCTATTTACACGTGCATTTATATGTCTATATATACGTATGATGAGGAAATAATGAGCAAGGAGGGGGAAGATAATGAATTTATATGGTAAATATTTACAAAGATGAATCCTCCTCTGGGTCTAAAAGAACCTTTGATTTTTGTTGTATGTCAAACTTGTTAACTGCATCGATAATTTCTTGTAATTTTGCACCAGATACAACACCTTCAACGTCATGAACACTAAAACTGCAACGATGATCGGTGACTCGATTCTGTGGATAATTGTACGTTCTAATTTTATCTGACCTATCTGTGGTAGTCACTTGTTCCTTCCTAGCTGCTCTTTCTTTTTCCTCTTTCTCCTTTCTCTCTCTTTCAGCCAATCTTGCTCTAAGGACCGCAAATGCTTTTGCTTTATTCTTTAATTGTGATCTTTCATCTTGCATAGATACTACAATACCAGTTGGAATATGAGTTAGTCTCACTGCTGAATCAGTAGTATTAACGTGTTGTCCACCTTTACCACTTGCACGTTTTACATCAATTCTAATTTCATCTGGCTTGAAAGTCCTTTCATATTTATCCATTGTTTTATCAGATTCATCCCCCATCTGTGGTAAAACAATAACTGCAGCTGTAGATGTATGAGTTCTACCCTTTGTTTCCGTATCAGGAATTCTTTGGACTCTATGTACCCCAGCTTCATGTCTTAACTTATTATATGACCCCAATTCATCAATACTGAGAATTGCACCAACTAAACCCGATCCACTTTCATTCTTTTGTTTTGATATTACATGAGACTTCCATTTATTTTTATTAATATACCCCATATACATATTAAATAAATCTTGCGTAAAATTCATTGCTTCGATACCGCCTACCCCTGGATGTAATTCTATTAGACATGCCTTTTCAGCAAAAGGGTGAGGTGGGATCAGATGTTCAAATAATTTATCAGAACAATCGTTGAATTTTGGTATCAATTTATTGAGTTCTTCCGTGGCTTCCTCTTTCAAAGTAGGGTCTGTCTCAAGCAAATTCCGTAATTCTTCTATATCATTAAGCATAGTTTTATAATTTTCAAATACTCCATTAATTAAAGACAGTTTGGAGAATTCTTGTTGGGATTCAACATTAAATTCGTGTCCCTTAGATAGTGACTCTTCTAGTTCTGATAATTTCTTTGTGTAGTTATTTGCAGTCGAGATCAAATTTTTTGGTAAGATTTTAATCTTATCATTAATGTTACTATCGCCAGTAGTACTAGATATAGTAGAATGAGCCTCTTCCCTTAATATTATCCCTCCTGAATAGAACTTTTCTGATCTTATAATATTACCATACCTTTTAGAGCAATTTCTAATAATTGCAGGAATCAAACGGGTAGCTGTCGTTAAGTGGTACATTGACATTACTAATCCATTGAGAGTTCCAGTTCTTACTTCTATTTAGTTTCTATTCTATGTGGTTTTCTTATTAGTATGCGTCCATGGTAGTTTGAACTCGATCACTTCTCTTTCTATTTTCAAATTGCGAGAGAAGAGCAAATGAAAAGAATTTAGGTTGAGTAACTCAAACCATTAACAAAATAAAAGGTGGTAGGATATGTCAAAAAATATACATATATATACCTGGATATATATACAGTTCTACACACAAAAATTGCAGAATTAGTTAGATAAGAGTCACTAGATGTATATAAGAGGAAAAAAATTTGTCAAAAAGAGTGAAACTACATATATAAAGGTCCTTTGTATTATAATGTATTTACTTCTTTGTAAATAATGATGTCTCCTGACCTTCTAGAATCCCAATGAGATAACGAATTGAAAAACCGTTTATGTTCCTTGTACAATCCATTTTCTTGAAAGTATGACTTCAAAAATTCTTTCTCTAAATGTTCAAATATTACTAAATATTGGGGCCATATTCTAGCAAATTCTTTAGAGTTAGTTGAATTATTGCTATCCTTTGTATCAGAAAAATATTCCTCAAAAAACTTTGGAATATCATTGTAGAAAAAATCACTTTCATCCATATACTGCGACAGCTTAGTTGAAATATCTGTTGCATCTAATAATGATAGAGGTGGTTCACATGATATCGACCATAAATCCTTGATATCGTTCCTATGAAGATAGGAATATCCGGGTGTTGAATGACATGGCATAACAAATCCAAGGCTTTCAATTCCATCTAAACCATGTAGATACTTTACCACTTCAATAACTCCAGATTCATGGTAATAATCAACTGATGTAAACATGATTGTTGAAAATAATGGTACAAGACAAATAACCAATCTTGGAATATATTTATATGTTCTTAAGACACCCAAAGTTGCATATAACAGAAAAATAGGTTGAATTTGGAATATGAAACGGAATTCTTTATGAGGTAAATATGAATAAATTATTAAATTAATTATAAGAGCTGACTTCATTGTGAAATGAGGGGATAATTTATAAAAAGATGATTTTTTTTGACAATTGTTCGATACAAAAAATCCAATAATAAAAAATGGGATATTATAACCTAAAAGGATAGGAACACTTTGAAAAATATGGAAATGCCAAGGTGCGACACCATAAAATTGTGATAATGGTGTTGAAAAATTAAATTTAATAAATTTGAATATTGGGAACACCAACTTATGATAAAAATAGTAATCAATAATACAATTGATGGTTATAGCGAGAATGAAATTGCTGATTACAGAATAGAGTAGTTTCATAGCAACAGTATATCGTTTATTTCTTAGAAGATTATAGAGTAGACTACAGCCAAGAATAACCCATATGATACCATTACTTGGTCTTTGTAAACATGTGAATAAGGCTAAAAATAGAGAAATTTGAAAGGAGAATTGCTCTAAACCAATATCATTCCATTTCCAATAATATAACGAAATAGATGTTAATGTCATTTCAAATGAATTTACAAATGTTCTAGTGATAAAAAACCCATTAAAGAAATTTGTCATTGACAAAATCAAAACAATTCTAGTTACTTTATCCTTATATTTTTGATTCTTTGCAATGGATTTCTTCTCATAATCTATATGGCATAAAAAGTCTCTAATAAAAAGACACATATAATATTCACCTGTAGCAGCAATAAGGGCCATTAGCATTTTGGGGAAATATAAGATTGCTTTATACTCTATAATACTCCAATAATCCATATTTAACCCCATAAAATGATACAATGATTTCCATATAAAAATAGAACGATAAACAATCTCAAACAGAAAGGGGAATGCATAACTTCGAAGTCCCTCTTTCCACTCCCATGTAATTGTCCCATAGCCAAACACTTTCCAATGTGCAGGTTCTAACGTTTGCCAAAACTCATCTGCTTGGAAATATGTCCTGGTAATAAAACTATTTAAGAGTCTCCATAAACATAGTATTCCAAAGAGCCACATTTAAGATCTTGGTAATGATATTGCTCTCGTCAATCACTAGAGGATGGTTCAACAGCATATATGTTATACGTATTTGTATCACTAGTTCACTAGTCTTTCACCCACAAATAAAAATCTTTTGAAAATTGTACTTTCTTCACTGTTTCATGTCGAACCCTCTTTCTTCCAATAATTCTGGGGTAAAAGTAAGAAAAATCAGTTGAAGACCTAATAGATAGACACTCCCTGGAAGAGAAAAACTTTAATAAACCTAATTATATCTTCAAAGGATATCTTTTTTTTTTTTCCTATTTTCTTCTATATTGAGAAATTCTTTTCAAATCTTCATTTTTTTTCTTTCCCTTGCTTCTTGCGAATAAATAGAACTCAAATAATGTTTATCTTTTGCTTCTTTCCTCTTTGCTCAGAAAAAACGGTGTACTTTAGTCAAACTGTGACACATCCATTCCATTCATGGGATCGGATCATCCACAATTACCTAATTTATAGCCAACATCCAGTTTTGTACTTTTAAGGTCTTGCTTTGGTAGGTTCCTCCAACATTTTATAGTTTTTTTCATTAATTACAAAGAGCATTTTTATGCGATTTACAACTCGTGTGGTAGAAACAGGAGAATAATATATAAAAGGATTATTATAATTATAATTACAATTAGTAAGTTAGGTCAATATGGTTGTTGACACTGCATATTACGATCTTTTAGGTATCCAGCCAACAGCGACTGCAACAGAGATTAAAAAGGCGTACAGAAAGAAATCTATTCAAGAACATCCTGATAAGAATCCAGATGATCCAACAGCCACAGAAAGATTTCAAGCTATATCTGAGGCGTATCAAGTATTAAGTGATGAAACTCTTCGTGCCAAATATGATAAGTTTGGGAAGAAAGAAGCTATTCCAAAGGGTGGGTTTGAAGATGCTGCTGAACAATTCACTGTTATCTTTGGGGGTGATGCTTTTGAATCATACATTGGTGAGTTACAACTATTAAAAAATTTACAAAAGAGTGAGGAATTGTCTGCTGAAGATGAAGCTGAGAAACAAAAGGAAAAAGAAAAAAAAGAAGCAGAAGAAGAAGAAGAAGAAAAGAAAAGAAAACAGCAGCAACAACCACCACCACCATCTAATAATGTAAACGGTGAAATAAAAATAGATGGTGCTATTAAACATTTAACCATCCATGATACGGATGATACAGTTACTTCTAATAATAATGTACAAGACACAGAAAATAGGAAGAAAAAAAGAAGACGAAATTAGAACAATTTGAGGAAGAACAAGCTATTGAGAAAGAAAAACAAATTGAAACTTTAAGCAAGATTTTAATTGACAGATTATCTATCTTAACTGAGAGTTCCTATGATGATGATTGTAAATTATCATTTGAAAAAAAATTTGAAGAGGAGGCAAATCTATTAAAGATGGAATCATTTGGTCTTGATATATTACATACAATTGGTGATATTTATTGTGAACAAGCAAGGATATTTCTAGGATCACAAAACTTCTTTGGATGGGGAGGCATTTTCCATTCTATGAAAGCTAAAGGTGGTGTAGTCATGGATACTTTAAGGACCGTATCAGCTGCTCTTGATGCACAACATACCATGCAAGAGTTAGAAAAAATGAAAGATGCTACTGAAAAAAATGAACCTATATTTGATAAAAATGGCATAGAAATTGAAAAACCAACTGAAGCAGAAATGGCCCAACAAGAACAATTATTAATGGGTAAAGTATTATCTGCAGCGTGGTATGGTTCTAAATTTGAAATTATGTCAAACTTAAGAGGTGCATGTAAAAAAGTTCTTGAAGATAATACCGTTGATTTAAATACTAGAATAAGAAGAGCTGAAGCATTAAAAATACTTGGTAAAGTGTTTCAAAGGGCATATAGAACTAAAGCAGAACAAGAAGAAGCTCAAATCTTCGAAGAATTAGTGGCTGAAGCTACGAAGAAGAAAAAAACCTCAACATGATGGCTCTACTCTTATAAAAAGTTCCCAACACCTCTTTTTTTTTGTAGTTTTATTATCTTATGCATTTTTTTTAGATAAAGCAAACACATATTCATAAAAAAATTGAATTCTGTCATTTGATTATTAGCATTTCTTATCTCATCATGTAATATATAAGATCTTATATAACCTATAAATATTTTTATCCAAAATACGTAAATAAATTATTAATATCAGGAGAAATAATGTCAAAAGGGAGCCTTTTAAATCTTCTATTACGAATGTTTTTCTTTTGTCTTTTTCAATTCTTTAGTTCTTGGATTCCTACCATAGTGTTTACTAACCAAACGTTTCGGCATTAATAATATACGCATCGGTTTTCTCTTGTCGAAAAATGAATAAGAAAATTCAATGCACGAAAATAAACACCTACTAAAAGAAACTTGATTCTGAGTAAATAACATATTACTGCTAAATACAAAGCCCTTAAAATGATGATATTTTACATACATGTCATCGCAAAAAGATTACAAAAGTTACCACTGATTATCTGTCAGCATATGCTACTTAACCTCATTTATTGAATAGCTTGGAACTGGTGATCTAGGATATTTGAAGGTTATTGAAACAGCTCATTTACATACATTGCATACCTTCCCATTAAACCATAAAAGTTAATCACAATGTTGAATTTTGGTGGTCAAACAAGAAGGAGAGTTATTAACTTGGGAACCAAAAATAGATCTACTACAAAAAGGGATATTTTACAAAGAGCAGAACAAGAAAGGAAAAGAAGAGCTGAAAATAGAGAGAAGGAAGAAGCAATCAGAACTATTCAAAGATTTATAAGACGAAGATTAGATTTAAAGAGATTACTGAATAGTCTAACATATGGAAGTTTAACGACACGACAACAATTTGCACTGATCATACTTTTTAAGTCAAAATTATTAGATTTTGGAGTATTTGAATCAGATCTTAATAATATTTTATTCAATGTACACGAGTATTGTCAATTATATGATAGACCTTACTGTAATAATGCTTTAACTGATTTATTAGGTCGTGTACTGACCGACTCATGCTTAATAAATATATTAAGAGATATTAATTTAAGATCAGGGTTTCTGAATATGGATTTATTTATTAGTAATGGTGTGATACCTTTTTTAAAGAATGTCTCAAGTGTGGGGTATCTTTCATCAAATAGTGCAGAAGCTCTCTGTCAATTTTTATCTTTACAAAAAATATCTACTTCGGATCGCTGGTTGATAAGTCTTCTAGAGAGTATCCAACCTGATTATAATTTATTTTATTCAATTGTCAAATATAAACTATTTCCGAACAATTTCCATAATTTTTACAATGGTAATGTTCTTTTAAACAATATCTGCTATATTATTATCACCATGAAATCTGAAATATCTGATGAATTCTATTTCATGATATTTGATATTATTAACCATTTAGATAAATCTACTTTTCGCTTTCTAAAATATTCATCATTGATTCTAGAAAAACATTTTATAGAAAAAATATTAACATATGTTTCCTTACAAGATAATGCCTTGGAGTTACCACTAACGATTATTGATAACCTTTTGCAAATTAGTACATATTCTGAAAGTAGGAATAACATTTTAATGATCATATTAGCGAAACAGTCCCTTAATACGCTTCTATATGATAGCCTTATGAATTTAGATCTACGTAATACAAGTAATATCACATCCATGCCACCTGCATATAGAATTACAAAACATTTGACAAGATTATATTTGCAATTTGCTACAGATGCAGATTTGCTTTCCAATTCAACACGATCGTATTTGCCATTATCTTTAGTAACATTATTGACAAGAATTTTGAAAGAAGTCATTTTTAACGTTCTTTGGAATGGGAAATCTAGTGAAATAGTGTCAATGGGAAAGACTACAACACAAACAGTTGATAACATATTATTTGATATAAAGGATGACTTATCTTTACTAACTCAATTATATCTTAGAGATTCAAGAGGACATTTCTTCTCGGGGACAGATAAAAATTTTTGGTATGCTACTGATGAATCATTCATTGATGCTAATATTTATCCAATATTGGTTCAGTATGAAGAGTTATATCAACAAGAAATGAGCATAGGTATTAATTCTGATATATATGAGAAGAGAAATGTTGTATTAGGGAAATTATTGAAGGAGAAATACCATGGAATTATGTCTAGACCATTTAGAAAGTTAAATATTTTAATAAAGAGTCCTTTTTTCATCCCATTTAATCAAAGGGTTGATTATTTTTATTATTTAATTGAAACTGATAAACATGCAATGGGATATGATAATATAATGAATTGGTTAACCAATGAAACATTTCAAGATACTGCAAGACTTCCTATACCTGGCGTAAGCAGATCAGCTACTATATCTAGGGAACATGTGTTGGAAGATGCGATGGACGCATATAATTATGGCTCAGACTTAAAATCGAAATTGTCTGTAACTTTTATCAACCAATTCGGTAGAGAGGAAGGTATTGATGGTGGAGGTGTAACAAAGGAATTTTTAACGTCTGTGATTGAGGAAGGATTCAAGGACGATTCTAAATATAAACTTTTCAATACAAATGAATTACACGAAATATATCCTAGAGCTATCACCAATCCAGAATTATTAAAAACTATTATGTTCTTGGGGAAGGTAGTTGGGAAATGTTTATATGATCATATTTTGGTGGATTTGACATTTGCCAATTTCTTCTTGAAAATGCTATTAATTGGAGTTGATCATTTAACCATTGATGATTTACGCAGTTTTGATTGTACATTGTACGATAATTTAATTTCATTATTGAATATGTCTGATGAAGAGCTAGCAGAATTAGACTTAACTTTTGAAACAATGAACATGTTTTATCCGGATAAAATAGTAGAATTGATCCCCAATGGTTCTGAAGTAAAGGTTGATAAACAAAATGTTTTACAATATGTTTGGAAATTGGCTCACTATAAGTTAAATTCAATTGCAAAACCTGCTGGTTATAAATTCATGGAAGGATTAGGTAGTATTATCCCCCAACATTGGTTTGGTATGTTTAACACTATAGATTTTCAAATGTTGATATCAGGTGGTCGCAAACCTATTGATATCGAAGATTTAAGGACACATACTGAATATGGTGGATACAATGAAAATGATGCAACTATTAAGTATTTCTGGGAAGTTTTGGAAGAGTTCAGTGATAAAGAGAGAAGAGATTTTTTACGATTTGTGACATCGGTACCCCAGGCACCATTGAAGGGGTTTTCTGCTTTAGAACCTAAATTTGGAATACGTAATGGAGGTAAGTATGAATTGGACAGACTACCTACTGCATCCACATGTGTAAATCTTTTGAAACTACCGGATTATGGAGATAAAACTGTCTTGAAAGAAAAATTATTGTATGCGATAAATTCAGGAGCAAGGTTTGATTTATCATAATATTTCTGAGATTGTTATATATGTATAGGTGAATGAATAAGTAGTCTGATAAAATAGATAGTGATAAGCAAGTAATATACTCATTAGAAAGCTTCAAAGTGGTTACACAGACAGCAATTAATATTTTATCCTCTCTACGTGAATGGAAATATTTATTCAAGAGATATTTACTGCACATTAAACAAGATGGAGGGGCTGCAGTTCGAATCGCTTCAGTCTCCAATTTTATAAAATAATTCTTCTTGGAACTTTCAATTTTATTTTTTTGTATATATTTTACTGTTTGTTTTTCCCACAGTCAAAAACAACGGGTATTAAAGATAGATAGAGGAGAGAAAAGCTTTAATTAAATATTATATAGGACTTCCTTGTGATCTGTTTCTTTTTTTTTTTTTTTTTTTTTTGTTCTGTTACAAAGGAGAGGACAAAATCGGTCAACGTTATTATATGTCTAGACAAAATCATTAGTCAAAAGTATAAGGTCCACAGTGATCTAAGTTGAATTTTTGAATATTCATTTATTCGATATTATTTTACATTTTAATTTTAATTTTTGTGTTTGTTTTTTGTGCTCATTATTATATATTTGTATCTTTCTAGATCAAGGAGACAATTATCACAAGTTAAAAATTGATATATTACTGTATACTGATTGTCACATTTTCAGGTTTTTTTTTATACTTTTTTCCATAACTAATAATACTAATTTTATTCAGAGATTATCATCTATTTTTTTCCATATTCATATTCACCTTAATATTCATTTTAAACTTAAAGCCAGATTAGACTCGATATATAGAAGGACATAACCATATAACAAAATAAAATAAAATAAAATAATCGTTGAAGCAAAAATGAAAATGTTTCAGAAGAATAGTAGATTTTTGATTGTGTCTACACTGTTATTAATTTTTTCAAAGAATACTAACGCTTTACCGTTTCCTGCTATTCAAGAACTGGAAGTAAATGTGGATGGAACTATGGTTGATATATTACAATATAATGAACCTGTTCAAAATAATAAAGGTACAACATCTGCATCAATAATCAAGGATAATGATTTAGTTTATCCTGGACTACCCTTTGATAAGATTGAACAACCACAATATGAAAATGAAATCCCTGATATATATTCTGTGCTATTCCATATTGGATCGATTATGTTGATTATCTTTATTGCAAATCTTTTACTTTGGGTTGTTAAAACAATAGCGAATGTTCTATTTATGTATAGGAATAATTATCGTTTATCCCTATACGAAAATGATATGGAACAACAGAATCAGGATGATTTGCAGAATGATGTAGACACTAGAGCAACTGCCAATTACGATCCATTTTGCAGACAGGTACATATAACAGGTACTACTGCCCATGATTCTAGAATAACCCAAAAAAATGGGAAAACTTATAAATGGTCTGTTTATTTAGATGACCCTGGGAAAGTGGCTTCTAAATTGGCATTACTATCACCGGAAGAACAATTCTATTATCAACAGGGAGAAGAATATATTAGAGAGAATCCTCCTTTATTAATAGCTAATAATAATACATCTGATTTAAGAAGTAACGTCGATGACCCAAACGATCCTGGCAGAGAAAGAACTTCTAATTTATCCGATGGCACTGAAAACATTTTTGATCCAGTTATTAATGAACAAACAAGACAGTACATTGAGGATGAAGGTGCATCTGCATGGGAGTTTCGTCCTGATCCAAACTTACCTAATGATACTATTTTGGTGGAAAATAAAACTGAAGTTATCTTTTTAAATAATAATTATGATGCATCAGTTATGACTACATTACCAATCCCATGTATTAATAAAGTTTATTATTGTGAATTTAAAATTTTTGAATGGAGTAATCAACAATCAAATAATGAAGATACCATAGATGAATTCGAAGATAAGCAAGTGAATGGATTGATATCATTTGGTTTGGCTTCTTCTCCATATCCTTATTTTAGACTGCCTGGCAGACATCACAATTCTATAGCATATGATTCTAATGGTGATCGTAGAGTAAATACATCTTTTCCATTAGATGAATCTTTAACATCGATTTTCCCCAAGTGTGAAAGAGGTGATGTTATTGGTGTTGGTTATAGAACAAGAAGTGGTACAGTATTCTTTACTAGAAATGGTAAAAAAGTTAATGAAAAAGATTGTGGTGGTCATATTCGTGGCTGGAAATTTAAATACCTTTATCCATGTATTGGTGCCAATGTACCATGTAGAATACATGCTAATTTTGGAACCTTTGGATTTGTGTATATTGAAGCCAACGTAAAAAAGTGGGGGTATGCAAGGATCACTGGGATGAAATTACCACCACCATCCTACGAAGAATATGGGCAAGATACTTTGATAGAAAGTGCAGAGGAAGAGAATGATAATAGAGATAGTTATTTACCAGATGAAGCATATGAAAGGAGAAATGCTGGTAACACTACCGATGCTTACAGTTTAGGTTTTGATCCATATCACAATGTAGGGTTAAGAGATGCTACCGGAAAGTTATTACCCCCGCCACCGGGATTTGAATATAGCACATCTCCACATAGTATTAACGAGGAAATTTCTATGGGTTATTTGCCATCTGATCCACCAATGTACGATTCGTCATTAAATAAAGTTGTCGTTAATAAGGATTCTAATGGTACAGTGAAAAAAGAATCATCTATACGTACCTTAGTACGTAAACTTATTTCAAGTACTAAAACAGACACCTCTTTAAGATTAAACCAACATAAGGAGGATTATATGGGAACTAATTTTGTGCACGACCCAGACTATAGTTATGATAGCACAGTAGAACAAGATCTTGGTGATATTCATGCAACTGAATCTGATGAAATAGGAAATAATAATGTAGAGGACGATGATGAGAATGATAGTGATTACGCTGTTTTAAGTGAGCTTTAGCATATGATTACAGTTGTTCAAAACTAATTTAACATATGACTTAACCAGCATTTTATGAAATATATTGTTTTTGGTTTATATACATGGTTTTATACATATATATGTATATATGGGTATTCACTGCATGATTTATGAATTTCATAATTGTTATTATTTTCTTTTATGACCTGAGTATCAACTCAATAAGGTAAAGACGCGACACAGTTAAAAAAATTTGACAACAGATAGTTACCAAACGACAAGCTATCATCTATAACATTCACTTCTTCACTAGATATACATATATATTTCCAATGAAAAGAAATTTATAGTTGGATAGTGGAGAGAGAGAAGTGAATTAATGAAGAATATAACTCTGTTCATGAAGAAAATACGTCAACTTCAAGTGACATTACATGTACAGAAAATTCTGCAAAGGATCATGTGTCCATGCAAGCATTATTGAAGATTAAAGTTTTACACATAATATCTTTAACTTGTAAATCCAATAGTAAAGAATTAAAAAAAGGGGAAAGGAGGAGTAGGGATGTGTAAAAAGGGTTGGGTTCTTGTTGGTTGTAACAACTTTGTTGGTTGCTTCACATATAATTGCTTCTTGTACATATATATATAAGTAGTATGACATGTTATAGTTTCTTTGTAGTTATAATTTCCAATTCACTTGGTCGATTATGAAGTGACCATTCCTAGTATAATACAATTTTTTATTCTATAGGAAAAATACTGCCACCAAAGCACAGAGAAAAGAGAGGGATATATAAAATGATAACTAATCTTTATACAACAATTCAAACCCCTCCAGAACTGCCTGATATCCATCAGCCTTTAGGTTTATTTCTTGATAACAATTTTATTCCCTCATCTAATGGTGACAAATATAATTCTATCAACCCTTCAACAGAAGAAGTGATCACCTCTTTTTATGTTGGGAACCAAGATGATGTTGATAAGGCAGTAATAAGTTCAAGAAACAGTTTTAATAACATTTGGAGTAAAACTTCACCTACAGAAAGAAATAGTCTTCTTAGAAACCTTGCTAGTTTAATTAAAAGAGAAAGAACCCAATTGGCTATTTTAGATTGCTTAGATGCCGGTAAACCTTACCATTCCAATGCTTTGGGTGATATTAACCAAATTATAGAGTTGACTCATTTTTTTAGCGGTGCTTCTGATAAATTTACAGTGGGTAGTACTGTTCCAATTAATGAAAATAAATATTGCTACACTATAGAGGAACCTTATGGTGTGGTTGCCCTGATTATTCCTTGGAATTATCCTTTTGCAATGGCATGTTGGAAAATACAAGGAGCTCTAGCTGCTGGAAATACTGTTATAATTAAACCTTCAGAATTAACATCGTTATCGCTTCTATATGCAGGTCAGCTTTTCAAGGAAGCTGGTTTTCCACCTGGAGTAATCAATATTATCCCTGGGGAAGGAAGTACTGTAGGAGCAGCATTAGCAAATCATATAGATATAGACAAAATATCTTTTACTGGGAGCACAAGAGTTGGAAGATTAATTATGGAATATTCTGGGAAATCTAATTTAAAAGATGTAACATTAGAATGTGGTGGAAAATCTGCAGCAGTCATCTTTGATGATTGTGACCTTGATATTGTTTTGAAATCTGTCACAAAAGGAATATTTCATAATTCAGGCCAAAATTGTACTGCAAACTCAAGAATTTATATTCAAGAATCTATATATGAAAAGTTTATTGAACTATTCAAATCCTATACCAAGAAAACTTATAAATTCGGAAATAATTTCGATTTATTTGATAAACATTGTACAATGGGTCCTGTAATCTCAAGGGTACAATATGATAAAATCAATAACTTTTTGAATGAGAAATCAGAAAAAGTACAAATAATAAGTGATTCAATCAATGATAGGAAAGGTTATTTTATCCCTCCAACAATTGTAACAAATATGGAACAGGATTCAGATTTAATGCAACAGGAAATTTTTGGTCCTGTTGTCTGTGTCTATAAATTTGGATCATATGCAGATGCAGTCAGACTTACAAATAATAGTAAATATGGGTTGGCTGCCATGGTATTTTCTAATAATGTCAATACAGTAAACAAATTCGCAAGGGATGTAAAGGCTGGAATGATATGGATAAATTCTTCCAATGACGAGGAAATTTCTGTACCATTTGGTGGATATAAAATGAGTGGAATTGGCCGTGAACTGGGTAAAGCTGGTGTCAAATCCTTTCTTCAAACTAAAACAGTTCATGTTCCAATCTACTGAATTATATCTATCTGAATACATCAAATAAAAGGTTGTTGGAAAATGAAAATAGGATATAATTGGAAACAACATATTAACAACATCTATTCAAGAAATTATATAGTTATCCTTTTTAATTTGTAATAGAATATGCGCTCAATCAAATATAGTTATTATGTTAACGTAAAAACAAAAATATAATAAAAAATAGTAGATCATGAAGTAAATGAGTTGTAATGTAAAATAGGGTCCAAGAAATGGAAGGTACATATATAAATCATGATGAATGATAAATTAGTGATACAATAAAAACACAGATAAGAAACTAGAAATTAGTGGTTATCTGAACAATATACTTACTATAGGTATTTCTGAAGAAATAAACTTAATTAAAATATTTAGAATTCCAAATAATGTAAAAGTGGTTGTGAGACACTTTAGAAGAATTGCTAAGTTTATTTATATTGTTTAGCCAAAGTTACCTTCTTCTTGTATTCTCTATCTATAACTGCAAAACTGTATCTAGAATACGTATATGATACACATATTGAGAGATCATCTACCACAATACATCACTGAGATTCAATTGGTGTTGAAAAAAAAATATTCTGGTTTTTCTTATATTAAAATAAATTTAACAGGTTCTGAAATTTTGATGAAGAATTTCGAGATTCTGGAAAAGTTGAAAAAAAAAATATTTAACAGAGGTAGAAAAAATTTGAACCATATTTCAGCAAGTTATTATTAAACGCACATACAAAGATATATTGGTATATTCAATTGGTCAAAGGATATGTAGGATGGTTACGTAAACTTTTAACAATTCAACATAAGACAGAACTAAGTCAATTAATATAGCTGATCAAATTCTTAAGTTACAGCATTGAGGTTTCTATATTGATATTTTATTTGAGCAATGGAAAGAACTAAACTAGCGTGTCATTTCTGTACAGTAAAGAAAATAAAATGTGATAGACTAATTCCATGTGGGACATGTATAAGAAAAGGTCTTGAGAAAGAATGTATTGAATCAAGCTTAGAAATACTATCTCAAAGTGCAATTATAAAAGATAAAGAAGATATTACAAATATAATACCTATCTGGCAGAGCTATGAATACTGGATTATTAATATTGGATTATTAAAAACTAGAAATATAACATCATCGAGCAAAATAACCGGTTTAGAACAAGAATTGAACATAAGTGAGTTTTGGATGAATTATTTACAAGAAAAGAGTAGTTTTGATTTATTAAATTTTGCAATTGAAAACTTGGGTACTTTATTTTTTTCTTCAGTTGGTGAAATCAATGATTTATTTATCCGATTGGAACAATATTGGGAAAGAAGACATCTTTATGAGAAAGAAACCGAAAAAAGGCCATCAACACCTGAAGATTACTATTGGGATGCACTTCTTTGGGCAATATTCACGTTAGGTCTGTATTATGCACCAATAGATCAATTAAATGATATTTTAGATCCTGAACCGATCTTTAAATGGTTAGAGATTGATGTCCAAGATAAATGGTCCGAGACTTTACAATTAACTGTATACGAAGGTTTTTTGAAATGTTGTTTAGTTCTTTTGAAGAGAACAAACTATATGATGTTTCCAAACGTTAAATTAATACAGATTTTTTTGATCCTATATAACACTACCATAGCATTTGATTTTCCCTTTTTAACTAACAATTTAATTATCCAAAGTATTCAACTTTTTAAAATGTTTAATCTTACTACATTTAGACAATACATTACAGATGACACTGCACTGGGCTTATCAAAGCAAGTTTTTAGTAAAATGTGGTACAGATTATGTTCTATTGATTATATACAAAGTTCTCCTCTAAAATGTATTGAATGTCATCTAGAAATACCGTCTCTTTTTCAATCAGCTTCTTCCTATGCAGCACTAGGGATGAATATTTATCAAAATAATGACACTTTTGAATTGGTATGTTGGAAAATTTATTCCATTGATAGAGATATAGAAAAGACATCTGATTCTACTCAAAGACCACTTTTAAAAACAATTGACGCTGCAAAAAGAGAACTTAAAAAATTAGATAGTTCCATTAAGAAACTAACCAAAACAAGGGAAAAGACTACCAATTCCTTCTTCGAAGAATTTATTTTGAAATTTTTGGGAACATCAGTCAGATGGAAAATAGAGAAGCTATATTTAATGTATTACCAGACATCTAGTTCATTAGATATGTTCATATTTTATACAAGATCAATTATCCATCAGTTAGTCGAAAATATTAATAGAGGATTTTTGCTTTTCAATAAATTTCCTTATGTTTTAAATATTGTCTCTAGAATAATCGGCTTTTTAATATTCTACAATATCTTTGAACCAAAACCAGAAATGATTCAGTTAGCAGAAGATATGAAGGAATTAATAACTGTCCTTCCTATCATGTTTGGTGATTCTATTAATAGGCTTGGTGTAATTATTAGTAGACTAGAGAGTTTAGGTATCTTGTGGGATAAAATTCAAGTTATTGAATCCAAGAGAGGTGTGGTTCATCCTATTTTCAAAATTTTTCAAAATGATATCAAATTTATTAGTAAATTTACTTATAAGAAACCATTACTGATTAAAGGTGTTACTGAAATTGGTGAACGTTCATTATTGAGTAATGAGGAGTTTGATGCATTATTTTCCAATAGTGAAGAGGATGAGAAAGATGAATTTGCTGACCACGAAGAGTTTAAAACTATTGTCCAAGCATTCCAACAGGAACATAGTATACTTGATATTATCAATTAATGTTAAGTAAGTAAAGTATGTCATCGTATATAAACCTGATATAATTATCGATGTAATAGTGCAGTATTTGTGATTTTCAAATAAAACAATTTTTTCCTCTTTTCTGGTAGTAAATACCATAAGTACAAAAAATTATTTGTTATTAGAAATTTACATATATGCGAGCAGAAGATTAAAAAAAAATATTGTATAGATTGATGTATAGAAATCCTTGTACGTATTAAGAAGGTTACTTATGAATAAAACTAAAGACCAATTTAAATAACAAAAAATGATATAGGATGCAGATATGTAAGATATCAATCATAGGAAGTAATCCCCTCTCAAACGTTCCTATTTTATGTATTGAATATATAATGTAAAGAAATAAACTAAGTGATAGAACAATTTATAAATTAATTAGCATCTCTCAAAGACTTTATATAATCCTGGTAGATTAGCAATCTCTACAACGTCTTTAAGTAATTTTCTAGGAGCTAATAATCTTCTTTTTATGCAAGGAAATAACACATGTTCCAAAATAGATATCATCTCTTCTTTTCGTTTAATAAGATCAACATCTTTCGGTTCTTGAACCTCCTCATTTGTAGTTAAACTTTCTGTGTCGTTTGAATTAATACTTCTCGGTATTATTTCTGGAATGTAAAATAAAGCGATCTGATGTATAATATCGTCAAAACATGGCTTTTCTTCTTGCCAATTAACTTTTATGCCTAGTCGATATATAAAGTATGGAAGTTTACTTAATGGTGGAGTATAACCTTTTAATAGTAGTGGTAAGGAGTTAATCCTTACAGCATTAGACGAATATTCGCTACTATCACATGTAATTGATATAGAGAAATATTCATCCATCATTTCTCTCATTTCCCAAAGTTTTAATATAGCTTTTTCTTTAATAGTTATGTCAACATCATTAAATACATTTAAAATATTCATTAAAATCAAATCACTACTGTTATTTGACTCTAAATTAATTTTACCAAAATTTGCAAAATCTGTCAATCCAATTTGATAGAACAATTCATATGAAACAGAACCATAATCCACCAGAAACAACTTCAAATCATGTTGAATCGCTGCTATTCTCCTTTCTTCATCAACTAATCCAACGTACGAAAGATTTGCAAACACTGTGGTTAGTTCTCTATGGGTTGAATCGTCTACAGCTTCACGTAACTCTTTGATACTAGTCAAATTCACATCCACTCTTTTTTTGGTGAAATTGTATACTTGCCTATTTGACTGTTGTTCATATCCATAGTAAAAGAAGAGTTTATCCTACTACTATCTTCAATTTTCGTAATCTCAATTTCATCACTTCCATCACCCTCCAAAATTTCATTTAAGTTTTCGTTATTTTTAGTCTCCACATGAGATTTGTTATTATGGTTGGTCTTATTGCTTTCATCTTTAAATATTTCGGTAGTAGGGTCGGTAAAACTTATTCGATTATTTTCAACAATAGTATCTGTATCATTTTCTATGGAATTTTGAGTATATTGCAGTTTATTGGATAATTTATTACCACTTGGTGATGTTTCATTGGCATATTGACTTGATTTTAAAAAAGTTGTTATTTTAGATTGACTTGAATCTGTACGAATTAAATTATGATCATACTTCTTAACTTTAGAGGAATCTGAAGTTTTTCTATTAAATGTATTATTTTGAGATGATAATGATGATGATAGAGAGATAAAGTTATTATCACTGGCTTGATCAAATAATCTTCCAGCCCTTCTTTGTGATAATGCAGGAGCATATGAAGTACCGATCTTTTGTGAGCCAGTCAGTAAAGTTGCTGCTTTAAATGTTCTAGAAGAATCTAATTTTATCAACTCCTGTTGTAAATGGGAACTAATCCTTTCGATAATCTCATCCTGGTTCAAAAATCTGACCTCCTTTTTGGTTGGATGGACATTGACATCAACGGTATCTGGCTGAATTAGTAAATCCAAATATATGAAAGGTTTATTGCCCTTTGGCAAATACAACTGATATACTTGTTGCAAAGATCTTCTTAACGGTTCACATGTTACTAGTCTATTATTAATGAAAAAAATTGGTGGCGTGGACTTTTTTGACAAGTAATTTAAGTTAGTGATTTGGCCCTTTACTTGATCGATATTTAATTCTTGAAGATCATCTTTTATTTCGAATGGGACCAAGTTAGATGCAACAGAATTGCCATATATACACCGTATTCTATCATTAATAGAAAGGTTTGATTTAAGTGTCAAGGAAAGATTAGAAGTCCCAAATTTTTTACAAGTGAAACCAACGCCGTGACAGTGTATAGAATATTTACCCAACACATCCAAAATTTTATTATATTCATCATTAGGGGAACGTAAGGCTCTTAATCTAGAAGGGATATTATAAAATAGATCTTCTACCAGAATAACGGTTCCGTCCTTCCCAGCAATTGGAACAGGATCAGATAACATTTGGCCTTCCATAAAGGAGACTTTCCATGCACATTTATCGTCTTTAGTCTTTGTTGTTACTGTCACTTTAGCTATATGTGATATACTAGCCAGTGCTTCACCACGGAAACCATATGTTGAAATAGATTCCAAATCCTCGAACTTAGTCAACTTGGAAGTAGTAAATCTTTCACAAAGTATAGGTAGGTCATTCCTATGGATACCACATCCATTATCACTAATCTGTAATACTTTAATACCACCATCTTTCACCAATATATCTATCATGGTAGCCCCAGCATCTAGAGAATTCTCTAATAGTTCCTTTAAAGCATTAACTGGAGATATAATGATCTCACCAGCAGCTATTTTATTAACAACGCTCACATCCAGTGGTTTAATTCTTCTTTGTTGTTCTGACATCTTCAGTAACTAGTAGAATTGAATAAATCTGAGACAAAAAAAAAAAAAAAAAAAAAAAAAAGAAGGAATGGAAAGGTGTATAAGAACAGATAACTTTTGTATATACTCCAAAAGTTTGCAATAGCTTTTGAACTCTCAACCTACCCCAAGTTAATCATTAGCAACAGAACTATGTCGAATAAAATTATTAGTAGTGGTGTGTGAATTGAAAAAATAACCATTACTTTATCTAAATAAATATAATAACTTTAACATAAAAATATGCCAATATGTTAATCGTTGCATTAATAATGCCAATAATCTCCAAAAAAAAAAATAAAAAAAAAGAAAAAAAAGTTGAAAAAAATGGAAAATTTATACGAAACCCTAAGTAGAATCGTTTGTACTTTTAGCAAAACCCTAGTCTAATGAACACATATCATGAGATATACAAAGTAATATATATATATCTATGTACATAAATAATCACTATATTTATTATTCTTGATTTAGTGTATTCAAGACAAAAAATAATATTTTATAGCGATGTGTAGTATGTTTTTAACTATAGAATGATACTTATATTAGTGGAAAGATAAAGTAAATTCATTAATATTTTTTGGACAGATTTAAAAATTATGCACAAAATCCTTAAGTTCTTGTTCGTATGTATATATATATATGAATGGTATGACTAAAATGAATGTCAATGTTGTTGTTCTAAAAGTTGTAATACTCTCTCTCTCTCAGACACACATAACACACACACCCCATACAAACAAAAAGAACGACGTCCAAAATCCCCCCGCCCCCCGGCGGAAATTTCAAATCTTCTCGAAGGGGCGTCCTCGTTTTTTTTTTTTATTTTTTGTTGTTGTTTGAAGATTGCCAAAAAAAACAAAAATACAAAAATTATTCGGCATATTTTTATCTCTGCATTTTAAAAAAATGAATGGGGAAAAAAAATGGTCGAGGTTGTGAACTATTTTTTTAATATTATAAGAAAAAGCTTTTATTTTAATTTGTTTTTTTTTTTTAGTTTTATATTTGCAAATTATAACTGATATATAGATTGAAACACAGATCCCAAGATTGCATATCTACATATTTATTACATATCCACAGCAATTAATCAATCTTTGGGTTTTCCCTTCTTCATTCCCACACTTTTTTTTTATTTTTATTTTTATTTTTATTCTATTTTTTTAACAGTCAGTTTCGAATTCCATTTGAAAGCAATCCCTCCTCAACAAACCAAGTTCCTAAGATTCCCTTTTTGTCTCTCTCTGCTTATTTCATTTAATCTTTTTTAAATCGTTAATTCATTTGTTTTAAATTCTCTGGCATTGCTAAATTGTATCAATTCATTACTTGTATATAGATTACATACATTATCTTCATTTTATTTCCATTTTAACTCTATTCCCCCCCACTCCTCTTTTTGTATTGATACATTCATTTTTAAACCTTTATTGAAAAAGTTATTAAATGAGATTTTTGATTTGATTCTTTTTGGTACTTTATTCAATTCATTTCCTTTTATTGTTCATTAGTTTCCAGGTCTTTTTTATTTTAAACAGACCATATTACTATTCCTAATAATTATTAGTTCTTTAAAAATAGGAGGGGAAGTTAGCGTTGTTTTTTTTTTTTTTTCGTTTTAATAATAATATATATATTACTGTTTTGAAGTGTTTTAATTTTTATCCTTTCCAATTTCCATTTCATTAGATCTCTTGTTATTGTGATATACAAGAAAGAAATAAGTCATAGAAAATATCACCATATTCAAATTGTAAATCATAATTAACTAATTGTCATCCAATTTTTTTTTATTGATTTTTTGTTTATGATTATAACCTTTAATATATTCTCATATTCCATCCATTGAATAGAACTAAAAAAAACAAAAACAAAAATAAAAAGACGAAGAAGAAATAGAATCAGATCGTGGTTTATAACTTATTATCTTCCTTTCTTCATCATCATCATTCGTATTATTTTATTGTTTTTGAACACTTGTAACTATTATTACTTTAATCTATTCTTTAATAAACATATATCAATGTGGAGTTTTATATCATCAATACCGTTTATCCACGATGGGGATACTACTACTGATTCCTTTCTATCAAAACATTTTGGGGCCGATATCCCACCTCCTTCTGAAGAAAACGATAACAATAAAGACAAAGGTGCAGATTCGATAGGTGAGCATAAACAAAATCCAATATGGCAATGTTCGTTAGCAGGAGGTCTTGGAGGTGTCATTGGTGACTCTGTTATGCATAGTTTAGATACTGTCAAAACAAGACAACAGGGCGCACCTAATATTACCAAATATAGAAATATGTGGCAGGCATACAAAACGATTTACGTAGAAGAAGGTGTCTTTAGAGGCCTCTATAGTGGATATACCGCTGCAATGTTGGGATCTTTACCCAGTGCAGCTATTTTCTTTGGGTCCTATGAATATACAAAGAGACTCCTTATCGATCAATGGAACCTAAATGATTCGTTTTCACACTTGACCGCTGGTTTCATAGGTGATTTTGTTTCAAGTATAGTTTATGTTCCATCTGAAGTGTTGAAGAGTCGTTTACAATTACAAGGTAGATACAATAACCCTAACTTCAATTCTGGTTATAATTATAAAAGTTTAAGAGATGCAATACAAACTATAATAAAACGAGAAGGGTGGAGTGCATTGTATTTCGGTTATAAAGCCACACTGGTAAGAGATTTACCATTTAGTGCTTTACAATTTGCATTTTATGAAAAGTTCCGTCAATGGGCATTTATATTAGAGGGGAAACTTGTACATAAACACGACTTGTCTATTGCCAATGAAGTTCTTACAGGTGCCTGTGCAGGTGGTCTTGCTGGTATCATTACAACACCTTTAGACGTCATTAAGACAAGATTACAGACACAGCAACCTTCCTCGAGTAATGATATAGGCAAAACTTCCCCCTCGGTTTTGACTAATTCAATAGGTAAAAGTTTACAATTGATTTATAGGAAGGAAGGTATATGGAATCTTTTTAATGGTGTGGGTCCCAGGTTTGTTTGGACTAGTGTTCAATCTAGTATAATGTTATTACTGTATCAAGTGACGCTTAAGTTATTAAATCGAACGCAACAGTATAGCAATAATAATTACACTTGATATGGAATAAGAAAATACTTGTTAAACATTGTTTCTTAACTTGCACACGTCTGAACCTTTTCTTTTCTTTTCTTTTCGTTCCCATTTCTGAATGGGTTTAAGAGGATAGGAAGGAACCATCCAGTCTATAGATATATATTTATTATTATTATTATTATTTTGGATTAATACTATTGGTATATACATATAGGCATATATTTATGTGAATATCATTAATTATATGAGTAAATTACATCGATAAACGTTTTTGTAAACACTGCATTTACAAGTGAACGAACAATTTTTTTTTACTGGCATTTAAACGATTCCTTTAGATATATTTTGGCTTAAAAAACAGAGAAGAAGAAGGGAAAAAAAAACCGCCTTAAATATTTTGAACCTGCCACGTGAAAAAAAAATAGTTCAACATAACTCAAGAAGTTAGACTTCAGATATATATATATATATATATGCAATCATCTGTATATCATTAACAACATACTGAAACTTTTAAAAACACCCATGGATGTATTCCTCTAAAGGATATTTCCCACACATCATTTCGTTTTAATTTTGCTATTCAAATTGATTTTATTATTGTGATATATTAACTTCCTAAAGTTAACGGGAAGTGTAGTTTTATTTTATATATACCAATTAATGTATTCCATTCATTAGTTAATAGAAAATTCATCTCTCATATTTTGTTTTGAACTTTCAATTTCTACTAAAACAAAAAAAAAAAAGAAAAGGAAAGAAAAGGAAAGAAAAGAATTAAATCAATTGATTCATTCATATAATAAATTCTTATTATCAAATAAAAAAATCCTCACCCTAAATGCAATACGTTGGAAGAGCTATTGGATCGGTTTCAAAGACTTGGTCTTCTATTAATCCAGCGACTTTGTCTGGTGCTATTGATGTTATAGTGGTAGAACAACCAGATGGAACACTGGCCTGTTCTCCATTCCATGTCAGATTTGGTAAATTTCAAATATTGAAACCTTCACAAAAGAGAGTGGAGGTTTTAGTCAATGGCAAATCCACAAATATCCCAATGAAATTATCAGACAATGGTGAAGCATATTTTGTCTTTGAGACCTACTCTGATATAGGTAGTATCCCCTCAGATTTAATCGGATCTCCAGTCTCCAGTGTCCCCAATAGTCCCAAGATGTCACCCATCCCTACTAATGAATCTGAAGAATATTTAAGTTTGGCAGATGATAAACATTTAAGTAAAGAGGACGAAGGAAATGATGAAGATAGATCCCTAGAAAAAAATAAGAGTTTTCAAACAAAGCTAAATAGAAGATTAACTCAGATTCATATTCCAAGTAAAGTCGATAATAATGGAGATATCTTACTGGATATGGAAGGTTATATGCCAAATAAAGATACTGTGCACGATACTGATTTGCAATTAAAACAATTACTGAAGGAAGAGTTGGGTAATGACACAGATATTACTAAATTTATTAAAGAAGATAGTAATGGAAGCATACGGATAGTGAATCCTTATGAACATATTACTGGTTCAGGACTTTCAAGTACACAACCTAGTAAAGTAATGCATCTTGCATACAATTCCATTTCGATGAGTGAACCGTCATTAATTGACGATACCGAGCATACCACATCGGATTATAATGAATCAATATTATCTGATTCTGCTAGTTCTATAACATCTAATGATGATTCTAAAAAGGAGGAAAAACTGAAGTCAATGGCATCTGGAATGAATAATCCAATTGACCCTAGTACTACCACTTCCACTACTACAGTTACAAGTAATACTAATGACTCGGCCAATACCTATAATGAGGGTAAAGGTACTCCAGATACTCATAAATTAAATTATATTAAAACATTAAGATTGACAAGTGATCAATTGAAATGTTTGAATTTAAACTACGGAGAAAACGATTTAACATATTCTATAGATCAAGGTAAAGCAATTATAACCTCTAAACTTTTTGTATGGAGATGGGACGTCCCTATTGTTATAAGTGACATTGATGGTACAATTACTAAATCAGATGCTTTAGGCCATGTGTTGGCTATGATTGGCAAGGACTGGACCCATGCAGGTGTTGCAAAATTATTCACTGAAATTTCAAAAAACGGGTACAATATAATGTACTTAACGGCACGAAGCGCGGGACAAGCAGATTCTACTAGAAGTTATCTCAGATCTATTAACCAAGAAGGGAATAAACTACCTGCAGGACCGGTCATCTTATCACCTGATAGAACTATGGCTGCCTTAAGAAGAGAAGTTATATTAAAAAAACCTGAAGTGTTTAAAATTGCATGTCTAAACGATATTAGATCATTATATTTCCATAGAGATATAAATACTGATAATAATGATGATAATGAGGAAAAACCAACACCATTTTTTGCAGGGTTTGGTAATAGAATCACAGATGCATTATCATATAGAACTGTTGGAATTCCAAGTTCCCGTATTTTCACTATTAACACAGAGGGAGAGGTACATATGGAACTATTAGAATTGGCAGGTTATAAAAGTTCTTATTTACATATAAACGAATTGGTCGATCATTTTTTCCCACCTGTATCTATTTCTTCCGATGATATAAGAAGCATAACATCAACTAGTCCAGGATCACCTGTAAATACATCCATGGATAACTATGATTCAAGCAGGACAATTGAAGCAAAGTCTTTGTACATGAGCAACCAAGGTGAAAAGTTTACAGATGCAAATTTTTGGAGAGAACCGCTAATAAATATAGAAGATTTATCAGATCTAAGTGAGGATAGTGACTCCAATAACAAACAAAGTGATATATTGACCAGTTCCTCACCTAAAAGTAATAATCCATACAGTAAAGAGGAAATCACAAGCAACAGGCGTCGGCAATCCTTTACGTTTCAAATTCCATATATCAGTCCGTCAAAACTGACGACTGATAATAATCAATTGACAGTAGATAATATAACGACGCCAGAAAAGCCTTCGAAGAAGAAAGATGATATAGGTAAACAGATGTATTTAAGTTTAGGATCCCCTCTAAGTTCTCCATTATTATCATCAGTAGATATGACAACAATTGATCAAGATATGAGAAGATTGTCAATCTCAAAACCTTCGTTGCCTACATCTGAGATATCTAAAATCAATGTGTTAGATGATTTTCATTCAGTACATGAGAATAGTCCTGATAATATCAATAGTAGTAACGAGAGATACACAGAAGAACATGATGGTTACGAAGATGAGTTTGACGAAGATGAATTTGACGAAGATGAATTTTTGGATTGAGTGCCTTTTTTTACATACATATGGAGACGTTCATATATATATATATATATAGATTTAATGTAAAAGGTTAATGAGAAAAAATAAACCAGAAATCGAAGCTAAAAATAGGATCTACATAGAATGTTTTAACCAATAGCATCGTCATACAAGTATTACATTACTAGTAGTAGGATACGAATCTCTTTCTTTTCTGAACTAGGATGATTCATCTAAGTTCGTGTTGTTTTTTTTTTTCAAAAGTCCCAACAAATAGATCAATCGGGGGAAAAAAAATGTAAACAAAACACAACAGAGAAATACCGTTAATTCATTAAATCAAGATCTTTAAATGCAGTGTAGACAATAATCGTATAGATGAGAATAAAAAAAAAAATAACAGTATAAACTACTATCTTGTCTATAATTTCCTGTAATTTCTTTGTTGGATCAGATATTGACGAAACGGTATATAAGACCAATCTTTATAAATTAATGTAAAGGTGGTATGGTGTCACAGTTGCTTGAGTCACCAGAACTTCAAATATTCTTGCCTAATGCAGACCAATCCAGGTTCAATCAACCAATCCAAGATACTGCTTTAACAAGTCCAATAAAAAATTTCAAAGAAATGGATTATCGACAACAGGATGATTATGGTGTCCGATCTATTGACTGTCGCTTAAACAAGATGGATACGTCGTTCCTCAAATCAAAATCAATTAAAGTGCCAAGAAATGTTAAATACAGATGTATTATTAAACAAATAAGACGAATTGAAAAATTATTGTTGCTGTCACAAAACAATTATCAGCAATTTAATGATGTATTTAGATATTCTATTGTAAGTTCACATATTCTCAATGATTATACCTCTTATTTCCAAGATTCACAAATGAAAAAGTCTATATTGAATCTCAGAGAACATACACCAAGAAATGATGGTAGATTATTTGTTAATGTTCTTGATAAAAAATATTGTGAGGAAACAATTGATATTCAACTAAACAGTTTACTTTTGAAATATTATAGAATGTTAATATTAATTAAAGACAGGAACTTTAATATAGATTTGAAATTGCATTATATTTTATTACTATTAAACGCATTTTACATTATTTATTCTAATAAGAGACAATTGTTGGATACAGTTAAATTTAAATTAATGGTCATTTTAAAAGAATTTTTGACTAACTTAGAAAATTGTGATATGTTATTTCATAAACTATTATTAAATTATAAAACACTTCAAACATATAATATTTTTGATCAAGAATCATCTTTGAAACAAAATAATTATGATAGAAATGATTTCGATATAGATATGCATAATCATGATGATGATAATGATAATGATAATAGTAATAATAATAATGGTTTATTATCCAATTTTATCGAAAACTTACTTAAATCCAATTTGGATTACCTATTTTATATATTTCGATATAAAATTGAAATGATACTACCTCTAACAGATGAAAATAGTTTAACTAAATACATTGAAATCTATGGGTTAAAATTGTCTGATCTTAAGTATTATCTTAATACAGATATTCATCATTTAAATGAAAAGGCATATCGGATAACTATTACACAAAAATTTTTACTCTGTTGTCTGTTATCTATATCATTTCAAGAACAAACAGGTAAAGACAAAAAGAATAGAATTACTGAATTTTATTACATCTTCAATATAAATTTTTTAGATAAAAGTTGCTCTGAATCTAAGAATAAAGATAGAGTGGGTGGTGTACTGAAACATTGTGAATCACTTACAGTTATATTACTTCATTTATCAAAATCACTAGAATCAATATCCAATTCACTTATAAATTATAAGAACTTCCTAAATTTGGAAATACAGGCTTCAACCAACAACGACACTACAAATAATGAGACATACAACGAATTATTTCAGGTAACAAAATTAATAAATAAACTCGAATTAAAGTTAAAGGTTATTAAAGATAATATTTCCAATAATCAAAATTATAATGATCAATGTAATTTATTAATGAACCAATTACAAAATTTGCACTCTATTATACATGATACTTTAATTTCAGACAATATTATATATGATCGTTCCAGTAAACCAAATCAGCAAGGTGGAAGAATTGTGTCAATTCCAATAAACAAAAGCAACCGTGGTTTTTCATTAGATATAGTTAAACATAATTTGGGCACTTATTCTGATTCACACCAATCTGATTCTTTGAATTTAACTAAAATAAATTTATCTGAGAAAATAGAATTTAAACATATTGATTCAGTAACTGTATCAGATGATACAGAAACTGTAGACGAGGAGACACATACAGGTAACAATACTTCAGTTTTTTATAGTGATGAAAATGATGACACATGTGTTCCTTCTGATTTGAGTACACCAATCCAATCACCTAACATATATGGTAAGTTACTAAAGAGAATAAACATTTGCAACGATCAAGATCATGATAATGATAGAAAGTCGTATCATTATGAAAGTTTACAAAAATTAAGTGATGAAGAATTACGACATAAACTTAATGAAAAGATCATCAATTTTGCAAACGAGAATAGATTAGGAAAGAATAAGTTGAGAGCTCAAAAATCTTTTGAACTATTAAAGAGACAACAGAATAAGATGCCAAATACATTTTCATCAACGAAACCATCATTTTCAGTTCACTCACATAATATCTATTCTAAAAAAGATGAAATGGATGCAAATGAGAGGACTAGTAATAGCAAAACAATTTCAAGCACCTTCTCTACAGAAGATACAATCCCAATTATCTATGAAATCAGAGAATTAATGGAATTTTAATAGTATATTTAGCATATTTATTCAAAAAAAATCCTGCATATTCATTTTTTCTATAATATATAAAATTATTTAACTATCATACATGGATATTCATATCAATTATCGATTAATAATATTATTGAATTTTATCTGTATTCTACATAAAACGGATTCGTTTCTATTCTGTCCCCCCACATCATGATAATTTAAATCAACTTCAAGGTAATCTTACTATTTATATATTCTAGTTAGCTTCTCTCTTTCTACTGTTATCACTTTTGATTAGTAAAAATAATGATCGTGAGTTTTTGTTTTGCTTCCTATTCTTTAATATGTTTGACAATTCCCCATTGGTTTTTTTTTTCAACAGTTAGCTCTTCTTTTTTTAAAAAACCAATAAATATTGAAAAGAACGTCGTTTGATATAACTTTTAAATTTGCAAATAATATGCATTCCAAAGTATATATTAGATGTACAAGTGATACTAGATATTCTAATTGACTTTGTTTCGTTTTCATTTATAATTCAGTTGGACTAAGGAAATAGAAATTTGTATTATATTGCATGATATTCAGGCTTCACTTTATGTTAAACTTTTTACTTTCCAATATTTAAGCTTCTTCCTAAAAGATAAAAGATATTCATACTAAGATACTAAAATAAATACATTTTTTGAACGTTTTCTCTAAACTATATAAAAGCTTGTGTTTTATTTTATTTTAGTTAGAAGTTTTTATAGATAATACAAGTTCACGTTCAAGAATAACATATAATGAATAATAATAGGAATGTTGGTAATAGGAAAAGGGCGAGTTCTTTAAGAACTCAAATGTTTAATAAGCATCTTTTTGATAAAATAAACTCTAAATGGAAAAATAAAGAGAAGCCAGAAGATATTGAATTGAACGATGTTCATTTGAATAATAATGATAGTACTAAAAATACTGGCAATGATCCGTCTGGTAGCAATAGCATACAGAATCTTGATTTTCAGATGTATGATGTAACAGAAGATTCTTTGGAAGATGAAGATATTATTGAAGATCCTATGGGTAGCAGTGATCATAAAGGAATCCAACCAACAAAAATAAATTTTCTCACTAAAGTGTTAGATCTTTTATTAGATAGACGGAGAATTCTTCATTCTAAAGATGGGAGACATATCCCAATCACTTTAGATCATAGTTTAGTTGAATACAAACAATATACAAATGGAAAAAGTGATGTATTAATTGACGAAAGAACAAATAAACCGTACTGTAATAATACTATAACGTCATCAAGATACACAATATATTCGTTTCTTCCCAAACAGTTATATGCACAATTCTCTAAGGTGGCTAATATATATTTTTTTCTTATCGCAATTTTGCAAATGATTCCTGGTTGGTCAACTACAGGTACATATACAACTATTATCCCATTATTGGTATTCATGGGTATATCTATGGTTAGAGAAGCTTGGGATGATTTCAGGCGACATCGACTTGATAATGAAGAAAACGCAAGAGCAACAAATATTTTAATTAAAGATCAATCATTAAACAAAGAATTAGAAAGTCAACAAAATCAACAGCAGAATAATACGGAAGACAATCGAAATAAAATATATTCTAAGGGTTTTTATGAATTAGAAAGGAATGAAGATAAAAATATTTTAAAACCTCATTTTATGAATATCAACTTGCTGGCTAGTAAATATAATACACATGTAATTGAAACTGAGTGGAAAGATTTAAAAGTTGGTGATTTTGTGGTTTTGAGACAAGATGATTGGGTTCCAGCTGATCTATTACTTTTAACATCAGATGGGACAAATAATGAAGTATATGTTGAAACTATGGCTTTAGATGGGGAAACAAATCTGAAAAATAAACAGCCTCATGCGGAATTGAACAAACTTACTTGCTCAGCTTCTGGTTTATCCAATATCAATGCCAAAGTAACAGTGGAAGATCCTAATAGTGATTTATACAACTTTGAGGGTAACTTGGAAGTGGAAGATACTAAATATAACAGTTTTAAAAAATATCCTATAGGTCCTGATAATGTAATTTATAGGGGTAGCATAATTAGAAACACACCAACAATGGTTGGCATGGTTATCTTCACAGGCGAAGAAACTAAAATCAGAATGAACGCTATTAAGAATCCTAGAACAAAAGCGCCAAAACTTCAAAGAAGTATTAACATGATTATTGCATTTATGGTGTTTGTCGTGGCATGTGTTTCATTCTTTTCTTATCTAGGAAATGTATTAGCTAAAAAGGGTTTTCTTGATAATAATCAGGCATGGTATCTTTTTAAACAAGATGCTGGGGCTGCTCCCACTATTATGTCGTTTATTATTATGTTCAACACAATGATTCCGTTGTCTCTATATGTCACAATGGAAATAATTAAAGTGTTTCAGAGTAAACTTATGGAGTGGGATATTGATATGTATCATGAAGATACCGATACCCCCTGTGAATCAAGAACAGCCACTATTCTAGAAGAATTAGGACAAGTATCTTATATTTTCAGTGACAAAACAGGTACATTAACAGATAATCGGATGATTTTTCGTAAATTTTCTCTTTTAGGTTCATCCTGGCTGCATGATATGAAATTAGTTTCTTCGAAATCAGTGCAATCACTACAGACAGATCTTACTGATAATGATATCGATACAGTTTCTCTAAATGCTCCTCACATTTTCAATCAACATCTTAACATACCAAAGTCAAACGATTTTGTCCCATTTTCAGATGAACCGAGACCTTCCATAGATTATAAGGGAAATTCTTCAGCACTATATACGGGTAGACCAAGTATGAGCTCTTTGTACATGAGGCAAAACAGGAACCGTTTATCAGAGCTTACAATTTCTTCACACGACAGTAGTACAGTCGAAAATATCAAATCGTCATACGATTTAATTAGATATATCCAAAGATACCCAGATAAATTATTTTCAAAAAAGGCAAAATTTTTTATTCTATCAATGGCATTATGTCATTCCTGTTTGCCAAAAAGAGTTGATAGTCATGAAGATACAGAAGATGCAATTGAATATCAGTCCTCTTCTCCGGATGAATTGGCTTTAATCACAGCAGCTAGGGATTTAGGTTGTGTAGTTGTTAATAAGAGGGCTCAAACTTTAACAATAAAAACATATCCAAACGGGTTTAATGAGTCACCAATCGTAGAGGACTATGAAATATTAAATACGATAGAATTTAACTCTCAGAGAAAGAGAATGTCAGTTATAGTTAAAATGCCAAATGTACCGAATAATGTTCTTTTGATATGTAAAGGTGCTGACAATGTTATTTTAGAAAGACTTTATAACAGAGAAGTTGCATTTCAAAAAATGGATGAGATTAATAATGCTATAGCCACTCGTAAGGAGGAAGAAGCTGAACTGATTGTTCAACAGAGGAAATCGTTGGAACGAATGACATATGATGAAACAATAGGACGTAATTCTCTACGTGGAGCAAGTCCCAATGATGGTAGAGCAAGCTTATCTTTACAAGCTATAAGGAAAAGTATTTCTCAACGAAATAGAAATGGTCCTTCAGATATGCACATAGATACTATTGATGATATCTTAGATGATGTAAAAAGGAATGGAAGAGAAGTTGATGATGTAATTATAAGAAGTCGTAAGTCTCTACATAAACAACAAATGCAAAAATATGGTTCAAATAGTATAAGTCAAAATAAAGATGACAAGAGCATTCATCCACAAGAAGATAAAAATACTAGTAAGATTATGTTTGAGGATGAGGATATACAAGCCTATATTGGTAATGAAGATCTTTTAACTAATGAAGAATTCATCTTAGAAAGAACAATTCAGGCAATAGATGATTTTTCAACTGAGGGATTGAGAACATTATTATTTGCTTACAAATGGATTGATAACAAAACATATGATAATTGGAACCAAAAATACCATAAGGCAAAGACATCCCTAATTAATAGGAAGAAGAAGACAGAGGATGTTGGAGAGGAAATTGAAGTAGATCTTAATATTCTGGGTGCTACAGCAATTGAGGATAAATTACAGGATGGTGTCACCGAGGCTATAGAAAAGATAAAAAGGGCTGGTATAAAGATGTGGATGTTAACAGGTGACAAGCGTGAAACGGCCATTAATATCGGTTATTTGTGTAAGCTAATTTATGATTATTCAACTGTTGTTATATTAACAATGGATGATGAAAATATTGCTTCAAAGATGAATGCTGTCAGTCAAGAAATCAGTACAGGTAACATGGCACATTGTGTTGTTGTGATTGACGGTGCAACTCTTGGTTCTTTCGAAAGTAATCCTACACTAATGTCTGTCTTTGTTGAATTGTGTACCAAAACAGATTCAGTGATATGTTGCCGTGCTTCACCGTCACAAAAAGCACTCATGGTTAGTAATATTAGGAAAGCTAACAAAAACGAAGTTACTCTAGCAATAGGTGATGGGGCCAATGATATTGCGATGATTCAGGCTGCTGATATCGGTGTTGGTATTACTGGTAAAGAAGGTTTACAAGCATCACGTTCTTCGGACTATTCTATGGCTCAATTTAGGTATTTATTGAAACTGTTATTTGTTCATGGTAGATATAATTACATTAGAACGGCAAAATTTGTTCTCTGTACTTTTTACAAGGAAGTAACTTTTTATATGACACAAGTTATTTTTCAACGATTTACATTATTCTCTGGTACATCCTTGTATGAGCCTTGGTCTTTATCCATGTTTAATACTCTGTTCACTTCATTACCGGTGCTTTGTATAGGTATTTTTGAAAAGGATTTAAAACCAATGACTTTATTAACTGTACCGGAATTATATTCTTTTGGTAGGTTAGGTGAAGGTTTTAATTTATGGATATTCCTTGAATGGATGATAGAAGGAGCCTGTAATTCTCTAATCATAACATTTTTAAATGTAGTTACTTGGGGTGAAACAGTTTTATCAGATGCAACTTTATATCCATTGGGTGTTGTTAACTTTACAGCTATCGTTGTATTGATTAATGTCAAGGCACAATTTTTAGAGATGAGAAATAGAAACTGGATAGCATTTGCATCTGTTCTATTATCAACTGGTGGATGGTTAGTGTGGTGTTGTGCATTACCTATATTGAATCCAACTGATGAGATATATGATGTTGCTTACGGATTTTATAATCATTTCGGTAAAGACGTGACATTTTGGTGTACTTGCTTTGCATTGGTTGTGCTACCTATTATAATCGACATTGTGTATCAAACATTGAAACGAACTATATGGCCTACTGATTCAGATATATTTGCTGAATTGGAGAAGAATAGTAGTGTAAGAAAAAAATTGGAATTTGGTGCATATAATGAAATGAAGCAAGGTTGGACTTGGGAACATGATCCAAGTTCTATTGAAAGGTACAAGAATCAATTATTCAGTAACAAGAAACTTCCCAAACCAAAAACAAGAACTAGAGCTAGTTCAGTCAATGATGATAATGCTGACACCAAATCATCAAAGGGATGGTCTATGCCTACCATATCTGAACAACCTAATTATACTGAATCTTCATGGAGCAATGTAATGGGCAAAATAATTCCAGGTGGGAAGGCTGAAAATGAAACTATACCTAATAAAGAGTGCGATTCAAAGGTATATGAGACTTTACCTAGTGGGAAAGTAATTAAGAAACAAGATTTACTTGACGAAGATGACATAGATATTATGATAAATTTGAAAGGTAATAGAAACTCAGTTAATACTAATCGTTTATCAGGTACAGATATAATAACACGTAAATTGAGTAAGAAATTAAGATTTAAACTGAATAATGAGGAGACTGAGGAAGAAGTTATGGAGATTATAAGAGAAAGAATGAAAGATCTTGAATAAGATACTCTTTTTCAAATCTTATACAGTACATATATGAAATATTATATATCACTTCTATTTAGTAGATATAATATCTCTAGAAACTTAAAATATATAAACAATATTCTAAAAGCATGAAGAAATTAGAGAAATAGTTTATTCTGATATATTTTTATCATTTATGTGTTTATATATTTATAAATGTTTTTCTATATAACTTAGTAATCAAACTTGAAGAGTAATCAAATTTTTATTCTTCTTGATTTTATTAAAAGAGATTTTGAGTAAGATATGAAAGAGGCACTATGTAACATATGATTGATGCGGAAGGAGAGTAATTGATATAACAATATAATAAATTACTCATTAATACAGTTTCCTAGAAAATAAAAAGAAAATTATATATAAATGCTATTATCAAGGTCATTTGAAGAGTGAATATGAAAAAACAAAAAAAAAAAATATCAGGCGAATATTCCTGTTCTGTACTAGTCAACAATATATCCCTTAATAAATGATTAAATATAATTTGCAATTAGTGGTCAGTAATGAAAACAAATGCAATGGTTTCCTGATATAAATTGGGGAAGAAATGAGAAGGAAAGAAAGAAAGAAAGAAAAAAAGAATATGCATCATATTAAAGAAGAACGGAAAAAATATAGATACAATTTTGTTTAACTTAAATTCAATGGATACAATCTAACCAAAAAACAATCTTTCCAATATGGGTAGTAGAAAGAAAAATAAAAGTGGTAATAATACACGTAGAATTTCTTGATACCTTGTTTCATTATCATGAGCTCTTCTAGCTTGTTGCTCCTGTTGTTGTCGTCTTTGAAATGCAGATGTCCTTGGATATCCATTAGTGTAGGCTCTAAACCCACCAGGACCAAAGGTGAAAGTTGTTGCACCACCACCAGTACTCATAAATGGATTTCCTGGACCAAAGGGACCACCCATACCATTCATATTAAATAAAAACTCAAAGATATCCTCAGGACCCCCAGCTTGATATCTGTTCCTGAAAAATTCCGATGGGATCCCTCCACTGAATCCTGACGCATGGCTAGTGGCGTCACTACTCTCTGAAAAGGATGGGACACTTCTATCATCAGGATCCCTGCCTATTCTGTCGTATATATGTCTTTTATTGTTATCACTAAGTACTTCAAATGCTCTATTGATAATTTTAAATGCTTCACTTGCTTTAGGATGAGGGTTTTTATCTGGGTGTAATTTGATTGCTAATTTTCTATAAGCTTTTTTAATCTCCCCATCTGAGGCCGTTTTTTCTACTTTCAAAATTTCATAAAAGGCGTGTTTATCTTTGGAAAGGATCTCTAATGCTACCTCTTCTTGTTCAGTGGTGTATTTGGTGGCCATCTGTGTCAGTATATTTGTATCTATATGCCTGTCTATTTTATTATGCAACCAATCTTTTCGAATAAACTTGGATGTATATGGTGTTATTGGTTCGTGAAAACACTATATATGCTACTAGAAAAGTTACACGGCAACAACAATGGTCACAAAGAGCAGTTCTGAATCCTAATATGAAAAATGACAGTACTTCAATGCTTAGTCTATCTCTGTTTCTTCCCCATTGAAAATTGGCACATATTTTTATCACTTTAAGCTTGGCCGTCTTTCTTTCTTTCTTTCTTTTTTTTTTTTTTGTCACCACATCGTTTAATTTTAAATTTTTAGTTTATTTTTTTTTTCGGTTTTGTCGTTTCTTTTTTTTTTGGCCTGGCTTTTGGCTTGCACCCGTGCACCCCCGACTGTATTGGTCTGTGCAGGATCTTTTTGGATGAGGTAATCATGCTGAGTAATCATTCGTTGATGTCTTCTAGTAAATCTTCAACGTGGTGGAAAGAAGTTAATATACTTAGAATTTGTTTTAAATTGACTAGTCCACGGGTCTTTGGATCCCAGGTCTGGTAACTTTCCCAGATCTGTGTAATGCGTCTCTTGGATTCCTCACAATTTCTTTCGAAACTAACCATGGTCGAATCATTGTCATAAGTTGGACTCGTGACAATAATACTATTATCATTGTCTGTCTGGGTGCCCAGTTTAATAGATATATTCAAATCTACAATTGCGTCTTGAATAGGTAAATTCTTTAATTTAATGAAATTACATAACGTTTCATGGAATTTCCAAACTAAATCATATTGGTTTTGTGTATCTAATATGCTATCATATAATTCCATATGAGAACCTACACTCATATCATTGTTTCGATTACTGGGTTTAATTATCTTTAAATGTCTCTTGTGTGTTGGATTTCTTGTCAAGTTGGTTATCTCTATGAAATTTCTATATATTGAATCGTCATCATATATTTGTCCGTATATTTGAAACAATTCAGGTGTTTTAATATTTTGATAGTGAATATATTTTAAGAAATCATGTACATTATTGACATCCTTGGGTAGGATGCTACCATACGGTGTTTCATCACTATTGTTGACATTGTCATCTCCATTATTATTATGATTCTTTTTACTGTTTGTTGTACTATTACTATTCCACATTTGTTCTAGTTCTTGAAGCCATTGTTTAGTCTGATTATTTCTTTGCTTTTTTATAGTGGATGGGATAGTATTCTCATTAAAAGATCTTGATATGAAATGTGGACTGATCAGTCTTAAAATTGAAATATATTTATCATAACCTAGATTTTGGGTTAAAATTAAATTATTCAATAAAATGATTTCAAATTTTCTATTTATTGGAATAGATAAAGTAAATTCGATATCTGGTGTCTTAATCTCAAAATTTGGTATATTAAAATTCTCTGGTCTCTGCAAGTCGATATCAAGATATTTACCGTCACACCAAATATTTCGAATAATCTTTGGATGATTATAATTGATTGCCAATTTTTGTGTCACTGTCATAAAATTGTCGTACAATGTAGCTACTAAATTTAATCTAAATGTATTGCAATTGTAAAGTAACCAATCTAGTCGTTTTTGTATATGTTTGGATTCAACTGAATCTAAATCGTAATATCTTTTAATCTTTGATAATAATTCAATTTCCTTGTTATTTAATCCAGAGAATAATTGTTTTTCTTTAGATTGTTCTAATTTTAAATATTCTTGATCTGTTCCAGTATGCTGGATTGTAGTGTATTTTTTATTATTGTTCTTTTGCGCTCCTGTCTTATTAAATGAATTTTTGGTAGTTCCAGTATTATATTTACTTTTATCATTATCATTGGAAATATCTTCCTCTTTATAAATAGAACGGTCGACACTATGATCCCAAAATCTATAACCTTCTAAACATGAATTAAACGTCAACATCCCTATATGTGTTGTATTTAAATTGATTCCATACTTTTGATTTTGTGACAGAATTGTATAGCAAAGCTCAATTAATAATGGAACACTATGATATACACCAATAAAATATATTGAATCTACATTGAAAAAAATAGTTTCCCAATGTTTTAATAATGATAAACATTCTTTTAACACTGTTTCCATCTTCTTTGTATGAAGAGGACATTCAAATGATAAGGATAGAATTTCGTGATTAATCTTCATCTCCTCATGTCCTTCATCCACATTATTCTCTTTTTTATGTAATCTTTTCAAGAATTCATTTCTTTCTTTTATCGATTGTGCCACTTTTCGAGATAAATATTGTGCAGTTCTTTGTTCACCAATTGATAACTTCTCGTATTTATCCGGTAACCAACCAACTACAGTAAATATTATATGTCTCTTATGAGCCTTTTTACTTTCAATCATATTCTTACTGTTTGTATCTTGATTGTGGCATTGGTTATTGTATAAATCCCTCTTTAAATAGAGATGCCCTTCATTAGGGTAATTATAATGTTCTTTAATTGCATTAGCTATCTTTGTCCTTAAAGGTAACTTATGTAAATAACTTCTTGGTGTCAAGGATGGTAATAGAATAGAATTTTTAATATACACTTGATGTCCTAAACATGTATCAATAGGTGACTTATTTAAAGGTAGAGGACATTTCCCACATTTGGTACCAAAGACACTAACTACACCAGATCGTTGTTTCTTATTGCATTCGGTGTCAGAGTTATTATTACTTGCTGATAGATCATTAGTATACTCTATATCAGTCAAATCTTCAAACCAACACCATGAGTTACTGTAGTTATTAATCATAGTTAGAGCTTCATTCTCTAAATAACTTATCTGCTCTAAATCCAGTTGTGAATATCTTGTGTTTTCGTCTATCTTTAAGAGGTATATTCTGGGTCTGTTTGAATACCCAAAAATTGAATTGTATAGCTTTTGATACCAATATTGATTGTTATTATTCACTGATTCATTATTTATAGTTGTGCTAATATTTTCTTCGTTTTCTTCTTCTTCTTCTTCCTCTTCTTGATCTTGTGAAATGGATTGACGCCAATTTAAACCAAACCAACGATGATGAGGCTTAACTAATTCTTCATTATTAACGGATTGGTTCATTCCTAATAATTAACTGATTATGGTTTTTTTTAACCAATATAAATTAGTTTAAACAGTGATCCTTATTTCAATGTGTCAAAAGCAGGTATGAATATTCCATGCGTAGTTAAGTCTCTATAAGTGTCAATTTATAACTAGTAAAATGACTCTTACAACTACACCACTAATTTACTGTAGAAGACATCTATACGAATTGGTTTACTATTATTATAATTTATTATACCTAACATTAGATTTAAGAAAGGTTGTGATAGAAAGATGTTTTAGAATTTAGATTCAACATAAGAAAAATGCAATAAGTTTCCCAAAGTATATATACATAAACAAAAGTGCACATACACACATGCATACACAGGGGTGTATATGGCATACTATGATGAATTATGCTTGAACAGAACAGTTTGTCAGACAGATTGGAATTTAGAAATACAGTTGAGGGTCAGTATAAAGATTTATTTCAATCTATTGATATACCTATTATAGATACATTGGACAAGGAGAAAGATGATAACCCCGATGTATCACTACCTAAATTAACAAACTCACAATTATTTAGTATAGTCAATAAATATCGCAGTGATTTGATGAATAAAGAGAAAGAGTTAAGTCAATTGAAAGAGGTCATGAATGTAATGAATAAGAATAATGAAAGATTGAACGATGAGATTATCAGCTTGACTATTGAAAATAATGTCTTACAAGAAAAATTTAATCTTTTAAATGTAGAACACAACAAATTGATTCAAAGATGGTTGTTAAAAGCTCAAAGGGATGCTGATATTATGAATGCTACTATTGAATCCAGTAATAGGTCAAGATAATCGATTGGTAAAGCTCTCTTTTTTTTCTGCAATTGTGAAACGTATATATTTATAAATAGGATTTTATATAACACATATATTGGATTGTCATGTTGCACACTCGAGTACATAGATAAAAATATCCATCTAGTGTATAGAGATTAATATAGAAATAAATATGCAATGATTCATTTCTTAGTAATTTTACCTGAACTGATTTGACCTTTATGGTTTCTCTCAGTGTTGACAGCTTGTAATTTTTGATTATAAACTGTACTTGGATTCCACTTTCGAATACTTCTAATCTCATCCGCAGAGTAGCCAGGTATTCTTATATTCCAGTTTCTCTCTAGATGAAGTTGGATATCTTTAACGTTCAAATTGTCAGATCTTCTATGTTTAGCTAATCTGCAAGCAAAAGATGTTACATTAGTAACAAAATCATCCGCCAAATCTAAGAGTAACTCTTCTACATCGCCGTCAATGACAGTTTCACCATCACCTTCATCTACACCTACAGATTTAACCAATTCTCTTAGTTTTCTCTTCGACATTACTCTCTCAGTATCTATTTCATAAGGTGGAATCTTTGTCACTACTGGTGTGTTTAAAGAACTTGCATTCATGGCGGAACCACCTGTCATAGTTGGTCTATTAATTTTATATGTTATTGAATTTGGTTGTTTTACAGACAAATTTTCTGTTATTGGGATATTTGGTTCTGAAGTTTTAAATATTTTTTGTTTTGTGGTAGGGTATGATACATTGGTAGCAGCAGTTGCATTAACATTAGTTACTTGAGCTGAGATATTATTATTAGTTTTATTATTTTTAGTAGTACTAGTATTGTTGATAGTGGAGGTATTATTCTGATCATTTGTTGGTGCAGTTTGAGCGTTGGTGTTGGTGTTAGTAGTAATGTTGTTTTTGGGTGGAGAAGTTATTGTAGTAGTAGTATTTTGTACTTCTATACCACTATTTGATTGTGCTGGTGATTGAATTTGTCCCTGCGTCTGAGTTTCATGCTGTTTAGAATCATTGGCAGTTTCATTCCTTGTTTCTACATTTGGTTGGGATACAACATCTTGCTTTGGAACCGTCTGGTTTTGAACTTGTTGTTGTGGTGGTGGTATAGTTGCACTTTGTGCTTGAGTCAAATATGAGGCTTGTTGAGATGACCTTTGTAAAACTCGTTGTAAATCAGGATTATTTTTGGCACATTCGATATAAAAATTTTTTCTGCCAGTTTGGAACTGTATCCTTAAATTGTTATGTTCTTGACTCAACTGTCTTAAAGTGTTAAGTAATTCGGATCTTTTCTCAACTAGTTGTTTCTTGGTATCTAAATCAGTCAACTTATTAATCTCTTGTGTTAAAGTGTCGATATTTTGTTTGATAAAATTATGTTTGTCTCTAATATTTCTTGCCCTTGTTTGGAAATCAATTGATAATTTTTCGTACTGTTGATTTTGTTCAGGAGTCAAAGCTTGCCTCATCAGCATAGAAAATTGATTATTATTGTTGTTGTTGGAGCTAGAAGTTGGAGTGTTGGTGTTGCTGGTAGGAGTATTAGCAGTTGAAGCAGGAGTACCAGTGTTTATATGCCCGGTAATGTTGTTGTTTGTGGATAAAGAGGAAGCAGACGATGTAGAAACAGAAGCAGAGGCAGGTGGAGGTGATGATGAAGAATTAACTACCATATTAGATTTTTGAATTTCTTGTCTTTGTCTGATGGCTCTTGTGTAATTGTCATAAATATTTTTTATCTTTGATGCCTGAATTAAAAGTTCTTTCCCTCTCTGTGTAGTCTCTCCTACCCTTTTAGCTTCTGTGACCAATTCTTTAAATTTGTTTGTCAATTCAAGTAATTGTTGTTGGGTCAACCTTGGCGTGGTGGTGGGATTTGAGGAAGTAGAAGAGTTATTGTAGTTAGTGGTGCTTGTTTTTGGAGTGGGTGTGGCGGTGGTGGCGGTGGTGGTAGTGTTAATTTTGGTATTACTAGTACTATTGTCTGGATTAGATTGGACTGGTGTATTATTGTTGTTCAAGTCTGACATATTCGGCGCTGGTTTGTTCTGCTCCAATTTACTTTGCTTCACTCTCCTATATTCTGTGTTTGGGGGTTAGATATCAATGAAGTTAATAGTAATAAATACGACAATTAAGAGATAAGAGGTGAAGTCTAGAGAACAGTAATTATGGTCAATAATGTAAATTCAACAGAAGAAGAGTGAGTAAGTTGTCTTGCATGTTTTCTTTCCCTTCAGAAAAAAAAAAATAAAAAAAACAAGAAAAAAAAATTAACGTAGAACCCATTGATTGAAGGATATCCACAGCAACACTAAAGAGTGAACCACTATAAGAAAAAACATTGATAAGAGTGGGAAGTTCTGTGGTAATGGGTGCATGGTCCCAACAGCTGTATCTTTTCTTGATATTTTTCTTGCAGTTGGGTGGAGGAGACGAAGTGACATTTTTTAGACACACACACACATCTATATATATATATATATTATATATGTGTATCTTTATATGCTTAACTTAACTCGAAATGTTTTTACAATACTACACAAAGGGTTTCAGTGGATACAATTTACAATATTCCCCATATTATGACAACAAAATTGCATTAGTGACAGGGTCAAATTTTGGATTAGTCGGTAACGGTAAACTGTTAGTGTTGAGCATCGAGCCAAACGGACAGATCCTGGAGAGTAACTCGTTTCTGACTAAAGATTGTCTCTTTGATGTGTCATGGAATGAAGCAAATTCAAACCAAGTTCTGGTGGCCCAGGGAGATGGGACTTTACGGTTGTTTGACATTAATCTAAAACAGTATCCTATTGCTATATTCAAAGGGCATCAGAGAGAGGTATTAAGTTGTGACTGGAGTTTGATCAATAAAGATAGGTTTGTTAGTAGTTCATGGGACGGGAGTATCAAAGTTTGGTCTCCATCAAGAACCGAGAATAGTTTGTTTACGTTAAATCAACACGATAAGCCAAAGCTTATGGAGGCTAATGATAAAAACTGTGTATATCAAGCTAAATTTTCACCCCATGGTGATGACATTATAATAGCATCGTCAGGTAATTCTATTGTATCACTGTACGATCTCCGAATAAACTCAGTGAACAATAATAATATAATATGCCAATTTATATCGAATTCAGGGTTGGAGACGTTATGTTGTGATTTCAATAAATACAGACCACATATTATAGCTACAGGAGGTGTAGATAATAGAATCAAGATATGGGATCTACGCATGTTACGTAGTGACCAAATGAAGTTTAATGGATTGAACAATAATGTTACATCATGTGTGAATGAGATTGTCAATGGACATGAATTGGCCATTAGACAAATCAAATGGTCTCCACATAGTAGTCACCATTTTATGACCACTTCCTATGACATGACGGCATGTATATGGAATGATCTTTCCTTTAATGGGAAAACTTACACTGGACAGAATAATATGACTCACGGTACATTTAACCATGGTTGTATAAAGAGAATGAACAGACACACAGAGTTTGTCTTTGGAGCAGATTGGAGTCTATGGGGTCATCCAGGTATAGTTGCTACTACATCATGGGATGGGTACACTTATATATGGAATGGGTTGAGATAAAGAAAGTCATATGCATACACACACACACACACACATACACACACCTCTCTCTCTCTCTCTCTTGCTTTACGAATGTCTCTTAACGATGAGAAACCGCTAACAAAACGTCATGAAGAAATTTTCAAATGTTTTTACGGTTTTTTTTTCCTGTTTTCTTTTTGTATTCATTTGGCATTTTCTTGTCGAAATGGAGAAAACTGCAATTGCAATTATAGAAGGGGGACAATGGATGGTGTGTATTATTTGACAGAGAGAGAGAGAGGGAGATAGACAGAGGTTAATGTGCATGTATGCCATGTATACCACATATATATTTGTAGTATATATATAGATACAGACACGCTTTCAATTTTGTGCAGTCTGTGCTCGTTCATAGATTGAGTGTATACGATAACTATTAAGTTCGAAGTGCCTGCCCCTCCCCTCCTCTCAATTGATAGATAAGTGAAAGAGACAAAGAGGTAAGCGGTAAAGGACCAAAACAACATGTCTTTACAATTAAAACCGTTCACAGTAGATTCTACTAACACTAAACATTTAGATTCAAAGGAGAAAAAATTCCATTCAAACATTAGTAAGGCTTTGGAAAGATTCGATTCAGTTACAGAATGGGCCGATTATATCGCTAGTCTAGGCACTCTGCTAAAAGCCTTACAGAGTTGGTCACCCAAGTTCCAAAACGTTAAATATTATGTGCCTTATCCATACCAAGTTAGCAGACGGTTAACCTCTTCTTTATCCCCGGATTTGCCCGCTGGTGTGCATCAAAAGACTTTAGAAGTTTATAAATACATTTTTGAGAAGATTGGTATCGACACTTTGGCTCAAGAGACTAATATTTGGATCCCTGGGATCTTGCCCCTAATGTCATATGCATCAATGTCTGTAAGATCTATTTTAATAGAAGTGTATGAAACATATTTGGTTCAGTTACCTTCTACCACTTTACAAGTCATTATTAAACCTTTGTTGTCCTCCTTGTTTCCTGGGATAGACGACGAGAGTAGCGAATTTTTACCTCTAACTCTATCTTTAATTGAAACTTTACAGACTAACCTTAATGATGATTCTTTGTTTTGGCAGACATGTTTCCTTATCATGATATCTAACAAAGATCGTAGGTTAGGCGGTTTAGTATGGTTTACCAAAAAATTCCCATCATTAAATTCGGTACCTCATTTATTACAAAATATCGAGAAACAAAAGATAGATACTATTGACAAGAAAAGACTCAAAGAGATGGCTTTATCTACTTTACTGCCCATAGCTAAGGAGTTGGTTCATCCTGAACCAGGTCTTTTAGTTCGTTCTTTTATTGCATCCTTAAATAACGATAACGACCTTTTGATTAAAAGAGGCACTCTAGATATCCTTTTACAAAGGTTACATTTAAGCTCACCTGTTATACAGATGTTGATTAACGAAGATGATAGGAAATTGTTGATCTTAACTTGTTGTAAGACTACTTTATCTAAGGATATGTCATTGAATAGAAGAGTGTGGAATTGGTTGCTAGGTCCTAACCACCATAATCTAACAGATAAAAAAAAGTTTGAAACATCATCATTATCAAGTTATTTTGTCAAATATGGGTTCGATTCTTTGATAAAGGCATTGAACGATTTATTGTCGAATAAAGATGATTTAATCATTGCATTTAAAGTGTGTTTGGTGTTTATGGATAGATGGGAAATTGGTTCCTATGTTATTCCAAGAATGTTTATACCATTAATGAAAGCTGCAGAAAATTACAAAGATGATACAAAAGTACTTAATTCTGCTAATTCATTCTTTGATGCAGTAGAGACTAATATTATTTGGGGTCAAATGTTCAAATGGATAATTAATGAAAAGGATTTTACTTTTTTGCAATTTGTTTTATCTAATTTCAATATTGAAACTGATGAAGAAATAACTGTTCGTCATATTCCATTAATCTTCCTTGCACTTTTAAGTTTTTTTAATATTAATGATTTATCAACGAATAATAGTTGTATTGCTACTGATACTACTACTGCTGCCACTAGTCAGCTATTAAGAATTAAATATCATCCGCTTTTGAGAAATTTATTAGATATTATTCCTGAGCGAGCCTTTTTACCGTTATCTTATTCAAATTTAAATGATAATGTTGATGTTGATTTCCAAACTACATTAAGCTCGATAACAAAATATTATGAATCAACATCGAGCTCTACCGATGTAAGTAAATTGGAGTCAACCCAGGATTCCCTATATCCTTTTTCAACCTCTGATTTAACATATATTGTAGCTTTTAATATTGTTAAGATGGTTAATAGTGATATCTTGAAAGGAGCTAACATAAATAATGCATCTGTTATGTTAGTCAAATTATTTGAAAAGATTCCAGAGGATAACAAAAACAATTCACAGATAACAACAAAATCGAATTGGATAACAGATTCATTAATGGAGAATATAACAGGTGTTTTAGATGATGGAACAGTTCATACTCACTCTGATTCGATTATTGGGGTTGTCAATATTTTTAGCAATTATTTATCCATGCATCTTTCATTGATACCGTCGGTTCAATTGTTAAATAAAATCATTGTTTCCCTTTGGATCTATATGGTTGATCCAAATAAACAGTATATTGCTATACAATGTTTAAAATCATTATGTAGAACCATGGAACTTAAATACATAGAAACATCATTATCTGCAAGTTTTGTGCAAGAAAAAGTGGTATCTAAAAGGTTAATGGTATTGGATCTTTTATGGAATCAAATGGATGAATATTTAGATATTGTTAAACATCCATTGGAATTGTTATTAGATGAATTATCCGATGAACAAAACCCTCATTACTTAGCAGTCTCCAAATGGGTTGTATCTCTGTTAAATTCAGATTCGATTCAGAGATTGTATGGGATCTTAGTGGAAAATCTTTTAAAGTTTGATTTTTTACAAAGAGGAGAGATTAGTCAATTGGATGATATAGATATGTTTACGTATAGGATTAAAATGGTCACAAATGTTTTAAAGTGTAATCCTATTTTATTAGTTAAAAACTTTAATATTGAACCAACTACCTTTCAATCTTTAGAAGGATGGACTAACAAGGATGTGTCTACATATAAGACTCTATTGCTAAATATCTTATTAAAGTTCCTAGAGTTAAAAGAGAATGATCATGCAGAGAGTATTAGAAGTTGTTTGATTCTATTAGATTGTTTATTGGATGGCACAGAGAGTAATTTCACTGAATTTGTTATTTTCTTACTTCAAATGTTTACTAAAAGTATTTCTGAAAAGAATACGGACTCAGAAATTATTGCAGTGTCAATTTTAGATATTATATCAAAAGTTTTAAGAATTTCACATGATAATAATATCGAGCTGGAGATATTTAATGATAACAGTTCACATTTGAAATTCATTGATTTTATGGTAACCACTATCTCTCACATCGAGAGTCCTCTAATCATATCTTCTTATGTTAAATTATTATCTGAAAGTATCTCATATTTTGGTAAGTCAATTTTTACAATATTATTACCATTTATCACATCTATAATTCAATGCATTCAAAGACTATTTATCTTGGAAAAGAAGAAAGGTGGTCAATATTATTCTATTTCCTTGTTAATGGGGTCTGTAGAAAAACTAATCCAGATTTCGCATAGTTACATTACTAGTGATGAAAATTATAGTTATTTTTCTGGATCTACCACAAGAGGGGATTTCATTCAATCTGTTGTCTCTAACGTATTTTATTCGGAATCATTAGCTAACGATAGTAAACTACAAGGTGAGAGAGATATAGTGATGCAAGCATTTAAACAAGTTATAGCCTGTTCCTTAGATATATGGACTTGGTCTCATAAATTCTCCAATAACACAACTGAGGCAAATGAAGGAGTTGGTGTTAGCTATAATACTTATAAATATAAGTTCAGATCAAAAAAGTTATTGGAAACAATGTTTTTATTAGAACCGTTGGAAGTCCTTGAAAATATTGTAATAATTGGGTCTACATATGAGACAATTACTATAGTACATGCTCTAGATGGCAACAAACCTATACTATCTATTCCCTATTTTTTTCATGGTATCGTTCAAAGATATAATGCTGGGAGTGTTATTAAATTCTCAGTTTATAAGAATTCTCAAAGAGGCTCAAGGGTAAATTCTTCATTGTTACGTAAATTATCTGGCGAAAAATTAATGATTTTCTTAATAGCATATTCCAAATCATTGGAAAATTCAGCAATAGAAGAATTCTACACTGATTTTATTAATTTTTTTAAGGAAATTGCACTCAATTACTCTTTATACAAAGACATATTTTTTGATATTATTGAATTGATTAATGTTATAAGTCAAAAATTGAAAACTACGCAATTTGGTGAACAAAAAAAACCTAAGAAAGAAATTTCTGATATTTTTAATAAATATTTACCAGCAGCATTAAATGATTTTACTTCACTTTCTAAAAGTGATGAGGTAAGAGCATTCAATACACTAGAGAGACTTGTTGATAATGTTGTGTTTTTGACAAATGATAATATTGGTGGCGATAAATTCAATAACATACTATCCAGCATCTGTACTAATTGTTTAATCTGTTATCTGAAAAGAAAATCCAGAAAAGAGATCCCAACTCATATTTTATCATTAGCATATTCAATTGCAAAGATTGGAAGTTCTGTTAAAATATGGAAAGAGTTTATTAATGACGCATTTAAAGATGACAACTATGCAATTTCAATAGAAAAACAGGAATTATGGAATAACATAATATATGAGTGGTCACAATATCCTGAAAATAAGGAAAGGTTGTTAAGTGAACTATTACAATTAACCGGATCCAAAAAGATAGGATTGACACCGTCACTGATTACATTTCCATCGTGGAATGATTCCGATGTAATTATTAAATGCCAAAACTTGAAAAGGATTGCATTACTGATTAAAATTGCTCCAAAGAATTGCTATTTAGCAGAATTCCAAGCATTGCTTTCTTGTATATGTCAATATTTGGTGTCAGATGAGGATAAATTGAAGATAAGATGTTGGCTTCTCCTAAGAGTTCTATTATTAAAATTCTCTGAATCACATTTCAACGAATATTGGGGGATGATATCATATTGTCTTCAAACAAATTTACAAGAATTTTTAGAATTCTTTCAATTGCAGCGGTCTGTCAATTGTGATTTGTTGTTACAAATTTGCAAAACTTTAGATCTTTTATTAGCTATGAATATTGAGGGGTTCATAGCTACCAATGAATGGTTATTTACAATTGATACAATTAATTGTATCTATAAGACATATCCATATATTTCTCTAGTGGATAAGATTGCAGAATTCAAAGAATATTCTTTAGCACAAGTTGGTGATATAGAACCGATTCAATCTAAGCAAGAACATAAATTACCATATCTACTAGGTGTCCATCAAATTGAGAATCATCATCAACTAAGAAACTTCTTCACAAATTTGAGTTATGTCCATTATGAGGACATTTATAGCATGAAATCTTTAGATTATGACGCATGCGAAAGAGATTTATTGGAAGATATATACACATGAAGGGAACTATAATGAAATAGATTATAGTGTAGTTTATTAACTTATTTTTTACATCTATCAATTAGATATATATCTATATATATATTCTATTTTCTTGGTATACATAATCAATTATTTATTTCCTACTGAAGCGATATACAGAGAGTACTTCCCAACCTGCCTTTCTATGTTCAATCAAATCAATATTCCATAGATCACATGTGTTCATAATATTAGATATTAATTGTTCAGGTTTATTTCTTGCACAGAATAAAATATAAGCAACTCCACTAGGAGATAGTATATCATCCAATTGATCTATAACTTGTTGAGTAATGACCATACCATCCTTCCCTCCCAGTAACGCAAGCTCAAGCCATTGATCAAGATTTTCTTTACTTGTTGGAATCTCAGGGACATTTTCTGCAGGTACATATGGAGGGTTAAACACCAGAATATCTATCTGTCTCTTTCTAATTGAGGTAGTAAGATTAGACTGAACACATTCGAGATTACAATTAGTTTCTGAACAACCGTTTATTCTTGCGGTGTTTATAGTAGTTTCTAATGCCCATGGATTGATATCGACTGAAAAATATAAGGAATTGGATTTATTTGGAATTTTATTTTGAATCATAAAAGTAGTAATTATACCTGATCCAGGACCCAATTCGCAGACTAAAGCTAATCCATCTTTGAATCTTTCTCTTAGATATAATAAATCTTTTTCTAAAGAATCAAGGACTAAAAAACTATCTTCAGAAGGTTCATAAACTTTATCGTAATCACATTTAACGTATGGGGTTGGAAGCATTTCTCACTTGTCTAAGCAAAGCAAAAATTTGAGCTAAGGTCTAGTACAAATCTAACTATGATATAATATTATGCTACATGTAGAACATTGAAGTTATTTATAGTCAGTCTGTTTCTCATATTATTTCATAAGTATACAGTCCTAAGTAACTATTCTCTTTCTACTTGTATTGCTCTTGATTGAAAGTATGTTGCCTCACAATTCTGTTAGACAGAAAAATTAAACTAAGTTAAATTAAAGAAAAAATATAGCAGAGGATTAAAAGTAATACCAACAAAACTGGTATTCCCAGTAGTTACATATCAATCCATTTGGTGGGAGGGCTAGTTAACGGTAATTAAACTCAGCATATTAAGCAAATAAAAAGCTAACACCAATTTAAAGAACCATGCAGATTAAAGTTAGAACTTTGACCGGGAAGGAGATTCCAATTGAAGTAGAAGAGACAGATCATGTTTATCGTATTAAAGAACTTCTGGAAGAGAAAGAAGGTATTCCACCAGTGCAACAGAGACTAATATATCAGGGGAAACAAATGTATGTATGATGTGTATGAACATGTGCTTGTGACTATATATAGGCCTGTGTGTGTGTATCGGTATCGATTTTCTTTCGAACTTTGATCATAATCTGTTGATGTATGTTCAGGGATATATCCGAATGTATGAGACAGTAAATACTAACTTTCCATATTTTATAGTGGTCTTTTGCCACCTATTAGTTTATATCTGTGTTGTTACTTTATTATATTTTGTTTGTTTTACAGTTCAGATGATGATACAATATTATCTGCTCGTTTGGAAGCAGGAACCCAACTTCATTTGGTTTTAACTTTAAGAGGTGGTCATTGAGCTTATATTTCTACCAGAAGACCTACAAATTTTAAGAGAGTAGAATAATGGATTACAGTAGTATATTATTCGCAGTGTTAATATAGGAAGTAGGTATATAACACTCTCCCCCTCTTTCTATCTATATACCTGTGTGTTTGTATGCAGATTAGATAAGTCATTTATACAGGTTTAATGTAATATAAAATATATTTTAAGTGTAAAAAGTATTTCAAAGATGTAACTACCTACTTTCTTTCGACGATTAAGTACTTATATAAGAATAAAGATACTTGATAATTTTTTGACATCCTAATTTCTTGATATATTTACGTAAGTGAGCGGTATTTGTGACATTGTTATACTAGTTGTATCATCTTTTCTGTCAATAAATAGAATCGATTGTAACAGTTAATATTAGTCATGTGCACATTTTATTAGTCTTCCTTTTGAATTTCAGTGGCAATAGATTCACTCTCCAAATTAGAGTCATTGTTTTTCTGAGTGCTGGCAGTAGAATGTTGTTTCTTTTCTTTATCATCACTTTTATTGTCGAAACGACCTTGTTCATTCATATGTTCAGCTATAATATCCTTATCCAGTGGTTGCCCTTTATTTTCATTTCCTTCGTTCTTGTTTTCTGAAGTATGTTCATCTGGCATAGTAGGCCTGCTTTCTTTTGCTTTATTAGTGTCGTCTAGTTTTATTTTCTTATTTTCATTAGTTGCAGTATCATTGGAATTATCTTCATTTAAATTTTCGGTTATTTCAACTTCTTCTATTTTTCTTTTTAAAACTTCTTTAGCCTTTTGATATTTTCTTGCCTTTTCCAGTTTATTCTTGTGAGATTCTTTTATTTTTAATTGTAATTCTTTAAATTTATCCATTCTCTCGGTGTTATTCTCAATTGTGGATTGATCAAATAATCCTTTCAAGGATTTCATTTCATTGAACTTACTGAATTCAAATAGATATTGAGATCTTAAAGAACGTAATGTCTGCCATTGTTTCATAATTTCATCTGTCTCCTTTGTATTAAGGTTATCATTTGTATAATTTGCTTTTAAACGATCATATATATCCTTTGGATTAATAGTATTTTCTGCTATTAAATTTAAACCACTCTGAATTTTCCATACATTATTAATTTGCTTGTTACCTAATTTAATAAACCCGAATTTTTTAAATTGATAATTACCATTTTCCTTGCTGTCGTTGTCTTCATGTTTGAATAAAGATAAATTATAATTATTAAAACATTTAAATCCATCAATTTTGGCATTTAAATATAAGTCATCATTTTGTTCTAAAGATTGAATGATTCTATAAAAGGTTGGATCTCTAGTAACATAAAATGTCTTTATACGCATTTCACAAATATGATGGCATAGTGATTTAGTTTTCCTTATATTCGATTCGTCTAAATTGTCAAAATTTACAAATTTTAGCATATCTTCTTTTGCATAACAATTTCTATAAAAGGCTTTAATATCTTCTATAGTTAAGAGCTTCTCCACAATTTTACAAACAAATACTACCTGTAGCATAAATTGTTTCCTATAATAATCATTCTCCAGAGTTGTTAATTGTTTATACAATATAGAATAATTCTGTGATGATATATCTAAAAAGCTAGGTCTTAGAATTTGTTGAGATGGGCTGTGAAATGATTCAATGTCTTTCCATAATTGAGCTCTTTCATTTTGAAACATCTCAGATTCATTCATATAATTAGGTATAGAATGGTTATTAACATTAAAGTCTGATTGAAAATTGGGATTTATTTTATCTTCGATGAGTAATTGTTTTCTATTGATGTACTTTATTTTTTTATAAAAATCATCTTCTGTATCAAAAAGAGCATCTAGTAATGAATATAATGGTTTTTCAACATCTAACTTAAAATCAAGTGATTTAAAGGCAAATTCTATTGGGGATGAAATGAATTTATTGAAAACAAATTTATAATCTTGCGCCAGATTTTCTTCCGAAGTGGTAGGTCTTCCTAGAAGTCTCTTTGCATTCCAAGTAGTACCAGAATCTTGTCTCTTTGAGACTATAGCAGACCGATTGAAATTGGACTCTTCATTAATTGGCAATAAATTAGATATAAATTTCTCAAGTTTATATTTCATAATATAATCCAACGGTGTATTCAAAGAAGAATTATATTCTAATAATTTAAGTAAATCATTCCAATGTCTTAATTTGTCAGCTAATGGTGGTTTGTAACTAATTAATTGGGACATACCATTAAATTGATCGGGATCAACAGAATTACCTAGCTTGAACCATTCAATACGTGATTCTGCATATATCCAAAACTTTGATATTTCCATTGGCCAACTTAATAAATCTACTGCTAATCCAAATAAATCAAAATAAGTGATCTTCCATGATGTAATATCTTGTCTAAATTGTCTAGAATGGAAACATAAATCCAGAAGTAAGGCCACAATTTGAAGTTTACTAATTAAAGCATCTGACGGCTTGTTGTTATTATTTGCGGTAACATCCTCATCATCATTATTTTTATTATTATTACCAAAACTTGAATTTGAAGCTTCTGGATCCTCTGTAAATAAGTCGTTAATTATTTTTTTCAGGGTTAGATCTGTAAGCAAATCTTTATTTAAATCAGATACATCTACATTTTCTAAGGGTTTCCAACTATATTGTAAAAGTTCTCTATTGAATGTAGTATCAATTGTGGGATTTTCTAAAATATTCACCTCTGGATTAGAGGTTAGGATAGAATTTATGCTGTCAAGAACATAGTTACTACACTCTTGTAGAGTGTTATCACAATTAATCATGATTGTTCCGCTGTTGTTGTATCGTTTGGTTTTTTTTTTAATAAAGAGATTTTATCTTATTTTTGTATTATGCGAAACACTCTATAAAACCTAATAAGAGATGACAAAAAATTAAAATTGGTACTTTATATAATCAATCGCTGTCTTGTATTGAATAGTTTATGTTTCAACTGCATACAGGTTGGTATTTAATTTCGAAGTTCCTTTTCATTCTTCACTTTTTTATGTTTACAAATAGACCAAGGATAAAAAAAAATAAAACTGAAAAAATTGGTTAGGTTTTATTAAGAGGATATTTATTTAATAGAATATTTTATGGATATACACATGACAATACATGTTACTACTTGTACTTCAACAGGGTATGATAATGATCATTTTTTTTAATAAATATTGGTCGTTTTAATAGAACTGCTACAAAGACTTTTTATCAATAGATATCCTTACAAAAAGTACAGACAATTAATTTACGCTGGTTCGGATACATCAAAAAAAAAGATAAGAGTGTGTGGTGCTGAAATCCTATATATGTATAATGGCGTATAGACTTAGTTACCTACAATGATAACTTTTCATAGACCAGAAAAGTCATCTACTGAGGGAAGAATATCAATAGGTACTCTGAATGTAAAATCTAATCCGTCTAGACTTTCTTTGGAATGGTACAATATACCCTTTTTATCCTCATAGAATTGTTCAAGATGACCATTATAGGCAAATGTCTCCTCAGTATTATTACTTTTTTTATCAATCAAAATAAATGTAAACTTTAGTACCCATTTAATTTCAAATATGTTTGTCTTAAATTGACTGGGTAAATGATTCATAGGACTTCGTGGTAATATTAACTTTAATGGTAATGCATTTGTTTTATCAAAACTTACTGCATGTGCTTCACATATTGTTTTATAAAATGGCTTCGTTTGATCCTCTTCTAAAACATAAAGCTTGTTAAATAATTCGATACATTGTAATGAAACTTTCACTGCACTTATGTGGAATGCTGAAGTTTGTTCTGGATATATTACTAGATTAATGTCATCCGCAATAGTATAAAAAAATTTTGATAATTTAATTTGAGCAATAGATTTTCCATTTCTATTCACAATAAATTTCTTTTGTAGATTATTGTTTAATTGTGGTACAAGTTTCCCATCTTGATGAGTTAAATTATCGTTATCTGGACTTTTATCAGTTATATTTTCGATATCTTGGATTTCTATATCGGGTAAACTTCTCTTAAAGGATGAAATATTACTTCTTGTTATATGTTTATCGTTTCTGTGCAACTTATCAAAGTCAGGAACAATATTTTCCTTTTCATTTTCAGTCTCAGTTTCTTGAAACTGATAAGTTAATTGCATCCTTACCAATTGATCAATATCTAAATCATTTGTAATATTTTTGCGTATTATATCTACAAAATTTTTTTTCAATAGATTAACTGGATCTGTATCCAACTTTTGTTCATGTTTATCGCTCTTTGAATCTATCACATTGCTGAAAAACGATGAAGATACAGAACTTGACCTTCTTCTATCACTTATGTTGCCTATTGCCCCAATACTATTTGAAAATACAGATGTAGTAGAACTGACTCTTTTTGGATGTTCGTTAAGAATTTCTTTCACTGTTGCAGGAGACATAATATATGTTGCTTCATTGAGTATCATTGTATATTGTTGACTCCATTTATTTATAAATGGAGATATAAAAATGGGGATTTTAAGATTGACTGGTATAATCTCTTTAAGTGTAATAACATTAACACCAAATTCTATATTATAATTTATTCCTACGTTATTTGATGAAATAGAATAACTTGGACATAAATCTTTTGGTAAGTTAGAGGATTTGAAATGGAAAGTCCTTGTTTCACCGGGTTGTAATATAATTTCTGGGAATAATAGTGTTTGTGGAATCAAAAATAGAGGTAATTCATTATATTCATTAGTTGTATCTGAAGGTTTGTATTTAGAACCAGTATATAAAAAATTTGGATTGGGAGTTATAAATGTTTTTTTGTCTAATGAGGGTCCAGTTTCAAATTTTGAATTAAAAAATTTAATAGAATCCTCTATACTATTTATATTACTTTTCGAAGAGGGAAGAATTCCAGTGTACCTATTACTAGTAGTAGTATTGTTATGATTATTATTATTTGTTTTATAAGAATTCATAGTTGCGATGGTTGAAACTGTATTAGTAGTAGTGGTAGTGGTTGTGGTGGTGTTGGTATTGGTATTGTTATGGTTGATAGTACTTACAATCTTTGTATCCTTATTTTTAAAATTATCATCATCAATTAACGATATATTATATTGGAATAAACCAGTAATTTGAATAAACCCAGATATTAAATTGATGGGTTTATGGAATTGCAGTTGATCAGTTAAAATTTTGATATGTGTTTCCTCATTTATAGATAACTGTTCCATTTCTTTCATAACAGTATTATTTAACTGGTTTTCTTTCATAAAGGGGTTTCTCAATAATGAACCAAGGGACCAAGATGAACTATTTTCATGCTGATTTTTATTCAGTTCGTCTAAATGAATCTGTTTAGAATTTAATTCATTTTCAATCTTTTCATGATACCGATGAACATCGGCTTTCAATTTCTCATATTCTTTTGTGGATCCTAAATGTTTCAATCGTAATATTAAAGATATTGGTTCACCTGCAAAGAACGGATTAGATTCATGTACAATTTCTAATCTGACATTATCATATATTAAAAATGATTCAGCTCGATGTGTGTGCATAATAAACCAACGATTAATTTGTATAGTGATATCACAGTCAGTATTATTATCAGTAATTAACTTCTAGTTTTTTTTTTTAGGATTGTGTAGTGTTATCAATTGACCATTCTTTATATTATTATGATTTATTTATGATAATATTTAGTTTTTTCTAATTGTTTGCATTCATTATTTAAGATGATTGCCTCTCTTGGTTATGTATTTATTTTTCTTTTTTAGAATTAGATAGTAAAAGAAATTAGGGTTCCTTTTATTTTTACCAATGGGCAGGACGACGTTATCAACAGAAATGGAGGGTTTTGTAAAAAAGGGAAAGGTTTTTTCCTCGTTTTGGCCTCGTTTTTTCTAAAAGAACACATACAATTGTATCGTCTCTGCAACAAAAAAAAGAAACTATAAAATTATGCACATTTTTTGTTATATTTTAGAGCCATGCAATCTGTAAACAGAAAGGAAAAGTACATATAAGCAATTATATATATATATATGTATATATGAATAGGCATCTATGTATGTATATAACCTTTATTGAAAATTTTTTACTAGTTCAATTATATAGTGATGCTGGAATGATCTCATACTTGTTTGGAAAATGGATCATTCTTGTAAAAATAGAAATGTGTGTAGTAGACTATCCACAAATGTGGGAATACTTCACATAATCATGATATCGCCAAATAATAAGGTAAATAAAAAAACGTAAATGTAAAGCAAATTTTCAATGTAAAAAAAATATATGAGTGAATAACTTTACTTATTAATTCTCCAATCTGGATGAGGAATGCTTATATATTGTATTTTTATATTTATTTTATATTTATTTTATATTTATTTTATATTTATTTTATATTTTTTATAATTGTTTATTCCTAAATAAAAGATTGAGGGAAAACACTCAAACAAAAATATATAATAATAATTTTAATATTATTCATAAGAAAATAATAGTCCAAAAGGTCAAAGAGATGAATAACAATATTCTTCATCCCAGAGTAAGTGGTATGTAATTTTAATAAATATGGAATAATTAATTAATTTTAGAATGTACAAAAAAATTATAGCACTAAAATTTGATGTAAAAGATTGTTAAGTTATACTGTGTTAAGTCATTTATATATATGTATATATATATATGTAAGGAACCTAACTGGAAGTCCAGTAGATACGCAATCCTGCGGGTAACACCTGAGTGTCTGGGTGGAGGATTGGTACAGCCATGTGCACAGTGGCTCGTATATTGTATTGAACCTGATTGGAGGATTTTCAGGGAGTGATAATTATATCAGATCTTGACGAGAGGCCTTTGATTATTGAGGAATTAAGCCAGAGGTAATTATCTTATTTAAGTGTGTCTTAGTACTGATATTAAGAGGTAACTCTTAATATCATACAACGACCAAGTTCAACAAGAACAAGTTATAAGTTACATCAGGGTTATTTAATTAGTTTTATATAGAGCCTAAGTAAGAGTGTTTATATTTATACTAATTGATATAATTCATCCATTTACCTACAACAACTCTTACAATATATATGTAATTTTTTATGAATTGGGAAGTTTTTTGCAATTTTTGCAATTTTCTCTAGAAAACTTTTATTTTTCCCCTTGGAGAAGAGTGTAAGGTATATTACTCTGTAGAAAGTATTAATAATATGTATTAACGAGTTATACACCTTAAAAGCCTATGATTAGCTTTCTTTCTCTATATATGTACTATATAAAAGAATGTAATGTAAATATATGGTAAAACCTAAAGAGCCACAAGAAAAGAATAACTTCCTCTTAAATGAGATTCTGCGTTACGACGATTTTACACGACCCCGACGATATTGAATGTTGATCCTGTCGTATGAGATTATCTCCCGAATGTGTGTAACTTATCGTTACCCTACCAATTATATTTTTCTAGGGTTCCTGTATAAATCTTCCTAACAAAGAGATTTTATACTAACATTTAATTATCTCTATAAACGTTATTATACATAAATGCATAATTACATCAATTTCTACAAGTGCTGAAAAAAGAATATATCAGAAATATCAAGACGAACCAATAAGAATTTATCCGCATCCCAATGATCATGATCTATTGTAAATAGAATAAATGAGAAAGATAAATTAAAAGATTGATAAATATAAATTAGGAATAGCTAATCAATGAAATCTATTAAAATAACAACTAGCTCAATTAATTGATTATAACTTAACCCCATGCCACAGATGCAATACAACTTATTCCTTGAACATGCATATATTAAGCAAAAATAGGGTTTAGAAGTTAAAACTTGCACGGTAAGAGTATGGCAATCATTGAGTATATTATATATACCACTCTTTTTGTCATTTTATTATTTCATTAACATATGTATTTTTTTTTAGTTTAAAAAGAAAAAACTGCACAACATTTTTTCAAGAATAACTGCAGTATATAATCCTGAAATACACATATCAATATGTTTTAAGTTGAGAAGATCTGTTCTAACAAATAACCTGGACACTCAAATTTTAGAAACTTTGACAGTCACACCAGAGGACTATTTAATGTTCAAGTGCTTTGACAATTATCAATTTCATCTTGCAAAACCCCAGAGAAAAGTGATTTTACACAGAGGAGAAAATAAACGAAAAGAAAGGGAACGAAACACCCAATACTGTTACTTGAGATAAGCAAATAAACATCACAATATCAAACGAATGGTAACGAAACTTGCAAGTAACATAAGAAATGCTTAGTTGAAAGTGTTTTATAGTAGTAATTCTATCAAAAAACTGTTCAAATGGAATCTTGGAAAACACCACTGTGTGACTATTGCCTTTTGAATATTAATTGTGGTATCAATTTTGCTTAGTAATTGATTACTTTTTTTCCCTTTTATCTTTTATTTTTTTATTTTTTTTCTTTTTTTCTCTTTTCTGAGCAAAAAGAAAGAAAAACTAAAGGCTGATCAAATAAAATTGTCAATTTTACATTAATGGTAAAGAAGAGGTGAATTTTATATACATACCCACATATATATATTTGAACTTGACAAGTTACACAATAACTAGCAGACACCACTACACATTATCCATTGCAACAACACAATATTATCCCTTCACTACTATTGCTACTACTACACTACTAAACTACAACCTTCGATCGTAATTGATACATATTACAACGTCAGTATATTAATCTAAGGGGATCACTATCTCTATATACATATATATTTACATTTACATATCTTCACTTACCCTGCTGTTAACTATATCATGCTTGTAGCGACAAATTGGAGGGATAGTATTGCCTCCTGGGGCTGTCAAGCATGTCATTCTTCTGAAGGTTTTGGTCCTATTTCATATTATGGTGACCTGACACAGTGTTTTATTGATGGTGTTTTACTTAATTTAACTTCCTTTTTCATGATAATATTTGGTTCAAGAGAAATAATCAGATTAGTTAAAAGAAAAAATTTTGATATCAAATATAGGAGAAATTGGCTAATTTTTACAAGGATTTTATTGATACTTCTTCAAATCTTTTTCACTGCATGGATTCCTTTGAAATTACCTGTTCATAAAGGTAAAGATTTGACCGTCATCACTCAGTACAGTTTTACCCTCCTATCTCTATTTATTGCTTTATCTTTACATTGGATCGAATATCATAAATGTAGAGTAGCAAATGGTGTCTTATTATTCTATTGGTTATTTGAAAGTATTGGTAATTTTGCTAAGTTTTTCAATTTTTCCATCAGACATCACTATGAAGGGGAATGGCCCTTCAATAAATCTGTTTTCATTTTCACTCTTTTCCAAACCATCTTATCTATAGCTATCCTATTAATTGAAGCTTTACCCACTAAACCTATCATGCCATACCATGAAATTCAACAATATCTATCAAGAAGAAAACCAAATCCAAACGATACTGCAAACATTTTCTCTAGAATCTCTTTTACTTGGATGTCCGAATTAATGAAGATTGGTTATGAAAAATATTTAATTGAAGAAGATTTGTATAAATTACCAGAAAGTTTCGATGCAAAGGAAGTCTCCAGGAATCTAAATAGAAATTGGGAAAACGAAGTTAAACATAAAACTAATCCATCATTGACTTGGGCCCTAGTTAAGACATATGGTCCAGTCATGTTACTGGCTGCATTCTTCAAAGTTTTACATGATATCTTGGCCTTTACTCAGCCACAACTACTAAGGATTTTAATTAAATTCGTTTCTGACTATAATGAATATAGACACACTTCTGATTCTTATGCTTCTTTACTTAATGACTTACAACAATTGCCATTGGTTCGTGGGTTCATGATCGCTTTAGGTATGTTTATTGTTGGTTTTACTCAAACTTGTGTTCTTCACCAATATTTCTTAAACACTTTCAACACTGGTATGAAAATTAGAGGTGCTTTAACTTGTATGTTATATGAAAAGGCCTTAGTTTTATCTAATGAAGCTTCTGCTACTTCCACTACTGGTGATGTTGTAAACCTAATGAGTGTTGATATCCAAAAATTACAAGATTTATGTCAATTCTTTCATTTGATTTGGTCTGGCCCTTTCCAAATCTTGATCTGTTTAGTATCTTTGTACAAATTATTAGGTCCCTCTATGTGGATTGGTGTTGTAATTCTGGTTGTTATGATTCCATTTAATTCTTTCCTCGTAAAGATTCAAAAAAAACTACAAAAGACTCAAATGATTTACAAAGATGAAAGAACCAGTGTGATTAGTGAAATATTAAATAACATAAAATCATTAAAACTGTATGCTTGGGAAGAACCATATAAGAAAAAATTGGAACATGTTAGAAATGACAAGGAATTAGCCAATTTAACTAAATTAGGTGTGTTTATGGCCATGACAACTTTCCAGTTCAATATTGTTCCATTCTTGGTCTCCTGCTCAACTTTTGCTGTTTTCATCTATACAGAAAATAGAGCTTTAACTATTGATTTGGTATTCCCAGCTCTAACCCTTTTCAATTTATTGTCTTTCCCATTATTCGTAATACCAAACGTTCTAACTTCCTTTATTGAAGTCTCTGTGTCCATCAAAAGATTATTTAGTTTCTTGACTAATGAAGAATTGCAAAAGGATTCTGTTCAGCATTTACCTAAAGTCACAAACCAAGGCGATGTAGCTGTCAATGTTGGTGACAACGCTACCTTTTTATGGAAACGTAAACCCGAATACAAAGTTGCTTTGAAGAATATTAATTTTCAAGCTAAGAAAGGTGAATTGGCTTGTATCGTTGGTAAAGTTGGAAGTGGGAAAAGTGGGTTTATTCAAAGTTTATTAGGTGATTTGTTCAGAGTCAAAGGGTTTGCTACTGTGCATGGTTCTGTAGCCTATGTGTCCCAAGTCCCATGGATTATGAATGGTACAGTTAAGGAAAATATTTTGTTTGGACATAAATATGACCCCGAATTCTATGAAAAGACTATTAAGGCATGTGCTTTAACCATTGATTTAGCGGTTTTAGTAGATGGTGATAATACTTTAGTCGGTGAAAAGGGTATTTCTTTATCTGGTGGCCAAAAGGCTCGTCTATCCTTAGCCAGAGCTGTATATGCTAGAGCTGACACATACCTGTTAGATGATCCATTAGCTGCTGTAGATGAGCATGTTGCTAAGCATTTGATTGAACATGTTTTAGGACCTCATGGTTTATTACATACCAAGACAAAGATTTTGGCAACAAACAAGATTTCAGCCCTTTCTATCGCTGACTCTATTACATTATTAGAAAATGGTGAAATTGTAGAACATGGTACTTATGAAGAAGTTACATCGAACGAAAATTCCGCATTATGTAAATTGATCAGTGAGTTTGGGAAGAAAGGTAGTGATGATAACTCTACACAGCAAGTTCCATCTGATTCTGCTTCTTCAGTTGACAATAAACATGAAGATAGTGTTCCACTAGAAGCTGAATTAGAACAATTGAAGAAATTGAATGATTTAGATTTAGTAGAAGAAGATTCGCGCAGTTTAAGAAGAGCTAGTGATGCAACTCTTCGTAGTATGGATTTCGGTGATACTGAGAGAAGAGAACATCGTGAACAAGGTAAAGTAAAATGGTCTATCTACTGGGAGTATGCTAAAGCATGCAATCCACGTAACGTTATAATATTGATTGGTTTCATTATTTTGTCTATGTTTTTGACTGTGATGAGTAGTGTATGGTTGAAACATTGGTCTGAGATCAATACCAAATATAATGCCAACCCTAATGCAGGCCGTTATTTGCTTATTTATTTAGCTCTAGGTATTGGGTCTGCTTTGTCAACATTGATCCAGACTGTGATATTGTGGGTATTCTGTACAATTCATGGTTCTAAATATTTGCATGGTATCATGACAGATGCTATCTTTAGAGCTCCAATGTCTTTCTTTGAAACTACACCCATTGGTCGTATCTTAAACAGATTCTCTAATGATATTTACAAGGTGGATACTATTTTAGGAAGAACATTCTCACAATTTTTAGTCAATGCAGTTAAAGTAATTTTTACGATGCTTGTTATCTGCTGGACTACATGGGAATTCGTATTTATCATCATCCCATTAGGTGTGCTGTACATCTATTACCAACAGTACTACTTAAGAAGCTCCAGAGAATTACGTCGTTTAGAATCCTTAACGAAGTCACCAATTTATTCGCATTTCCAAGAAACGTTGGGTGGGATGGTTACTATTCGTGGGTTTGGACAACAAGTTAGGTTTAGTCATATTAACCAATGTAGAGTCGATAACAACTTAAGTGCCTATTACCCATCAGTGAACTCAAACCGTTGGCTAGCGTTCAGATTAGAGACCATCGGTTCTGTCATCATCTTAGGCGCTGCCACATTAGCCATTATCCGATTAGGTGAAGGTACGTTAACTGCAGGGATGGTGGGTCTATCCTTATCGTATGCTTTACAAATCACACAAACTTTGAATTGGATTGTTAGAATGACGGTGGAGGTTGAAACCAATATAGTTTCAGTGGAGAGAATCAAAGAATATGCTGGGATCAAGAGTGAGGCACCTTTTATCGTTGAAGATAAGAGACCACCTGCTAACTGGCCACAAGAGGGATCGATTGAATTCAAGGACTATTCTACAAGATATAGACCGGAACTTGACTTAGTGCTAAAGAACATTAATTTGAAAGTGAACCCAAGAGAAAAAATCGGTATTGTAGGTAGAACTGGTGCAGGCAAGTCATCGTTGACATTGGCGCTATTCCGTATCATTGAAGCTACATCAGGCCAGATTGTTATCGACGGCATACCCATTGATTCGATGGGGTTGTATGATTTAAGACATAAATTATCTATTATTCCACAAGATTCACAAGTCTTTGAAGGCACGATCCGTGAAAATATAGATCCAATACATCTGTATTCCGATGAAGCCATATGGAGAGCATTAGAGTTAAGTCATTTGAAAGATCACGTAATGAGTATGGGCCCATTAGGTCTTGAGTCTGTTTTGAATGAAGGGGGTAGTAACTTAAGTGTTGGACAAAGACAGTTGATGTGTCTTGCCCGTGCTCTACTGATTCCCTCGAAGATATTAATATTAGATGAAGCTACTGCAGCAGTGGATGTGGAGACAGATCAGGTAGTACAAGAGACTATCCGTACTGCATTTAAAGACAGGACTATTTTGACCATTGCACATAGAATCAATACAATCATGGATAACGATAGAATTATTGTATTAGATCAAGGCCATATAGCTGAATTTGATACTCCAGAAAACTTATTAAACCGCACTGATTCATTATTCTACTCCTTGTGCAGTGAGGCGGGACTATTGAAGAAGGAATGAAAAAAGCATCTACGCACATATACACACGAGGGCGAAAGAGAGAGAGAGAGAGAGAAGACGTGCATTCAAATTCAAATTACTTTGTACATTATTACACGATCTAAGATTTTTTTTTCTACGTAATTGATTTAACTACGTTACACTTAAATATTATCAATCTGTTATCTTTTATTTTTTTGATATGTATTTTCTCTATCAACAAGATATTTTTTGTTTTTATTAGAAATAACGATATGACGTGAATTTTTTCCTTACACAACAAAGCAAGACCAATAGAAGAGTGACCCCACCCACACACCTACACCAACCTGATTACAAAAAAAAAAAACCAAAACAAAACAAAAAACCAGACACCGTCTTTCTTTCTTTCTTTTTTTTTTTTTTTCAGAGACGGTGGAGAAGGGAGAAAAAAAAAAAAGAAGGAGGAAAACCGGTGACGCCATTTTTGTAAAAAACACAAACAAACCAATTTCCCTTTTAGTCGAGCTAGCGGTGTCACGGTCGCCCAAAACGGAAATCGACAACACGGGGGGAAGAGGGAGGGAAAGAGAGAGAAAAAAAGAACCCGTAGACTATCACTTGCCACGGGAGTGGGTATTTTTTTTTGTATTGTTCCACGTTGTTTCTGCACAAAAAATTACAAACAACGAAAAAAAAAATAAACAATACCATACGAAGACAAAAGGGCAGTTTTTGGATCATTTTGATCAGGGACCGTGTCACAAACACCCTGTTTTTTCCTCTTTAGGAAGTGCATTCTGTCGCTCGAAAACAACCGCTTTCCTAATTGGGAGATGGAACGCTCCAACAACAGATCTATTTTTAGAAATATTCTGGTCTTCTTCTTTTTTTTTTTTTTATCTCGTGCCCCACTGTGAAATCTTCTCTTTTATTCTTTCAACAATTTTGTGTTTTTTTTTTTTTTTTATTGAGAATCATTCCTTTGGAGCACCAAAAAGAAATCAGTCTTTTTTTTTTTTTCCTTTCATTGCCAATAAATGTTATATAAAAGGAATGAATATTTTGAGTTTCTCTTGTGCAGGAAGGTTTGTTTTTTCTGTAACACTACTTTTCCCTTTTCTCTCTTCACATTTAAAACTTTCTGTCTTTTCTCATTCAGATTTATTCTTGTCCCCTCCAGAAAACCAACAACAAAAACTTATTCACTCGCTCAAATAAATTTTTTCATACACACAATAACTAATAAAAAAATGCAATTCTCTACTTTCGCTACCGTCGCTGCTGTTGCCGCTGTTGCTAACGCTCAATACAACTCTACTGTTACTGCCACTACCACCGAAAACCAAACCACTTTAGTCACCATCACCTCCTGTGAAGACCACATCTGTAAGGAAACTGTCTCTCCAGCTTTAGTTTCTACTGCTACTGTTACTGTTGACAACGTTGTCACTCAATACACCACCTGGTGTCCAATCTCCACTGAAGTTAAGACTTCAGCTAACACCACTACTGCTGCTCCATCCTCTTCTGCTGCCTCTACTACCCAAATCACTTCCACCAAGTCCTCTGAAACCTCTACTGCTAAGGTCACCTCTTACACTGGTGCTGCTGCTCAAGTCCTTCCAGCTGCTGGTGCTTTAGTTGCTGGTGTTGCCGCTTTATTATTATAAATAGTCTGAGACTGTCTACAAAATATTTAAATTATGTTTTTCTTTTTAATTTACATTTAATATAAAAAAGATTGATTTTTTTTTGTTAGTTTAATTATTCTGTTTTTTTTATTGACGATCATACAATTGTAGTAATAAAGTTCAAGGTGTTTTTTCCTTATTATTTCTTTTACTTAATCTAAAGTGTAACTCATACCCGTTCATTTTTTGATTTTATATATACAAATATGCAGAGTTTTTCTTCTTCTATATACTACGCTATCAATAAATGAATAACTTCTGTTTGGTTTATCATAAATCTCTTTTTTTTTTTTAGTTTTTTTTATTTGGAGAGTTCGAACTTGTACGTGCTTTCCGTTTTTCGCTGTAGTATGCGTATAGCAACTTGTAGTTATATAAGTATGTCTTTTGTTTATTATGAGATTTGTTTTTTAATGTATATTAGCACTATCTCCTAGTCCCCCTCCTCCCTCTATATGTAAAGAATATATTCCTTAAAAAAGATATAAGGAAAAGTAATGTTACAGTATGAAATGTGTTTTTATTTTTCATGCTTTTCTTCTTGTTTTTTTTTTTTTAATTTACATTTGACTAATTTTAGTTGCCATGTATATTGCAGATAGTGTCATATGAAGACAGTTCCAATTAACTTACAACAATTTATTACAGGTGGATAGCGTTCTGATAATCATAAATCACATCAACTTGTTGTCAATCAGAGATATATAGAATAAAAATAAATAAAAATAAATAAAAATAAAAAAAAATAAAAAGAAAATGGCAAGCACCAATGTTTCGATCGTGGAAGGTCATTTTGATCCGAACATTCCTCAAATTCTACCACATGATAAAATGTATAATATTCAAATAGGTACTAAACTATTTAAAATATCTGGTGCGTCTCTTTCATCCGATGGTCCAAGTTATTTCACTAATTATTTTATCAAGAAGGACTCAGAAAATAAATATAATTTTGAATGGACAACCTCACTAGACAAGAAAATTAATAGCAGTGTCAGCAATAGTAATAATGAGAACAACACTCCAGAATCCTCAAGGTCATATGCATCTGGTTCAAGTTCGACTTTCAATGAGTTTCTTCCCCCAAATCTGTACCAAACTAAAGATATTTTATTTATTGACCGGTCTCCACAGATCTTTGAATTAATTTACCAGCATCTACAAGGCTATTTCATAAATATTAAAGATGAAGTAGAGTATACTATGTTAATAGCAGACGCAGTCTATTATAATTTGCCCCGACTAAAAGCTCTTCTTAAAAACTGCGAGTATTTCTATTCAAAGATTGGTGATAAATCATTTAAATTCCCTAAAGAACTTTTGAGAAGAAATGGCGACAATCAAAATTATTTCCAAGTAACTACTGACTCTCTATACGTAGATGTTGAAAACTTGATTCTGGTGAAAAAACTGCTAAGACCTCCACCACATTCGTATTCTTTTGTTCCAAGATCACCCGTATATTTTGAGATGTTATTAAACTTATTGAATGGATCCAAGTTTGATCTGGATGATGGGTTAAGGGAGTCTCTGATACAAGAATGTAAATTTTACAGGTTTTTAAATTTAGAACAAAGATTAATTAAATGTCAAATTGAGTACAATCCATTTCTAAACACTGAAGAGATATCTTTAAGTTTATATAAAATTGTGAAACGTGGACTGACCATATCTGATTATTCGCCATTAGATGACACTACAAATACATATGTCCTCAATATTAAGACAAAGTTATCAAACGATGTTAATAATAGTAATAATATTTTTGATTTAAAGTTGATTGATACAGAACCATCTTTAAAGAAACCTAAATTAAGAACTGATATGACAGATCATCAATTAGAGATCGAGCCGTCTAATATCGTCTCTAATTGGAATTTCGTAAGTTATAAAAGACCATTTATCGATGACTATGAAAGAGTACTGAATTTTCAATTAAACACAAAGGAATGTTCAATAATATTTGATAACATTGATTCAAAAGTATATTTAAATCTCGTTGGGGATATTGCTGAGAAATTTGAATCTGTATTTAGTTCTATCCTATTAAAATTGAAAAATATCAATTTACAAGATTATAAGGTTAATTGTTCGGCAGCTGAAATGACAAAAACCAACAATTTCAACAACTATATTAATACTAATAATAATAAAAAGCAAGAAAATTTTATAAAATTCAATACACATCTAGTTATCCCTGCATGTCTAGATTTCGCAAACATTGTAATTAATGATCAAATATATTCAGGGAACTTCAATGAATATTTTAATAAGACAACGGAAAATGCATTAGACATAACGAATTCAAATAAATTTTCTGAATACACACCAGGATCACATTTACATTTATCTAAATCCATTTGGAAATTAGCGATCAATCCTTCAAATAGATCTATCGTTCTTCTGGCTGTTAGATTACAAGCATACACGACTTTGAAAGCATGGGGCAAACAATTAGAATTTCTGTGAAAATTGAATATTAAGGTTAATAAAACAAAGAACTTTACTTTTGTGTAATTCTTTACACTTCTTGGATTTATCAATTAAACATCATTTCCATTCCACTTACTCCTTTGTTGTTTTTCATGTATCTTCTAATAATCAATATAGAAAACATTCAGGGTCTTGTAAACATCCATACTTAAATAACCATATATAAAAGACCAAAGAAAAAAGAAAAAGTGCATAACAAGGTACAACATTTGAACAAGAATAATAAGTCACATTATTTTTTAGATCATATTGGAAGGTACACGAATTTAATCCACAATAGAAACTCTCCACTTGATCGATCCAAAACTGGAAATTGTATGATTCACTATTTATGATGCAATCAAAGAACTCTACTTACCTTTTGCAGTACTTATTTAATAGATCAGTATAGAAGTTAATCAATACTTCAATGAATAAATATCTGTATATGTTCCAGAAACACCAAAAAAAAAAAAAGAAAAAGAAAAAGAAATGGAAAAAATAGAGAAAAATTACTCTCATTAAAGGGATTGAATATATCGAAGAATCGAAGGCACGAGATCACATAGAGTCTTAGTAAGATCTATATAAAAACACATTGTAATCAAGCAAAAAAACATCAAACTAATCCTACGTCGAACAAAACTATATTGGTAGTATTGAAAAGTGTATAAAGAATTTAAATTTGATTCTTTTTCACTTTTTTCTTCTTCTTTTTACTTAATATATCAATGGATTTTGTATATATAAGATGCTAGATCGTTTACCCAAAGAAATACTCTCCAATATTGCTCATTTATTAGCCCAAGAGGATAAAGTATCATTGACATATGTCTCAAAGAAAGTTTATGAAAGTGTTATACCATCTTTGTACCAAAATCTTTATTTAAATGAAAGATATTACTTCCCAAGTGATTTGGATAATTCCTTAGGAACACACAAATGGTCAGTATTGTATTTTAAATATGTGCAAGAAACTTCAGATAATGTTATAACCCAGAATCAAAAATCTTTAGCAAAATTAAAATTTCAATATTTAGTCAGATCACTTAAGGAATCACCCGAAAAGTTATGTCCTTTTATTCAATGCGTTCATTGTACGTGGCATTTAGATGAAGACATTATGAGTGAATTCATTTCTTTACTTATTAAATACGATCATAATTTGACAAAATTTGAGAATTTTATTAGAGACGAAATATCAAATCAATTGATCCCTCATTCATATTCATTACAAACTTTAACTCTACCACCACCAAACATTTTACCATTAAGTCAAAGAGCAGATCTAAAATATTTTGAAAAGATGACAAATCTATTGAAAAACTATAATTTGAATCAAATTAAAGTATTAAATATTCATGTAAATGCTTGTAAATTTTTCTCCAAGTCGAATCCACCTTTAAACATCGAAAGCCTTTGTATAAATTTAAGACCAGACACTTGTCAGAGCGATGAAATCAACCAGATCAAATATTCTGATATTTTTGACATTAATAGTTTAAAAGAATTAGAAGTACTATCATGGTACGGCGAATATGATCCTGATATTGACATATACGAATTGTGGAATTTGAAAGATTTTCTATCATTTAAAAATATAGAAAGTTTATCATTCTTTTCACTTTTTGCTAATATGGATTACATTAAAGATTGTGTTATGAATTTTAATAGATTAAGACGACTCAAAGTTGATTTCATGTTTGAGGTACCTATAGAAAAGTCGGTTATTGATCTAATGGCTATAACACCATGTCATAAGACTATAGAGTATTTAGATATCAAATTTACGGAAGTAAATCAGTATCCCTTACTGTCGATAGATGAAGGTGATGAATTATCACAGTTTATTATAAACATGACCTGTCAATGTGATGCTTGTCAAGATACCTTAAACAATATTATATTGTATAAATTTTTTCCTACAAATGAATCATACTTGATTAAAGATTTTAATGATGTGGAGAGAAGAAACTTTATTTTACAGTTATTTAAATTGTATCCTATTGTTCCATACTCACATTATTTTGACATATACCCGAGTATAGGGTTTTATTCAAGACCCATTGAAGAGTTTGTGAAAACTGTGAATTATTTGTTAGAGTACGATAATTCACCAAATAATGATCGATATGTGACTGGGGAAGATGTTATTAAATTGTACCACAGTTATATCCATTCTTTAAAGAAAACTTTAGATTATTTTAATATAAGATTTCCTAATTTGAAATATTTAACAATCAATGACTTGCCTACTATGATTATTCAATACGATGAACAACAAAGATGTAATATTCCAATATTCCACAATCATAATTATAAGAGTAACCAAGTGTATGAATTAATTAATAACGAATCATTATTTGATTAAAGTGATTAGCAATTGCATAATACTATTATAAAACTTACTGTTCGCACAGAAAAGTACTCTTCATACTCAATTATATTATTAGATTGTATCAACGGCACTAACACAATCGATAGAGAATAAATAAATGAAAAAATAAATAAATAAATAATGCTGCTGCAAACAATCGAAACCGTGTCCAAAAAGAAAAATACTGTCAATATTACAAAAATAAAAAAAAGAAAACAAAGAAAATATTAGGAAAATCTAAAAAAAAACGCAGATATGTAACATTACAAAGAAGAATACAAGTAACAAACGAAATCAATAGTTCGAGGTGACTAGCATTCAAACAATGCTTAAAGGACAAGTGTACCTATATTGGTAATTGGTAAGGAGAAAAATTACAAGGACATTATTTCTTTAAGTTTTATCGCAATAAAGCCATAGAACCTTTTAACAAGAAAACAAAAAGAAATACTAGAAATTAGAAATGTCTGAAAGACTGCATGGAAGGGTGACTAAGTCTTACACATCTCCATCACGTTCAACCTCCTTAAGAAAGCCTGCAATCAGAATTTCACCAAGGAAAATCACCAGTCCACAAAATTATAGAATACCACCTAAACGACTTGAGTCTCCAGATGTTTTAAAACAATATCAACATAGAATTCAGGATAGAATAAATAATCGAAGTACTACATATAATACGAATGATTTATTTACCGCATCAGAAAACAAAAATTTAACGTATAATTCTCCATTAAAGCCAAAGACTGAAGATAAAGATATATCATCATCCTTCCCCTCCTTAGTGCCCAGTCAGAACATTGTTATATCACCTAAAAGAGAGATCCCAATAGATCTTTCACCCATAAGAGGTAAAAACATTATATCTAAACTGAAACAAGAAATGAGTAAAATTGAAGCACTTGATAGAAGTAAAAAGAAATCTAAAATGAATAAAAAAGGGGAACCTAAGAAAACAGTTCGATTTGATGTCTCAGATGGTATAAAAGAATTTGAGGATACAAATACCACTCAGAATGAAACGTTACTTCATTCTGAGTCAGATATACCGATTGAAAAAATTTACGCAGAATTGAGTGACATAAAAAAGATGTTAACTCTTGTTATTAAGAAACAAGAAGCTCAAGATTTGGTAATAAGTGAAATATTAACTAAACATAATAAACTAAAAGAAGATATAAAATCAAATACAATAAAAGAAGAGGAGAAAGAAATTGAGTTATAACACAAATATTTGAGGTTTTTAATCATTACTTTACTACCTCACATCATCCATAGAGTATATACAACGTTATCTATTTAGATACATATCTGCATTTATATTCTTTATTAATTTAATAATAAACGTCATTTCATCAATAAAATTTGTGTGATAGTCTAACTTCTTCATATTTAACTTTCGCCCATATAACTTTTGTATAAAAAGCTATTTGTCTTTCAACTTATTTTCCCACTCTATTCTCTTGGTTTCTAAATAATCACGCACTTGGTACTTGCCAGTGCCTTCTATCTCTTGAGGTTTAATGTACTCTTCACCATCATTATATGTAGCAGATCCATATTTTAAATCTTGACGTTCAAAACTTTTATCAACAAAAGTTGCAACATACACAGCAGAATTAGCTGCCTTATAACCATCAATTGTATGCCAAATTGATCCAAGGAATCTAGCTAACATAAAGAGTAATAACATAGACCAATATGTAAATAGATTTAATTGTTCGGCATATGATTGACTAATGAAAATGCCTGGTTGAACCACATATTGGTAAATATTTTTGGTTTTTAATTGTTTATACGTGGCCAAATGTAAAAGATCAATGATTCTCTTGGACCCATCATAAGGTCTATTAGAGTTAATTAGTTCGATATCATCTAGGGACAAATATTGAGATGTGGAACATAAACTAGATATCCATACCACAGATGCTGTACCCTTTGATAATAAATCTAATAATTGATGTATCAAAAAATAAGTACCAAACACATTAGCCTGGAAAACATAACCCATTCCATCTTTTGAAATAAGTCCCTTCTTCTGAATTCTGTATCCAGGATCAGTGACTGCTTTTCTAGGGTTTGTACAAACTTCCCAAACAGCTCTCAACCAATTGATTCCATCACAAAAGCCCAATGCTGCATTATTGAAGAAGTAGTTGATTTTCTTGTATTTATGGTTTAAATCATTGGCAAAAATTTTGACACTTTCCATAGATGTCAAATCAACAACAAAAGGATCACATACCACTTTTCCTGTCCTTTTAATGTGTATAACACCTTCTTCAATATTTTTGGCAACTTCACAAGCTCTTTTTTTGGTTCTTGATGTTACAATAAAAGTAATATTACATTCTGGATCCTCATTCTCCACTAACCTTAAGGCAATATTGAAACCTAGATTACTGTTGGCTCCTAAAATCACAGCAACTTTATCATGCTCCATTATTTATATCTTGATTCATTTCTGTAACTTTATTCAAATGAATATATTTATATATTAATTATGTATTAGTAACAAAGGAAGGAAAAGAGAAAATGTTGAGATAAAACTGTTAAGCTTAAAAAATATGAATATACTCTCAAGCTTTACGTCTAATCCCTCTTCATACGAGCTTACCTTCGTTCGTTTAAAGGAAGTTCCAACTCAGATCTAACTTTTCCCGTTTGGGAAAAAGTTTTCTCATAGCTGTTTGCCTACAGATTTCCTTTAAGGAACGGCTCATGACAAATGAGATACATATCATTTTGAACCTGAATAATGCTTAACAGAAGAAATGAATACTCATTTTGAATAGGTTAGCTTATCTATAAATAAATGATCATGAATATATAAACAAATATAATTATTATTGAACATCGAAAAAGTTCACGCAATCGCAACCACATCCTGCTGGACACTCATCTCCAACATCCCACCATTCCATTGCACACTTACGATGCAGAGCATGTTGGCAATTACCACATATAAAGGCATCACCTACTATTTTCAAAAGACAGTAATTACAGTTATAAAAAGTATAATCTTTTGGTGGTTTTCTCAACCATGATGTGATTACACCATTTGAAGATATCTCAGTATTTCCAATAAAGGTTGAAGATGGTTGTTGTAGGTGTGAATTCCTACATATCTTATTGCATAAAATGTCGATGTCTACTTTAAGAATTTTTGCTCGTTCTATAGGTAACATCCATTGGAAAAGTAGATTAGAATATTGATACACATAGTTTTTATATCTTGTCAATGTATCACTACCTAGTATGTCATAATTGATCCTTTTCTTAACATTTACTACTTCATCGTCTATTAATTGAACCTGGATTATTGGAATATTGGAATCCTTTTCTACAGTTGATGATTGTGGCTGTGAGTAAGGACGCATCGAATTTCTACTTAAGGAAGGTGACGTTCTAAACAAAGAATAATTTGTCCTCGTGTTAGTATTCATAGTAATGTCTTTTGATTTTGCAAGATTATTGTTGCCTGAGGGACTTAAATGACTATACCTTTGATAATTATCTATGACTGTATTATTTATGGCTGTGTTAGTTCCAACGGGGGTAGAAGTTCTAGAATATATAGACGATGAATCATTGGAGAGATAATTAACAGAGCCCTCCATTTTATCAAAAGTAACGGTACTTTCCATATTGATACTCGAAGTGATATCCTTATCATACGAAGAAGTATGTTTTGGTTGGTATGCAAGTACACAACATAACATTGCTACCATTTGTAAGTTATTTAATTTCTCAAAATATTTTAAAGCTCCTCTAACAAACCATTGCACTGTTAATGAATGGCATTCGGAAATGAAGGCCAGAGGATCATCACTATTGTTCTCCATAAATAAATCCGATAAAATCTGCCAACAATGACTAATCTCTTCAAAACCATACTTTTCTGCTACTAATGCATTGTGACGAGCCATTTCACCTGGGGAGTTGCCCATTACCTGATATTCTAATGCTAAATTCTTGTTATCTGGTAACAAGTGACTGAAATCAGTATCAAGAATTATATTCTTGGTTTTTCTAGAAGTATCAGTCCTTGCACTTTCAGAAGGAAGAGAACCTATTGTTCTAGCAAAATTATCATATAATGTTGGAAGTTTAGTCCTTACAAGGACATCGTTACCAATAATATCGTGCCATTCATCTACAAAACTGTATAAACTACTTTCTGATGTGGATTGTTCATCAGAAGTATTATCTTCTTGTTCTGTATTGTTACCATGAGTCGAAAATGTATCAACGTATCTCTTGGGTCTTAAATTTTGAAATAGCCTGTTGTCATTCGGATCGAACAACTCCTGTGGTTCATAATTTGAAATGCTTTGCTTCTTTGACAAAGTCTTTTCACTTAATTCCCAATTATTAAATGTAAGTCTATCGATTTTATTTTCTGCAACAAAAAATGTTACAAGTTTACCAGTTGGAGACCAAACAGCACCACATAAATTCGGTACAGGTGTGCTATCAAAGGCGAGGTTTCTCCCAAAGGGATTATTTGGATTCACTTGTTCAGCAGTAAAGGTATTCTTTAAAAGACCTGATTCAGACGATGTTGACGATGAAGAATCCAAAAGTTGGGAATTTCCATCTATATCTGATAAGCTGCCAAAAGATTCTAAATCAAGATGGGTATTCATGTCAAAATTAAATAAAGGTTCATTACCAATATTTTCAATATCATCCAAGTTAATCTCTTCACCTAGAAGGTACCTAAGACATGCTTCTAGACAATATTGATTTATATTTGTGTAAGTTTCACAAATTTCAATTAATTTTGATACGATTGCCTTTTTGGTTTCTGGTAGTAAATTATTATTTTCTTCAATTTCAAATTTAGGAGGATTTCCTTTATTTGGGTAATGAGGTGGAACCTTAATACCAATTCTTAAAAATATATTTGGTTCAGTATCACTCTTAGACCAAGGCCCCTTTAACGTTAAAACTAACTCACCTGTTGATACTGATATTTTTTCAAATATAATATTGGGGAAATTATGACCGATTGAACTTACTTCTTCACCTAGATTTTGTAATTTCGTATCCTCAAATAAGTCATTCTGTGTATCTTGACGATTCATTCTAACACCAGACAACCAATTAAGATGATCAATATCATCTGATCGCGTTAAACCTGAAGTCGTGACAAAATATTCCTTCATATTAATATATCCATTAGTATTCTCTTCACAAGACTGATTGGAATCATTTGCACATCTATTAAAAGAGATATATTCGTAATTAGGTAATTTTTCATTTAGTTGTTGATTCCTATCAAAATTAACTTTCTCATATATTTCATCCATAATCGGCCATAATCTTAAATCTGAATCTTTAGACCAAGTGACTAATTGAAATTCACGATCATCAACAGTGGAGTCATGTGAATGCCGTGATCTCCATAAAAAATCAATGACTCTATCACTATGGCCCTTGAAAGTATGAACTGGCTGAAGTTTTTCAATTTTTTCATTAGCATTTAGATTATTTATAGTGAAATTGTTATTGGAAGTAGTTGTTGTAGAAGACGTGTTACAACTTATATTATTAGTATCTGAATCATCATCGGTATTATTCTTATTAAGGTTCATCAAAAATACGGAGTTGTTACCACCAACAGTAGGCATAATACAAAACCCATTACCAAATGGTAAGTATCTCCCTCTCCAAATAGGGAAGTCGGCAGAAATAGTTTTCAGACAACTACCATCATGACTTAAATCCCAAAATTTGACTGTACCATCATTTGAACTAGACATAATTTCATTTCTATTAAATTTATTAAAATCAATACTGTTAACGCCGCTTTCGTGGCCTTCGAATTTAAATAATGGAGTAGACCCATGCCGTATATCCCAAATGAATACATCATTGCCATGAGACGAAGCTAAAATGTTAGGATCTTTAAAATTCCATTTAACTTGAGAGGCACTTGACTTCCAAGAACTTGTTGAAAAAAATGGTCTTGACGGGCTTCTCATGTCCCAGGCATGGACATATGTATCAATTGAACATGTGGCTAAGATATCCGGGTTCTGTGGACTAAAATTTATATCAGTGATGGCTCTTGAATGACCGTGTAAAACATATTCTATTGCATTAAGTGCCGACCTTGTTAGATTCCATATAAGTGCCTTTTGATTAGATGTGGAAACAACCCAATACGGTTTTGCTGGATGAGGATACCATTGGACATCTGCCACTTGCCATGGTGTATCATGGTGCAACCAACGCGGTGGAGAAAACGGATCATCTAAGTCTATAACAAATAGCCCAGATCTGCTTGCTAAAACCACATCTCTTCCTGATGGATTAATAGACACCGCATTGAATCCGCCATTCACTCTCAACGACAGGGATGTACCAAATGTGGGTGATTCATATGGTGATGATATTGAACCAATATATGTCATTCACTTAGAAACTAAATAAAAAAAAAAAAAAACAGGTATTCACTAGTCTACCACACTTGTAAAGTATGTATTATTGCATGTGGTAGTATATGTCTGATATATAAATATATTCTTTGTTATTTATTTCTCCTTTATCTTGATTTTAAAGGTGATCAATTGATTTTTTTAATCATTTCTCATTACCAGTTTTTTTTTTTAAAATTTATGAAAAGGTAATTTGATGTTTTGTCTATAGCAACTATGTTTATAGAACAGAAGAGAAGAAATTAAAACATGGAGTCTAGTTAAGGTTAATAAAGCAGGAAGGACTGGATAAGGATTGTTATACAAGTTACATAATCATATTGGCTATACATATCTATATATATAGAGATATACGTATGTTACTGTACATTATGCAATTGGGTTTTTATTTATTTATTGAATGGGTAGATTGTGATAGTTGATTAAGAATATGATAAAATATGAGATAGAGAGGAGAAGAACATGTGAATATATGTCTAACACTATTTGATTGTTTTTTTTTTGGGTTGTTATTGGGGCACTTATTCTCAACTACAGTTTTGTAATGTCATTTCTCCTCCCTACTTATTATATTTTATTTCATTTGGTATTAGTTTTTATATTTAATTAGCCATAATACCAAATGTTGGATTTGAACCATCACCATAATCTTTGATTTTACTATCGTCTCTATGTTCTGCCTCCTTTAGAGCATCAGTAAATTCAGTTAAATCCCAAGCAGAACCATGGTCATTATCACCGTTTGCTTCCCCTGTTTTATCTGTGGAATCTTCCTCTATATTACCGTCAACAAATGTTTCATTACTGATACTCTTGTTCTCTTTCATCAAGTTTTCAATGACTTCACGACCTGTTAATTTCTTTTTACCACCATTTTGTTGTAATTTAGCCTTTTCTTGTGCATTGATTCTCTCCACAACATGTTTCCTTTTCCATTCAACAAAATTTTCCACTGTTATTGGTGTCAATTTATTTTTATCCAGTTTTTCTCTTTCTGTTTCAATAAAATCTTCTAATGTAATCTTTGGTTGATTCTCAAGAGCTTCTCTTTCCAATCTTTTCTGTTCCTTTGTTTTCAGTACGAACCCTTCAGGTAAAGAATGTCTATACATACATTTATCACCGTTATTCGGACAGACCCAAAACCAACCGTATTTACCATTTTCAACTGCTTCAATGAAATATTTACAAACTTTATCAGTTGTAGTCTTCGGATTACCATGTTTTGATAGGATAACTTTTCTCAATTTTTCTTCATCCCATGAGTCCATTGTATCCTTTTCTCTCTCCTTTCTAATATCTTGATATAGATCTTTCTTTTCCACTTTTCTGCCAACGTTTAAATCATGGGAGAATTTACATTTGGAACCTTTATTACAGTTACCCATCTTAAATAAAGCACAGACGACAGTCTTTGGATCTACACCGGCCCTGACTCTTTGGTCAACGACAGGGTTAAACAAAGCTCTTCTTTCAGCTTCTGCAGCTTCTCTCATTTTCTTTTCTTGTTGTTTCTTTCTCTTCATTTCTTCTTTTAATGGATCGGCTTGAGACTGGACTTGTTTAATATATTTTTGGACTTTGGAAGATCTATTTTTGTTCTTCATACCAAATGTCTTATCAACATTGTCCTTCTTCTTAGCTGGTTTTGGCTGTTTATTCTTCTTTGGAGGCATTGTTGTTCTATAAGTTGATGGGATAGTCTCTAATGAATAATGTTTAGCCAAAAAATGAAATAATAAAAATCACTATTTTATGCAGTCTCTGGGTGGGGTGTGTGAGGAGGGTTAATGTGCTTTTTTGGTCGGGAAACCACTTTACAATTTCTTTTCTTCTTCTTCCAAGTGATGTCTATTCAAATGTTTTATTCTGTAATGAATACCATCTGTATAATATGAAAAGGGAAGAAACTCATCTCTTTCTTGAAGGACAAGACAAAGAAACAAAATTGAAATAAAAAAAAATTTTTTTTTCTTTTCTCAATAAATCACATCTTTTTTTCTTTTTTCGAAGTTCTTCGAGGAACTTTTTGGCGTGCTTCCTGAAAAAAAAAAAAAAAAGAATAAATTTATTCGAAAGTTTCATCGATGGCGGAAAATTCTACAAAGAACCAATTCCGTCTGCTTTAATGCGCAATGAGCGTTGGAATCCGTGACAGATACCGCCAATTCCCTCATCTTACCATAAAAATGATTAACCATATGCTGCTACCATCAACAATATCCTCTGATAAGAAAAGAGATTGCTTTGTAAATGAGTGCTTCCACAGTCGAAGAGGAAGAAAGTCATATTCAATTAGATACTATATTCTTTCTTTGAATAGATTTATATTTGAAACCTTGTATACTCATAAAAGATTGATCTTAAATAAGAAGAGAAGAGAAGGGAAGGGACAGGGAGAGGAAAGAATTTGTCCTAAATAGAGATTTTTACAATTTCTGTTATTGTGGTTATTGTTTTGTTTGTTCAAAGATGTTATTAAATCGAGTGTCTAGAAATAGCAGGTTACAGAGTTCAGGAGTTTTCCCTATAGCTTGTAAAAAAGTGACTAGAGACAGTCTCAAAAGATATTCTACATTAAAATATAAAGGACAGAGCACTATCCTAAGAAATTCTCTTATTTTGGTCGGTGTTACATTATCTACTGTCGTATATGTGAAATATTCTTCAAAGAGACATATCTCTTTTGATACATCATCTCGTCTTGGTGAAAGCCGTAAAAAGGATCCTGTCACGTTGTTATCTGATGATCAAATTAACACTAAATTGAGGGCCAATCAGCAAAGTTATTTGGTTGATCGTGGTACAGGTATCTATAGGTATGATATTGCTCAATTACCTTCGAACAATCCAATCGAAGACAATCATTCAGAACAAATTATACAACTAAGATCTGATGATACAGTGAATGGAAGTAAAGATTTATTCACAGATAACATTGATTTATATTTCTTTGGTATCTATGATGGCCATGGTGGTCCCTATACATCAGCCAAATTATCCCAATCGTTAATCCCATATGTGGTCAAAAATATGATTAAAAACGACCTAGTTAGTAATAATAATAATAATAATAATATTGATAAAACTATCCAAGATGCCTTTCTACAATTAGATAACGACATTGTGATTCAAGCATTTAAAAACTTACTATCTGATCCAACAAATAAAAAATTCATTCAAAATATTTTTCCTGCCATATCTGGTTCGTGTGCATTATTAAGTATATATGATTCACAGAGTAAAAATTTGAAAGTGGCTGTCACTGGTGATTCTAGAGCATTACTAATCGGGAAACAGAATGGTGGGGCCCAGGAACAATGGTTTGTTAAATCATGTTCAATCGATCAAACAGGTGATAATTTAAATGAAGTAAAAAGAATCCGTGAAGAACACCCAAATGAACCTAATGTGATTACACGTGGTAGAATTCTAGGTTCTTTACAACCATCTAGAGCCTTTGGTGATTACAGGTATAAGTTGAAAGAAATCGATGGACAATCTTTAGACAGTTTACCAGATTATTTGAAATTATACTTACGATCGCAACCCAGAAATTTTATGACACCGCCATATGTTACAGCAAAACCTGAGATTACTACAACTAAGATTGATGAAAATATAAAATTAATGGTAATAGGATCAGATGGTTTATTCGAGTTCTTAACCAATGAAGAGATTGCATCATTAGCTATTAAATGGTTAGAGAATAACCAGGGATCGATAAAGGATCCTAAATTACCTGTAGTTACAGATATATCTGACAACGTTGGTGATGATTCACAAAGGACTGCCTTTAGATATAGAGAAAATAGAAATAAAAATGATAGTAACTCATTAGGATACTTGATGGAGGATTCAAATATAGCGACCCATTTAATAAGAAATGCACTTAGTGCTGGTGGTAGAAAAGAATTTGTGTCTACTTTGGTGTCTATACCATCTCCAAAAAGTAGGAAGTATAGAGATGATTTGACTGTCACTGTAGTATTTTTTGGTGAAATGAATCATGGAAGGAATAAAGGTCACGATAGGGAAATAGCTGGATCGGATGCAAGTGCAATCAAACCAGAAACTTGAGATTTAATAAATTTTTTACGATATAGACATACAAGTTTATATAACAGTTTCGCAGTTAAATTACTTATCTTTATAAAAATATGTAATTGAATATTCGCCTTTTATTACTGAAATAACTTCAGTTATAGTAATTTCCTGGTATTAAAGTGATCTGTGTAGTTGGTAATCTCTGCCTTGTGTAAATGTAATATTAATGTTTAATTAATAGTACCTCCTGGAGAGGAGGTGTGGGCAAATGTGAGATTTGGTTAGTCAGAAAATGACTCTCTTATCAAATGCCAACTTTTTACACAGAAATTGACAGACAGTCAGAAGAAAGGCAAAATGAAAAGAGAGAGAGAGAGAAAGAGAGAAAAAAAAAAGGAAGAGAAAAAAAGAGAGGTTAAGGCTAAGAGATAGAAAAGGATAAGAGGAAGGATATAAAAGCCGCGAACAAGAAAACACTGTTAAGCTTAGTAGGACTTACAATAAGGTTGAGTTTATAGCATTTTGTTTTAGTTTGTTCTCCTCTTTCTTCCTCTTACTATCTGCTTTCAAGGCATGGGTGCAAATTTCACTTGAACGTTAGATTTTAATACATCGTTTAATTATCTTTCTCTCTTTTTCAAGAATATTATTAACTTCAAATTGATAACATTCAATTACAATCTAAAATTTGTTTTGATACACAATTATACTTTAAACGGATTTTGAAAATAAAAATATAAAATGAATAATCCAGTAACAAGTATTAAACTAGTACTATTGGGTGAAGCAGCAGTTGGGAAATCATCTATTGTACTTAGATTTGTATCAAATGATTTTTCAGAGAATAAAGAACCTACTATTGGTGCAGCGTTCTTGACACAAAGAGTAAATATTAATGATCATATAGTTAAATTTGAAATTTGGGATACTGCAGGACAAGAACGATTTGCATCTTTAGCCCCAATGTATTATAGAAATGCACAAGCTGCTTTAGTGGTATATGATGTAACCAAGCCTCAATCTTTCATAAAAGCTCGTCACTGGGTGAAAGAGTTACATGAACAAGCTAGTCAGGATATTATTATCGCCTTAATTGGAAACAAAATAGATCTTTTGGAAGATGATCCAGACAGCAGAAAAGTGGCTCAAGAAGAAGGTGAAAAATTGGCTGAAGAAGAAAATTTATTATTCTTTGAAACAAGTGCAAAGACTGCAATAAATATTAATGAAGTCTTTTTAAAGATTGGTGAAACTATTCCATTGAAAAACTCTAAGGATTTAAATGAAAACTTAAATGGGTTAAATGTTACAGATAATCAAAGAGTTAATCTTGCCGCTTCTGCTGATGCCACTGCAAATGCATCATCCTGTAGTTGTTAAAACTACACACCATTTCCAACAGAATAAAGAAATTCCTCAACATATTGATATATATATATATATTAATCATTTTTATTTCTTTTTCTCTCTTGCTTTCTGTTTGTTACAAGATGCATCACTTTTAATTATCTAAGATGACTTAGGTAATAATACTATTTTAGTTTTACATTATAGATTGTGAAATAAATGATACAGGAATATCTTCGTTTATTTTCTTTTCTAAACTCTATTTTTGCAATTTATCTATCAGATTATATATTAGATGTAGTTGAAAACACATTATATGTAACTTACCTTTACCGTTCCTGAGAGTTTCTAGTGGGAGTATGTATGTATGTATATTTGATACTATTGGAGTAAATTAACAAAATAGAATAAATCTCAATATTTTTTTTTTATGAAGTGTTAGATATTATAAGAAATTTTCATTTTTTACTATTATTTAACTGCTCCTTTAAGGTTACATATTTTTATTACGAATACTCACATTACTAGAATCATTTAATAAATTTTTCATGTTTTATTGACGAATGGTACTGTGGGAATATAATATTTCATATTATATATCATGATAAAATTGTAAGAACACTTATAGACAAATGGATGGATTATCTCAATTAGTATAACTATAAATACTCTTACTTAGGCTATATAAAATTCAATAATAACTGTTAGGCATTATTATAATACTTGTTGGTATAATATTTTTTCCTCTTATGATAATATAAGAGGTGACACTTAATAGTAGTATTAAAAATATTAGCAAGAGGATTATCTCTACCACATCCATTCCATAATCAAAAATTTCTCATGGGTGTTTTAAGCAAAATGTCTAGAATGGTATGTATATAAATGTGTACGAAGTTATTATATGTATCTAATAGTGGATATATCTCGGAGGGATTATATTGTTTTGGTATATTATGTGTTAGCACTACTTTTTAAGAACCATTTTGACTTCCTATTTTTGAAGATCAAATAATGTATACGAACAAGCTATTATCCCAGAAAGCTCATGCTTGTTGAAGGATACATATGTCCATGCAAAAAAGGATCAGGTACTCTTTATTGTTGTCTACCAATAGTTGCATGTGAGTGTTTAGTTAGAAGCTGTGCAACATACATAATCTTTGGTTTTTTACTTTTACATATTCAAGAGATCTGGATTTTCTTTTTTCCTGACTAAAGAAGAAGGCAGAAGCAAAAACAATGAATATTAATCAAAGGAAAAAAAAAAATTAAAAGGCAATCCTAAAAGTGAATACAAGAATAAAAACGAAATAGGCAGTGTAAAATACTGTGTGCACTATATTACACATTTCCTGAATTGTACCTGATATTAATAGATTTTTTGAAGAAATATAGCATATCTGCTTGCTAATAACTCAGTATAACACTAGCTATTTTCGTTTTTACTTAGACAATCAACGATGTCATTATCAGTGGCTGAAAGATCATATTTATTCGATTCTCTATCCAGTCCTCAAGCATTAAGACCTGACGGAAGATTAGCACATCAATTCAGACCCATTGAAGTATACACAGATTTTTTACCAAGTTCAAATGGCTCAGCAAGAATCATTGCCGGTGATGGTAGTGAGTGTATAATTAGTGTTAAAAGTAAAGTTGTGGACCATACTGTGGAAAAAGACTTGATCCAAGTGGATATAGATATTTCTGGAGAAAGAGATGATTCACTACTGGTAGAAAGCATATCTTCATTATTCAACAAGATAATCGATACTATTGATTCGTCCAAATTACAATTGACACAGAAGTATAGTTTCAAGATTTTTATTGATGTATTAGTATTATCTTCATATTCGTATCCAGTATCTCTGATTTCATTTGGTATCTATTCAGCATTGAAGTCTACTTATTTACCCAAATTGATTTCTTCATTTGATGATTTAGAAGTTGAGGAATTACCTACATTCCATGATTATGATTTAGTGAAATTAGATGTGTCTCCACCATTAATATTTGTTTTGGCTATCGTTGGGGATAACATCTTTTTTGACCCAGCATTTAATGAAAGTATGGTGGCTAATAATGGGTTGATTATCAGTTGGTCACAGGGGAAGGTGATTGCCCCTGTTAGGACCATTGCACTAAACGATACATATGTGAAAGGTTTTAGACCTAGTTTAATAGAAGATGCAATTGAATTGGTGAACAAATATGCACAAGATATAGTCAGGACTTTAGAATGATTAATGCATAAAGTGACACATTAAAGCGATAATAATAATAATAGTAACAATAATACGACCTGGTTTTTTGATACATTAGATTTCAATTGGCAAGACCATATGTAACGTATGTAGTAGCAATATGATTCAATTTACAGTAGAGTCAGTAAGTAACTTCAAAGTAAATAAAGCCTAATACTGGTACTCAGAGAAAGTTAAATTTGGGGACTGTTTTGGGGTGTAAGGATGTGTAGAACTTTTTTCTTTAGAAAATTGTCATTTTCCATTTTCTTTTGCAAAATTTTGTTTTGCAAATTTTGTTTTAATTTTGTTTTGTCTTATCGACCTTTTTTCACATTATAAAATGGACAAAAACTACAAATAAACAGAATTTTCCAGTTAGTGGTTTACTTAATTAGGAAATTAGTTGATATGAGGTGTTTGCAGAGAAAAAAAAAAAAAAAAAAAAGAAAACGAATTCATCGAGTTTTCCAGATTTTGTTTTAATGCAGAAGACTCACACAAGATCGAACGATGAAACATCGCATATCATACCAATTTTTTTTTTTGTGGAATTCGATCAGTTCTATCAATCATAATGGCATTTGGTTATGTGGGTAAGTTAATGAAGTAAAAATACTGAAAGTATGGAGTGCTTATTATTGTAATTTTTGAACAAGTAAAAGGTTCGTTAAAAGTACGTGATATTGAAATGCTTTAACGTTTTTTATGCTTGCTGTTTTTGCTGTATTTTTTTTAAACCTTTTATTGTATATTTTGTCTTGCATTGATTATTTTTTGGTTCAGAACGAAGGAACCCTGTAATCCCGCAATAGACAATGAAGCACATCCAAACTGAACAAACCATTGCCATTCCACAAGGTGTCACTGTTGCCATCAAGTCTCGTGTTGTTAAGGTTACTGGTCCAAGAGGTACTTTAACCAAGTCCTTGAAGCACATTGATGTCACTTTCACCAAGACTTCTGCTAACACCATCAAGGTCACTGTCCACAATGGTGACAGAAAGCATGTTGCTGCTTTAAGAACTGTCAAATCATTGGTTGATAACATGATTACCGGTGTCACTAAGGGTTACAAATACAAGATGAGATACGTTTATGCGCATTTCCCAATCAACGTCAATGTTATTGAAAAGGATGGTGCTAAATTTGTCGAAATTAGAAACTTCTTAGGTGATAAGAAGGTCAGATTAGTTCCAGTTAGAGAAGGTGTCACTATTGAATTCTCTACTACTCAAAAGGATGAAATTGTTTTATCTGGTAACTCCATTGAAAATGTTTCTCAAAATGCTGCTGATATTCAACAAATTTGTAGAGTTAGAAACAAGGATATTCGTAAGTTCTTAGATGGTATTTACGTTTCTTCCAAGGGTGTTATTGAAGAAGAAATCTAAGTGAATTAGAAAGAAGGAAATATCTATATATGTTTATGTAGTGTATGCATGCTTTTTTTGTATATTCTTTTCTTTCATTTTACTTAATAGATATAATAACTATATTTTTGTGAGCAAAAGAAATAGATTGATATATATTACTGTTTATCTTCTAATACACACACACACACACACACACACACGTATATATATATATATAGGTAGAGAGAGAGAATGAGGAAGGAAGTTTTTTTATTTGATTTTTTTTTTTACCTAATGGACAACACTTCTACCATATTCTCTTGATTTCTGGATCAATAAAGTGTCGGCTAATACTAAAGCGGTCATAGCTTCAACGATTGGAACAGCTCTTGGAGTGACAGCAGGATCATGTCTACCTTTAGCAGCCAAAATACCGTCTTCCCCGTCGTAGGTGGCAGTATGTTGTTCTTGAGAGATGGTTGCAGTGGACTTAAAAGCAACAGAGAAGTAGATATTTTCTCCATTGGATATCCCACCTTGGATCCCACCAGAGTTGTTGGTCTTAGTTCTCAATCTTTTCTTCTCCTCGTCGTAGTAGAATAAATCATTATGTTTTGAACCTGGTACAGAGACACCAGCGAAACCGGAGCCTATTTCGAAACCTTTAGAGGCTGGGATGGACAACATGGCATGGGCCAGTAGGGCCTCCAATTTGTCGAAACATGGTTCGCCTAACCCAGTAGGTATATTTCTTACTACACAGGTGACCACACCACCGATAGAGTCCTGCTGGCCTCTATACTTTTCTATTTCCTTGACCATGTCACCTGCGACATTTAAATCTGGACACCTAATGAAGCCGACAGAGTCAACTTTATCTCTGGTGATTGTGTTTAGAAGCTTTTGGAAGTCAGGGTCGAATGGGTCTCTGTTCATTTTAACTTCACCGATCTGAGACGTGAATGCCACGATTTCGATCTTTGGGTCGACCTGTTTCAAGAATTTCTCTGCGATGGCACCGGCGGCGACTCTTCCGATAGTTTCACGAGCAGAGGCTCTACCACCGCCAGAAGAGGATCTGATACCATATTTTTCAGAGTATGTAAAGTCTGCATGAGAAGGCCTTGGATACAATTTCATCTCTGAATAATCGTTTGGTCTTTGGTCCTCATTTTTGATGAGCATGGCGATTGGAGTACCTAAAGTTTTATCGTTTTCTATACCAGATTGGATATGAACTTTATCCTTTTCGTTCCTTGGAGTGGATAATTTGGATTGGCCTGGTCTTCTTCTTGACAGTTGTGGTTGAATATCCTTTTCAGATAGAGTCATACCAGGAGGGACACCATCCACGATACAGCCGACAGATTGACAATGGGATTCACCGTAAGTGGTGACTCTAAAGATGGTACCAAAAGTGGACATAATAATAAATGATAATGTTGGGGGGGTGGTAGCTTGCTTTGTAAAAAGGGTAATGCCAACTGGACTGTGGAACAGTTAGTATGTATCTTTCTATGTATGAGTATATTATGTATATGTATACAGAGGTGTATTATTTCTTATTTCTTTTTTTTTTTTTTTTTGTTTTGTTTTTTTCACATCTTCTTACTACAATTAGTGGATTATTAGTAGTCGTTTTAATATTATTACTGTCAGTATGTACAAAAAAATAATAAGAGAGAGAGAGGAAATTGAGATGATCTCTCACTTACGTCTAAAATGATGTTAAAGCCATAATTACATATACAATTTAATGTAAACGTATTGTATAACAACACTGTAGTGTAACAACACTGTATAAACTTACTACCTGCGCATGTGTATATCTATATGAAAAGTAGCACAAGAGAGTGTGTGTGTGAGTAAGAGACGCAGTGGTAGAGTTATACGTGAGTGTATGACACTCGTGGTAGATATATTCCGTATAAAGTATTATAATAATCTTACTCTCTTTGGAACAATATAGTCTTGGTCATAACGATATTGAGCCATCTAACCATCTTATTCTGTTTATTTTTGTTTGGTTGTCAAATGGCATCATCATCATCATCATCAGGTAACAGTGTCAACATCAACACGATATGTAATGAAGTAGTGAGTAGAAACAAGAATTGTTTTGTAGACATGTATGAGGAGTTATGTTTACATAGGGGAAAAGGACTTAAAGTAAAGAAAGAGGAAGGTTTTGAATCGATTCACTTATTCACTTACTTACTTACTTGTAGGATTGTTCTCTCTTGCAATTCCTTCCACTTGCTCTCTTTCATCCTTTAGATCCACTAGATTGTCTATAAAAACCAAGTATCACTCTCTTTCACTTACCTTCAATGTGTGTGTATATACATTTACATTTACATGTGTCTGTTTCGTTTGTCTCTTTTTCTTTTTCTGTCTCTGTGAAAAGAAGAGATAGAAATGTTAGAATGTTAGAATGTTTGTTTTGTTTTGTTTTGTTTTGATTGATTGATCGATTGATTGATTGATTGATTTTCCGCTGGTTGGGTCTCTGAGTTTGTTTGTCTGTTTGTCTGTTTGTTTGCTTGTTTGTTGTCTTAGACCCATGAAAGAGAGAATATTATTGCAAGAGATGTGGAGAAACAAAAATCGTCGATGGCTCGGTTTTTTTGCTACGTTCTGTTCTGTTCTGTTCTGTTCTGTTTGGGTTGGTAAAGTTTGGTGTTTTGGCGTTGGCAGTTAAGAGTTGGCACCAGAATGTTTAAAGAGAGAGATTGCCGTTTGTCTCGTCCGTTGGAAATTGGTTTGTTGATCTTTATTCTCTGTTCTTCTTCCTGTTTCCTCTCGTCTTGTCTTCTTCTTCTTCTTCTTCTTCTTCTTCTTCTTGGTTTGCCTATCTGTTTTGTTGTTCATAATATGTTACACCAAGTACTTATACACATGTATATGTATATACCCCAGTAATTAATCTTATTCATATCTCTGACACACACACACACACACACACACACACATACATACATACATATACACATACACCTTCTCTCTTCTTTTTTTATCTACCTCTATCTCTCTTACCCACACATACAATCGTATTGATACACAATGTCTCTATCTGCCCTGCTTAATGAACAAGATGAAGACATCATCCCAATCAACAACTCCTCAACCACCAACAACAAGAACAACTCAAACAACGATCACAGATTGAAGTACTTGAACAAACTAAACGACCAATTCAACAGGTACAAGTTCAGAGATAACCTGGAATGGCTCTACCAGGACTGGAAGTTTCTAAACCTACAAGAATTCGAGTTGATCAACGAATGGAACTATCTCAATTTGAAAGACTTGAATAAAAATAGAATCTTGTTGTTGTCTGATAATGGTGACTCAGTGGAGGAAGGTGTCGATGAGTATTACACAAATTTGAACTCTAATTGGGAGAGGTATTTGGTGTATAAAGATACTAGGTACCAGACTATACTTAGGTCCATTTCAAATAAAAGTGATGAGAAAATTAGTGTTGTGGAACTAAATGATAATAACAATAATAATAATAATATGCATAGTGAAGAACAATATATAGAAATAGATCAGGGAGAGAATTCGACTCAAGATGAAGAGGAAGATAAAGACAAAAATAAGGATGAGGATGAGGATACTAATAGAAATGAAGAAGAAAATGAAGTAGATGAGCATGATGGTGAACTGGATGAAGATGATGAGGAGGACGAGGAGGAAGGAGAGGAAGAGGATGATGAAGACATTGATGACCTTGATGAAGAACAATTCGAAGATATTTATAATGAAGATGATAAAGACCAAGACTTCACAATCGGTTATCAAAGGAAAACTAAAAGAAATCCACGTTTGCAAAGGCAAAATCAAATTGACTATAATCCATTTGATATTAATATTCATTCCGATCGTAAATTTATTGTCAAAGAATTAGAAAGATTATATAAAAAACATAAAGGCCAAAGAACTAAAAAAAGAAGGTTTACAAATATTTTCATTAATGATTATCAAAATAATGTAAATAATAATAATAATAACTTCACTTTGAAAATTAGAATCACTTTAAAACAAAATCATTCAAAAAAATTAAGAAGATTAATTAATGAAGATAAAAGAAGACAAGAAAAATTGTTAAAGGAAAAACTATTGAAAGAAAAATTGGAGAAAGAACTTCTATTGAAAAAATTAAACAGCAACAACAACAACAACACAAATGATGACTCTTCCTCGAATTCAACTAATCCTAATAATAGTACTTCAAATACACCAACAACGTCTCCTTCAAAGAAAAGACGGAAACTAAATCCATCAACAAATAATACATCAGATTCAAATGGAAATGATAAATTACCACCAGATAGCAATAATTCCACAAATAATGATATGGATAATAATAATAATAATACTCAGACTGTTAACAAGAGGAAAACACATGATTTGCCTACCTATGGGATTAAAATGTCTGCAAGAGAAGCAAGAGCTATTCAGCGTCATTACGACAACACTTATATCACAATCTGGAAAGATATGGCACGTAAGGACTCCAATAGAATGTTAAGACTATATCAACAGATTCAATCGGTTAGATCGACTAATTTTAAAAAGACTTCGTCTTTATGTGCAAGAGAAGCTAAGAAATGGCAAACAAGGAATTTTAAGCAAGTTAAAGATTTACAAACAAAAGCAAGAAGAGGTATAAGAGAAATGTCGAATTTCTGGAAGAGAAATGAACGTGAAGAACGTGAAATTAGGAAAAGAGCTGAAAAGATTGCATTAGAACAAGCTAAGAGAGAAGAAGAAGAAAGGGAAAATAAAAGACAAGCTAAAAAATTAAATTTCTTATTAACACAAACAGAATTATATTCACATTTCATTGGGAGAAAGATTAAAACAAGCGAAATTGAAGGTAATGAATCTGCGAGTGCCACAAATAAGATTGGTAATACAAGTGAAGAGCATGATGAGATAGATTTGGAAAGAACTAGTGCTAATAGAACAAGTATGCATGATATTGATTTTGATAATGAAGATGATGAGCAATTGAGGCGGAAAGCTGCAGAGAATGCTTCTAGCGTTATCGCACAAAATAGAGCTAAAGCTAAAGCATTTGATAGTAAAACAACAAGAGACCTTGAAAATGGCAATGATGGTGATGACTACGATAAAAATAATGAAGAAGATGATGATAGTGGTGAATTGAATTTCCAAAACCCAACTTCTTTAGGAGATATCACATTAGAACAACCAAAATTATTAGCCTGCACTTTGAAGGAGTACCAATTAAAGGGTTTAAACTGGTTAGCAAATCTATACGATCAAGGTATTAATGGTATCTTAGCAGATGAAATGGGGTTGGGTAAAACTGTTCAATCCATATCTGTTTTAGCTCATCTTGCAGAACATTATAACATATGGGGTCCATTCTTAGTTGTTACACCTGCTTCCACTTTACATAATTGGGTTAATGAAATCAATAAATTCGTCCCAGATTTTAAGATTTTACCATACTGGGGGAATGCAAATGATAGAAAAATTTTAAGAAAATTCTGGGACAGAAAGAATCTTAGATATAATAAAGATTCACCGTTCCATGTCATGATTACGTCTTATCAAATGGTGGTTTCAGATGTTACATATTTACAAAAGATGAGATGGCAATATATGATCTTAGATGAAGCACAAGCCATTAAATCCTCTCAATCATCCCGTTGGAAGAACCTATTAAGTTTCCATTGTCGTAACCGTCTTTTATTGACTGGTACCCCAATTCAAAATAATATGCAAGAATTGTGGGCTCTTTTGCATTTCATTATGCCCACCCTATTCGACTCCCATGATGAATTTAGTGAATGGTTTTCTAAAGATATTGAATCACATGCAGAGGGTAATGGGCAATTAAATCAACAACAAGTTAGAAGATTACATATGATTTTAAAACCATTTATGTTAAGACGTGTTAAAAAGAATGTTCAATCTGAATTAGGTGATAAGATTGAAATTGACGTTTTGTGTGATCTAACACAGAGACAGAAGAAACTGTATCAAGTGTTAAAATCCCAATTATCTTCTAATTATGATGACATCGAAAATGCTGCTGGTTCAGATGAGAGTAATAGTGATCAAAGTTTAATAAATGCAGTTATGCAATTCAGAAAAGTGTGTAATCACCCAGATTTATTCGAAAGGGCTGATGTTGAGTCGCCATTCTCATTTGCTACATTTGGCAAAACAGGTAGGATAACAAAGAATTCCTCTAACCTTGGCGGAGCAAACACTATCAGTAACAATAGTTTGGTTAATATAACCACAGCTGAGGGTTCTACCAACAATGGAACAATATTTAATCACTTATTAACGAATCTAACAGATGTTGTTTATTCTTCTCGTAATCCTATCACATATCATTTACCAAGATTAATATACAATGAATTATTACTACCTCAATACGAAAATTCTTTGTCAACATTTAATAAGATTGTCAATCACATGATGAATATATATCTGCCCATTAATAACAGAGAATTAAGTGCATATTTGTACAGAATATCAGGTTATAATGGTAATGATGTAGCAGATATTCATAGTGATTTCTTAATAACAAGACTGATTAAAAATAAAAAGAGACACGTGGAACCAATAACTCGATTTGAAAGAAGCTTAATCGTTGCAGGGAGAGGTAATAAATTAACTGAATTGGCCAAGACTACTACTAATGGTGTGTTAGATTCATTGTTAAACATTAGAAGACAATATTTTGAGGAAAAATATTTTGAATCTTTAAATAGAGGTTATCATGACGGTGCTGCTGCTCCCCCAATTACTATTGAGGTGTTAGGGTCCAGTAATTTTTCAAATAAGATTCATAGAGAACTTTTTGAGCCTGTCGTTTCTCAAGCATTTAGTGATATACCTCCGATCACGCAATATAATATGCATGTAAAGAATGGTATTCCAATAGAGGACTTCCCTGTGACGGGTCTATATCCAACTCCACTAAACAAGAAGTTCTCCTCAAATATTTTTATGCCTTCAATGGATAGGTTTATTACTGATTCTGCTAAATTAAAAAAATTGGATGAGATGCTACCAGTGTTGAAAGCTGAAGGTCATAGAGTATTAATCTACTTCCAAATGACTAAAATGATGGATTTAATGGAAGAATATTTGACATATAAACAGTATAATCATATTAGGTTAGATGGTTCATCTAAGTTAGAAGACCGTCGTGATTTAGTACATGATTGGCAAACAAAACCTGAAATTTTCATCTTTTTATTAAGTACAAGAGCCGGTGGTTTGGGTATTAATTTAACTGCTGCAGATACTGTTATATTTTATGACTCTGATTGGAATCCAACGATTGACTCACAAGCTATGGATAGAGCACATAGACTAGGTCAGACTAGACAAGTTACAGTTTATAGATTATTGGTTAAAGGCACTATTGAAGAAAGAATGAGAGATAGAGCCAAACAAAAGGAACAAGTTCAACAAGTTGTTATGGAAGGTAAGACACAAGGTCGTCATGTTAAGACTATCGATGCCTCTGCGAAAATAGGAGAGAAGTCCAATTAGTTTATGATAAATAGTGCTTGATTTACATGTGGTTTGTCTTTTACTGTATTGCGTATTTGATCAACAAGGACACATATTTATATAAAAATATATTGCATATAAATATACTATAGTTGTACAAACATATATATGTTCATATATCACATTTGTTTTTCGTCTTAAATGTTAGAAAACGCATGTTTTCAACATATTTAAATACAGATTGTAAATTTTATTGAATTTCTCATATTCTTCCTTAGATAGTTCTTTATTGTTGTATGCTCTTTCTTGTTGTGGTTTTAATTCGTAAAGAAGTACACCAAAGGAATCTCTCTTTAAAGCACTGAATTTACTTAACTTTTTTGAGTTATCTTCCAGTTCCATGCCGATAGGTAGTATATCATTATTAATACCTTGAGTACTAGTTTCATTTTCACCAAATAGCATATCGAAATCGTCATCTGGAATTGTTTCAGTTTTAGGTTGTATAGCTTCATTCTCCATGGCCTCTTCTTTTACAATACTATTACTGTTATTTTCGTTATTATTCTCTGTTAATAAGCTAATCATGTTTGCTGCATCCCATTGAGACTCACAATCATGTAGCACAAGGAAATATAAAAAGTATTCCAATACCTGTTCAGATTCAATGGAACTCATTTTTTTTCTAGCTACTGGAACACCAAACGTTGCCAATTTGTAGTCTAATGTTTCTAATACATCATACACGAAATTCTTGAGTGTTACCAATTTGATTATCTCATTCAAAAAATCAAGATTATAATATGTACTGCTGTGTAAATTCCAAAATGAGTTGATTTGATTCGCCAGTATTTTATTAATTGGATTTTCATTAAGTATCAATAGTTTACCATAACTTATTGGTTTTTGTTGAGAATACATTGAGTCATTTAAGAACACTCTTGGATCGATATTGTATATTGGTGATATGTTTAAGACATTCGTGAATTTTTCGATCAAAAGATCTAATATGGAACGGTCTTGGAAATCAGATGAATAAACACCATAATTTGATTGAGTATACCTTTCTTTGAACTTTCTGAGTATGCTGAGTATTGACACTGCATTTATTCTTAGTACAGCAGTATGGAAAACTTTTGTATCCTCATTTAATGTAGGTGGATTAATAATTGAATTTATGGTAGTAAGTATCTTTTGTAATAATTCGTCTGAAATAGACTCATTGTAAAGATAAATCAAATATTCCCCAAACCAAAACATAATTTTTAATAATCCAACAATCATGAAAGGTTGTAAAAAATATTCTAATCCACTAATAACAATGTTTATATCATTAATTACATTTATTTCTATTGCATAGAAAACTTGTTTTAGAATAAAAGGCAGTAATTCTGCAAGCTGTTTTGTATCTGTATTGTTGGTCAACTTGTCTGATAGAGAACCATTTATGAATAAGTCTGTCAACCAACCTTGGACTAGACTATGTGATTGTGCTTGAACTTCTGTATTTTGCTTATCTGTCACATTAATTGAGAAATCATCTGGAATTTCAGAAATGTTAGAAAGATATTTAACACAAAAAGACCCTTCAAGTTTCAAATTTGATGATGTTAAGGCAATGTCGCGAAGAGATATATTATAGTTTTTATAACAGGACAGTAAGAATAACAAGACCCAACTGAATGATAATGATAATTCATTATTTTCTTCTGAGTCTTCTCCATCTTCTTTCTTTAATTTTGCTGATTTATCCCATAAATTATCAATAAATTTCATCAACATTTCAATAATTCCCTTTGGTGAACAATAAGTGAATATAAATGTCAAAGAATGAGAAAAATTGAAAACCAATAAACTACATAATTTTGATATCTTAGAATGATCACAGTCTTCAATGGCTTGATGTAATATATTTACGATTGTTAGTGATATTTCTCTTTGTTTTGTTGGTGCAATGTTTTCAAAACCGTTTAATAGTTGCTGAATACCATTAGTTGGCTCACTGTTGAAATTACCAATAGTTTCAAAATCTAAGGAATTTAAAGAGTTCAATAAGAAATTCGTAATATTAGATAGTGACTCTTGAGATCCCTGTGGGGTAGTAATTATAACTTCATCAGTAGTTTGTAAAGTCTTGGGATCAATTAACTGATCCTCTCTTAAAAATTCATTGATTAAGGTTGGTGGTTGTAACCCCAACATAATTAATGACTTAATGAAATCATGCCTTATATCCAAACTAGTAACAGAGAAATCATCAAATAAATCTTCATTTCTATTTCTAATATCTTCCTTTTCAGAATAATAAGATTTTATGGCTTTAATAACTTTGGTATCAATACTTTCTAAAGCATTTACTACTATTTGAGGGTTCTCTGGACAGTGCTTTAATATTAATAAGGGTAAATGTTTGCAGATGAAGATCATCCATTGTCTTTCTAATAAATTTAAATTTGAATTTGATCTATGATATTGCTTATTGCTTACATATTGTGCAAAACAGATAAATGAAGTCTCAATTAAATCAGCTAATACCGTGTCGTTATTCTGGGGATTGATTACAGTAGTAGGCTTGTGGAAGACATAAGAAGAAATAGAATTATATTTAGATAGGAAGTCATCATTAAATGTTTCCCAATTCATAATTTTGCTATTCAACCATAAATTTTTATAATAACGTATCAATTTCATGTCAGTATATTTATTTGTTGATGTATGATGGATTGAATGGTTAGAAATTGGCGTTTTCATTGTGGATGATGGGCTAGGGATAAATTGCGGTGACGTTAATGAAGGTGTTGTTACAAAATCTGGTAACAAAGATTGTTGTGTATATGAATGTAAATGTGATCCTTGAGACAATTTATTATCTTTATTTGAACGTGAATCCAAATCTTTAAAAATTAATTTTGATTCCAGAGTACTTGATATCTTCTTATGAAGTAATTTATTAATTTTAAAAACTTGAGCCATTAAAGTAATAAAATTATCCTTATATTGATTTGTTTGGATTACTATAGGATTTGAACTGAGTCTTAATATTGAATATAGAAATTTTGCTAATGCTAATATAAATTGGTTAGTATTGTTGTTGTCGTTGTTGTTGTTGCCATAACTTGATAGAAGTCTACCATTTAGAATATTAGGTACTATTACTGTCGATAAATCTTTATTCAACGAATCAATCACTATTTTATCCTTCAATTTATCAAAATAGATGCACGATCTATTGAAGAAATAAATAAGCATTGTTGAGGAATTTGATGATAAATTCACTGTGGTTAATTTGGGCATAAAAGCATGGATCAAATCACTGTCATAATTAATAAATATTATTTCAATAACATAGTCTGCTAATAAAAGAGGTTGATCACAATTAAAAATCTTAACAAAATCATCAGATAGGATGTTCATTAATTTTTCCCTTTCGTTAGTAGTATTTGTACTAACTGAATCATCATGTATGTTCTTGTTATCTACAGCAACATCACTTTCAGTTTTCTTAATTGAGCTATTTTGTCCATCATCTAGCTGCGTGCTATCTACTTTTTCATTTGAACTTGCACATATATTATCTAACTGAATATTTTCTTTTTTAGTACCCTCCTGTGGCTCATGCTGTTGTTGGTTTGTTGTTCCTCCTTCTTCCTCCTCTTGTTCAAATATCTTGGCAAACTTTTCGTTGTAAAATTCTTTATAAAGATTAACAAATTCGGTAGGAGATAACTGTTTATCGGAACATTTAAGAGCTAGAGTAAACACACTCTCATTTTGTAAATCCATTATGAATAAATAATCAAAACAAATAAAGCAAATAATTAAAAAAAAAAAAAAAGAGACAAACTTGGTAAGATGCCTTAGTGAAACAACCCAGATTAAGTTTGACGATGCTTTGTGTTTATTAGAATATAATAAAAGTTGGTCTAATTTAACGTGTTTGTCTCTTATACATCTGGGCGCTTAACATTCCATTAGTTATAAATCCATTTAAACCTCTAACTAAAACCAATTACAGGCATTATATTACAATATTTTGAGTACACTATATTTTGTAGAATTTGACCGCTTCAATTATTGTTTCTTCTATTTTTTTCTTTTTATTTTTATCTATTTTTGTCACGTGATGGAAAAAAATTCGGTACATCAATTTATATTGCGGTGTATGGGTGTTATTGTATCATCTGAAACGGCGCCGTTTGCAATGATATTTTATATATAAATGAATAATATCACATGATACGGATTATTGCATATAAATAAAACATGCATATATATATATATATATATATATATAAATGTACTGCCATTTAAGTACTATTTAATTATTTATTTCGTATAGCTGATATATATATTTACTCAATCTGATGTATCCTGTAACATACGTTGCCACTCTGGCATTTCATCGGCAGTCTTATCAAGAGTAGTACCATCAACATTGGAATTACTCTCTTGTTGCATTGTTAAAAGTGTCTGCTCTCTAGATTTTTTCCATGCTGGTGTTGTGGTATTCTCCAAGTCATTGCTATGATTGTTGTCATCTGTGCTGTCGTTATCACTGTGAATACCTTGATTGGTAATGGCTCGTTCAGTTGGTTTCTTCTTGTTAAATTTGGCTAAAAGTTCAGAAGCTGATGGGATAGATTCAATCCCAGGAATGCCATCCGTAACAGGCATTGATAATATATCTTCAGGTTCATTTTTTGAACCATCAACACTACTCTCATGACTGCTTCCATTCATATCTTGAATAGAATTGTTACATTGATAAGGTCTTCTTTGTTGTTGTGGGAAAATATCGGAGCTTTTAATAAGGTTTTTTAAAGACATTATCTCTTGACCGATATTCTCAATTTCTTTCACATTTTGATTATTCTTCATAAATTTGTCTAAAGTGTTTTGTAAGTTTGATAATTCTAATTTAAGTAATCTAAAATCATCATCGATTTTTTCTCTGGATTTTTTGCTTTCTTCTAAAGAAGTCTCAAGTTGTTCTATGGTAGCATCTAATCCATCTAATTTTGCTTGTTCCATTTCTTTAAATTCTTTGTGCTCCCTTTCAATTTCATTTAGCACTTTATCTATTTTGTCAAACTGATCCTTAATCTCTTCTTTATCCTTTTCTAATCTATTTTTGGATGCAGGTAAAATATTAGGTACAACATATCTTTTAGTTACTTCATATAACCCATAAAATAAGCCTGCAGTGACCGTAGCCATTACAAAATAGTCTTTCCACGTGCGTTCAGGTAAAGGTGGGGGCAAAATATCATACATATAATTTGGTGTATTATATTTACGACTATTATTATTATTATTATTATTATTATTAAAATAGGTATCATGTCGATTCTTATTGTTATTACTTATGGTTGCTGTATTTTGTAGTTTTTGAGATTCATCTAGAGCATATTGGATCTCTTCCTTATTAAGTCCTTTACTTTGTAAAAATTCAATTTTTTTTGTTAATGAGGCATCCTTCACTGTATCATCATTCAAAAATGAGATTGCAGATTGAATTAAATCTGGTTTATCTGTATTTCCACGCTGTTTCTTCGTGTTTTCATCGTTTGGTAATTTCATTGCAAGTTTGAGGTGGTGGAGCTAGCAAAGTTCTTCTTATATTTTTGATCCTTATTATTTTTTTTTCCTCCAGCTATTACTTTATTCCTAGTTGAATTTGGTATAAAATAAAGAATAACAAGAAACAGGAAACTAACTAACGGTCTTATCAATACTAACACTTCTCCCTAAGTCCAACTGCAAACTCTTCTTGCAGGTAGTCCACTCACTTCTATTACTTAAACATCAGTAAATTGATAAGAACTTTTTTTTGGTCCTTTGTTACTCTTGTCAAACTTCCTTCGATGTTTTTTTTTCTCTTTACTTTAAGGCATCTCGAAAGTTTTTGTAAAGGGAAAAATAAGTAACTAATTAGGAGAAGTCCTGTAAAACGAATAAAAGTATCGAACCTACTGATATAGTATATATATTAATATGTAAGAGTGATGATTACTGGGACGTGTTTTTAATTGCCACATGTCAATGTTGACTAATATATTGTTGGTAGGCGGTAGATTATAGTGAAGAAATTAAGGTCAGAGAGTAAGTAAAATTGAAGGTGCACGATAGCTGCAACAAACTTTTTGATCACTGTAAATAATTTGTTAATTTTCTATTATTGTTACCACCACCACCCCTTCCCTTTCCATCCTCATGGTGTCTAATATCCATAACAAACAACAATTTGACTGGGCTAATGAAGTGATGGTTATTCTAACTCTGAATTTAGGTAAGGCTGGGTTACAAGATGACTACAATTTTGAAAATGCAATTAGGTTATTACCATTACCTGAACAAGTCAACATTTTAAGAAAGAAATTCCGGAATGATCAAATCAAACATCTATGTAACAAATTGTTACAGCACTTTGGATGTTTAGTTATGCTGAACCATTATGATCATGAGAATTCAGGACGATTAATGTTTACTAAAGGTAAATTTGGGAAACCATTGTTACAAGCTGATGATCTTAATATTTCATTTAGTATGTCTAATGGGGAAGAATATGTGTGTATGTGTATTTGGAATCATGATAATAACCCCCTCGATCATGAAGTTGGTATTGATATTGCTTCTATAAATGATTTACAATGTAAGGAAGAATTGGAGTTATACATAGATATATTCACAAAAGAAGAATACTGGACTTTACATAATTGTTCAAAAGACGAAATTCAGAAACTTTTTGCACATTATTGGTCCTTAAAAGAAAGTTATACAAAGTATTTGGGAACTGGATTAAATATCGATTTGAAAAGAGTAAATATTGGACCCATTAAAAAAGATCAACTTAAAATGAGTAGATATATTGCTGGTAATTTGATGCAGTTTCAAACTTTTTGGATCCAACCGAAGGGTCAAGAAGTAATATCTATATGTTATAATCAAAATTGTTTGCCAGAATATGAAAATAAAAATGACAAAGGTAAAGATTGTATTCCTATCATAGTGGAAATATCATTTAAAGAACTCATAGATTACCTAAAATCTCACTATAATGGATAATAGATAGAAAAAAACATGAAATGGAAATAATTCATTTTTAGTGTTTAGAAAAGATTATTAATTATTAGAGCATTTTTCGGTAGAAATCTAAAATGTTTTCTTTACATTTTCTATCTCAACTTTTGTTGTTGTATATTAGCATTGCTATTGAATTGGAAATAATCAGAATTTACAAATTATACTTTAATGCCACTTTTGCCGGAATAAATAAAGCACCATTGAAATTATCATGAATTAATTGCATTGCTGCTATTCCAAGACATGTATGATATAAGTCAGGATCAGTTTCATTATTTTTTTGATATCCTCCTATAAGTTCATTTTGTGTGACATCTGTTAAATACTTTTTAACAAGTTCATAGTTTATTAAATGTTTCCAACTATCACCACATAACAATTTTAAAGAATTTAAACACCAAAATGCATAGCATGTGTCAGCAAATTTATTTTCTCTGCCCTGGAATCCACCATGATCAATTAAATCATAATTTTCATTTGATCGGTCTTGTAATTTCATACAGCCTTCATTAGACACTTGTCTCTTTATTAACCATTCTATAGTTTTTTCTTTAAATCTAGGAGAGAGAGTATCTAATTTTTGTAAAATATAAAGTGTAGATATAGCACAAGATGTATAACCTGCGTGCGGTTCATTTTCTTCACCATATGCACCAGAATCACATTGTTGCGCGGTAATAAATGCTAACAATTTATCTACATCGATAAATTTATTGAAGTCTTTATCAGATCTACATCCTAGTATATACAAGATGGCCACAGCTATATATGCAAACCTCAAATCGTGGGGATCTATAGGCGATGGCTTTGACGTATGATAATCTAGAGTTGAAACAAATCCTCCACGAGTCTTTATCTGACAACGTGAGACAAATCCCCTGATTTCATTCTTTATGTCATCGTTTGCAAAAATGGTTTCATCTCCTATAACTAATAGTGTTACCAACGCAAAAAGTGTGTTAGGTAGATTAATTGTTGTCACATTAGGAGTCTTAAAAGTTAAACTTCCTACGAACCCACCAATTGTTTTATCATCACTATCTATAGTTACCCTTATATAATGATTTCTAATCCATTGGGCATATTTGTGGTACTTAGTTGTAACATCTTTGTTCAATACAGAAAGAGACACTATGGAGTAAAATATCAATGCAAACTTATTTACATCATGAGATTGTTGATGACTTGGCAAAAGATCCAAATGCCTTTCAATAAATTTAATGGTTTTTTTCAAATTGGAGGTACTCATACTACACTAGAGACTGTATTGTTAATGAATGGTTTAATATCATTCTTTGTACATTGTCTTTCAATCCTCCCAGTCGTTTAGCGCCTCTACATAATATATATTTATATTTGGACGTTTTTATAGATATCGAACAGAAGTTACCTTTAACTTTGAAAAAAGGAAAATATCTGATTAACCTTTGAATAGAAAAAAGTTATTCGAAAAACGAATACAAAAAAGTTTTGTTTGTATATACACACACTAATACATAAATGACATAATAATAAAGATCACAGTAATAAATTAACAAAAATTAAATAAATAGATAAATAAAAAGCAAGGTAAACAGACTTTTATAGATAGCATTCTTTACTACTAGGAATCAAAGACAATTTTAAATAGAGCCACTTCAAATGGTTTTAAGTGTAGTGGAATACAGTTTGAAGATTGCTTTGACGTAGTTATAACTTGTTCAATTATGTCCAATTCAAGATTATCAACCTTATAAACCTCTTTTATTCTTAAAGGAGTTCTTAATTCACCAAATGCTTCCCCGCCTAATGATTCATAAACACGGACTACAATACTTCTACCAGATCTCTTTTCCAATGAATAGGTGGAAATTAGTTCAGCATCATCTTCACTTCTTTTCATATTTGATAAAACAATGTTCTCATCACCATGGATAGTGATCATATTGTTCATTTTGGAAGCTATTTCCTGTGGTAAAGAATACACCATATTATAGTTGAATTCATGTGCCGCTCTTATTGTGTCAGGACCTAGCAGCCCCATATGAGGATAAATTGCGTATCTTATTTGGTGTGTTCCCATGTCTGCGTGGGCATCTGGAGCTTTGGAGGATCTTAATAAAGACAATCTCATCAAATTACCATGTGTGGAAAACCCGTATTTGCAAGTATTTAAGATGGAAATACCTTTGCTATAATCTGAATAATCAGCAAACTTATGGTGACAGACTTCAAATTTAGCCACATCCCATGATGTATTATAATGAGTTGGTCTTCTTGTTATACCAAATTGTGTCTCATATGACGCAAATTCATTTCTAACATTAACAGGGAATTCAACTTTTAAGAATTTGTTTCTTAAATTCCAATTGATAACTGTCGTATTAATTTCCACAAAATTAGTGAAGAGGTCTTGTGAAGTAGTTGCCCTTAGACTGATATCAGTCTTTATCCTACAATCATTAGAAATTTTGAATATGATTTCGACAGAACATTCTTGTGGAGAATTCTTACTAACTCTAATATCCTCAACTTCATTAATATATTTAAATTGATTAACTGAATACAACTCAGTATCCCATGCTTGCCAGTTTAATGGTTTGTCATCAAATAAAACAAATTGATTGGCACCAAGTTTATTTCGTCCATGCTTGCAATCTAAATATTGTACCCCTGTCACTAGATCAAAAATCTTGGTAATAATACCTTTTTGCTTATCAATTGCTACATGTAATCTTCCATTATTTAATACGTAAAATGGGGTGTCTTCTGTAAGTGTAACATCAAAAGAGGTATTCCCTGTTAAACCAAGTTTGATGTTAGGTTGCCATGATAATGTTCTAACATTTCCATAATAAGTTGATTGAGGATATTGGTTCTTTAAAATTGATGTTATTTCGTTAATCAAACTCTGACATTCATTAATTGCATTTTCCAACATTGGGATAGCCTCATACTTATAGACCATTTCAATGCAGGTGCCAGGTAAAACATCATGAAATTGACATAACAATATATTTTCCCATAAGCAATTAATTTTGGTTACCGGATATTTATAGATAGATGGATAAAGGATGGATGCTTTTGTAGCAAGCCATTCGAGATCATGAATTGATATTTCAGCTATTCTCATTAATTTCTTTAGGTATGATTGTGTGGTATAAGTCCCTCTATGGAATTCGAAGTATAATTCACCTTCCCATGTTGGTAAACTTTCACCATTATTAGTCCTCTCGAGAATGTTTCTGTAGAATTCATCAATAGAGGTACCAACTTGTAATTTTGGGATGACGTTACCATTACGGTTAGACATAGATCTAATCCTTCTCATTTTTTCTAGCATTTCACGAGTTGGACCACCACCACCATCACCTTTACCATATAACATCAAACCAGACTCATAAAATTCATTAGACTTATTCTGTTTGGCAGTTCTTAACACATCACCGAAATGTGCATCTGCAGTGTATGTATTTCCAGGAGGCATATGGGCAAGTAATTGGGAACCATCTAAGCCAACCCAATTGAAAGTTGAGTGGGGGAAATTATTAATGTTGTTTCACGACAATTTTTGGGTTAAAAATTTGTCAATACCAGAGAGTCTGCACAATTGTGGAATTTGAGAAGAATAACCAAAGGTGTCAGGTAACCAAAAGATATCTGATTTACAGCCAAAATGTTTCAAGTAAAACCTTTGACCAAAGAAAAATTGTCTTGCAAGAGATTCTCCTGATGGTATATTTGTATCATTTTCAACCCAAGAACCACCAACAGGAAAGAATTGGAATTGTTGAATCTTAGGGATTAAAACTTTATTAAAAAAATCAGGATGATCTTCAAGCAACCATTTAAATTGTTGAGCTTGTGATGCAACAAACTGGTATTCTGGATATTCATCCATTAATGTACATTGGGATGCCCATGATCTTACTATTTTTCTTCTTGTTTCAGCAAATGGCCATAACCAAGCAGTATCGATGTGACAATTACCCATTGCATAGACTGTAGTAATTTGTTTCGTGTCTCCCTTAGAGTATACTTCTTCCGAAGTGGAAAATTCATCAAAATATTCTCTTTTTAAAAACTTACGACAAGCCACAACACTAGACCTATCATTGTAATCAAAAATATCCATAGCCTGACTTGCAATTTGTCTTGCTCTCTGTTTTTGCCATGTATCATCAGGAAGTTCCCTTGAGGCATCGGTTAACATCCAGTAATCGATATATAACCCTCTTGCTTCCCAATCTGGAAAAACAATGTCAGCTCTATCCAAATGGAAGTATCTATTATCATCAGGTGGGTTGATGTCAGAACCTTGGCCACATCCAAACATACCATTGTTGCCTGCTTCAATATAAAAGAAATATTGCCCAGTTTTGTTAGGTGGTAAAAGATATTCGGTTCTTTCACCTCCAGAGAATGCAGTTGCAGGTAATAAGGTCTCTGGATCAACAACAACACCCTCATTATTGCAATTCCATTCAAATATTAATTGCTGTTTTGATTTTAACCAATCTTTTGGAATTTCCAGTTGTACTTTAAACCAAGTAGTAGACCAACTGGGTCCAAACGGTTGACCTTTACTTGCTATTTTAAATTCAAGCTCACCTTTTTGGTCAGCATCTATAATATCTTTCCAACTTGGTCTTTTATTTGGAGAAACAGGGGAAGAACCCTTTTCGTACTCTACTTGATACCACCAAACTCTAACATATTTTTGATCCAAAGATATACGGTCAATATCATAAAATTTGGGTAAATTTAGATCAGGAAAGTCACCACCTCTGTTAATAAACTGTCTTAATCTACTTGCATATATATTTTTTACTGGTTTGAACTGAGGGTCATAATTCCTCCTACCATATTCGGTCATTATGAAAATGGTAGTTAATTTTATAAGGAATTAGGTTAGTATACAGAAAGGTTTATTGTTTACAGTATTTTGCCTTGTCTTTTTATTTTTTTTTTTTAACTTCCTTCCTCGTTTAATTACTTTCCTGTTCTTAGCTTCTTCTGTAGACCCCATCAAAAACTGCCATTGACATAAATAACCATTTCAATCTTCTCTATATATATGCAAGAGATATCGAAATTAAGGGTTTCTCCAGGTTGGCTTTAATAAAAAAAGAAAAGAAAAGAAAAGAAAATGTGGGGGGAACAGTTGTTGGATGTATGGGTGTATATTATAACATTTTCTTTTCTTTTTCTTTTTCTTTTTTTTTGTTTGTGACATTAAAATACGATGGTTATTTGTTACGAGCATATATTCTGATAGAGGTATATATATTATCATAAGATAAAAAACAAATAATATTACAATATTGGCAAGTTTGTAATATGTGACACTTAATATACAGAATATGTATATAGATAGATAATCAATGACGTAAATGAGTGTGGGGGGAAGTAATAAGTAAGTAACATTAGAATTTTGATTAAAGGATTTTATTAGGAAATATTCATATAATCTCCATATCTTTGCCTTTGGGTATATTTTGACCATGGGTTAAAGTTCTCTTTTATATTTAATATTTTATTTTTTCTTCTTCTTCTTGTAAAAATTGTGGAAGAATTGAGATCTAATTTGAAATTTGGATTTGGATTTGGATTTGGTGTAATAAATATTGCTCTTTGAAGTTTAGATTGTATTGATTGTTTAGGTTTTGTAAAAAATCTGGTAGCTAATTCAGTATTGGTATTGTCTTGTCTTGTCCTTTGAATGTCATTACTTTTTGAGAATGCAGAATGTAATAAGTTTGATTTCTCTACTATTGATATCTTATCATCAAATAATGTTGATTTTCTACCCCTCTCAAGAACAATATCAAAAGATTTTGATTTTTTTTTGTTACAATCATAATTATTTAGCCAAGGATCATTTAATAAATCATCGATGTCATACCTCTTGTTTGGATTAGTTTCTAACAATTTTGATACTAATACTTTGGCAGCTGAACTTATTTCATCCCACCATGGTTCTAAAAACGTATATTTACCTTCACAAATGTTTCTTTTCAATTTATCTGAATCTTCTTCATAAAAGGGTGGGAACCCACACAGTAAAGTGTATAATACACATCCGATTCCCCATATGTCCACTTTTGTAGAATAATGATCTTTAGTAAGCACCTCTGGAGCAGTATACCCTAACGTTCCACACGGTGTGGCAGTACTGTTCATGTTGATTTTTTTGGATAAGCCAAAATCGGTTAATTTTATACATCCAATTCCAGCACCACCTTTCCCCTTAATAAACTCACCTTCATCTATCTTTGTAGTCTTATTATCTGACTTTCTATAATATGGTTTTTTCGATGGGATATAGTCTATGGATTTAAATAGAATATTCTCCAATTTTATATCTCTATGAGCCACGCCTACTTGATGCAAGTGTTTCACAGCAATAGCTAATTGATAGACTATATGACGTGTCAAATCTTCAGAGAAATAGGTATACTTTAACAGTTGATTAAAAACGTCACCACCATTCACTTTTTCCATAACAATATAATAATATGAATAACTCTCTTGGAAATCGATAAAACTCACGATGTGTGGACATTCAGAAGAAACAGTCTTGTGAATTAAAACCTCTCTTTGGATATCCTCCCATGTAGTTGTCCCCAATTGTCTTGACTTGCTAGCATCTGCATACTTTTCCATATGTTTGTGACGATGATGATGATATCTATGATGTTCAGGACAATAACACTTCGTTCTGTTATAACTACGAGAAATGTCATCGTTATTGTTGTTATTAAAAAACATTTCCTTTCTAGCAACTTTTATAGCGACTTCACTATAATTTTTTAAAAGACAAGATTTGTGTCCATATTTATTGGGAATAGCTCTGAACACTTTTGCAAATGCACCTTCACCGATCTTCTCAATTAATGTATAACCTTGTAATTCATCTTGTTCTAAGAAATGATCCTTTGGTTGAGATTCAGTGTCAGGAACTGCCCTGGCAGATAATGAATTGTAGTCACCTTCAGGTAATATGATCGAAGGTTGGGTTGAATTATAAAGTAGACTATCTGTTGTCTGATTGTTTTGATTGATCATAGACTCTTCATTTATGTGGTTCATATTTTCAATAATATTGTTCTGTAGTAGTGGAGGGTAATCTCCAATACCAACTGGATTATGTGTTGAAATAAGAATATCATTGTCGAAATAGAAGGCGTCACTATCCATATCAAATTTTTGCATCACAGATCTAAAAACTGAGTCGTTTTTTTGTTTATTTAAATTGGAGATCATCTTTCAATATAAATATTAATGCTATTATGGTTAGATGTCTTTATTTGTATGTTTTTTTATATATTGTTGCTTTGTAGCAAACTGTTTTTACTTGGTAAAAAATTGTTTTTATAGGGTGATACTTTGTATATGCTTTGGTTGATTTTTTTGTATTACATTTTGGCAAAGACAAATAGTCAGTAACATAGAGATAGATTAGTAGCATTATTACTTAAAAAAAAAAATATGGGCATTCCCATTTTATATATATGTTAGATTATTGCTGAGAAGAGCCGTTATAAGTCATTTCTAGATCTATAATTTATCTATATGTCTCATCTCTGGGGGGGGTTATCCTATTCTATTCTCTTGCTCCACTTTCTTAGCTTCAGAGTTGTTGGTATTTCTTTTCTGGGAATTACAAAGGTTACTTGTGCCAAAAAAATAAAAACTTGATATAGACTTATAGAAGATATTGCATGCAGGCTAAACGAAATCCAGTAATAATGGTAGTAGAAGAAGAAGAAGAAGAAAGATGCAGCATTTATTTTATTCTGGGTATTGTTTAAGCCTTCTTAACCTAAAGTGCAAATAATGATTTTTTTTTTGTTTAGTCATTACGGTTGAGCACAGAATATTATAAATCGTGAAGAAACAAACAATAGACAAGAAATAATAAATATCCTTAGTCTAAGTCTATGTATTATTAGGCACTTTTTCCTTTGGTTCTTAATTCTTTACTCGAGAGTTATTTGTTCGAAAGAATGCTATTTTTTTTTCTTCTTCACAAAGAGTTTCTGCGAATTTTCACAGTAGGACCAAAATGGGGAGGGGGGAGGATTTAATTTGTGTCAAAATCTCCACTTTTCCCTTTTTTGGCTTTTAATTTTTTTTTGTTTTCGCTTATTTTTTTTTCTCTAATGAGACAAAGCAAATAAAGAAGGGTAACTCCGGTTTTTCCTGGAAAACGGACTTTTTGCGTTTCTATTTTTTTTTTTATTTTTGTATTAACTGCGGGATAAATTCAATTCTTCGATATAAATCGATGTTTGTGTGCCACTGCCGTAGGCGTTTTTGTAGACACACCCATTTTTTGTTTGTTTTTTGTTTTTATTTTTGGTTTCTTCTTCTTCTCCTCTCATTTTGCATTGGAAAAATGTGTATTATGGATTACGTCTTTCTTATACGAAGTAAGGAAAACTGTACTTGTTACTTGGATTGATAAACCGATATTCTTATGATGCTGCATTATTATAATACTTGAAAAGATGTTTAGAGCATATGTGGAGACGCAAAGAGTGCAAAAGGGTTATTGACGGGAAAATATTTCATGTATTTGCCAGAGACTTGATATTCTATTATTTCGTGTAATAAGAAAACGGGTATAAAATGAATGCAAGACGAGAATGCAGCTACTATCTAAATTACCTAATTTTGTATGTAGTAACTGAAAAGGAGAAAAAAAAAGAGGAAAACTTTCTTAGAATGTTATGTGCTTGCCTGTCGAGAAAGTGATCTCTTTTAGGAAATCTTTTAATAGAGTTTTGTTATTATTTGTTTATCCTCTTGTATTTTTATATATGAACAATTTAAATAAGAAGTATATGCAAGAATATTATACTTTCTCATTTACTCTTTTATACAAGTTATCGTAGTATATCAAGTTATGTATTCTTATTGATAATTAGTAATTACACGGTGTTGTGTCATCCTTTTTGTCAATTTCAAATCTTTTTTTTGTTTCTGTTTTCTCTTTGTTATCTGTCTTTCATTTCAATAGTAATAATTGGTGTATATTATAAAGAATAGTACTCACTAATTACTTGATAATTATGTTGGGCACCAAACATCTCACAGTCATAAATTAATTGCTCTGGTCCACATCCAATAATATAATTCTTTGTATTACTGTTATTATTAACTGCAAAACTTTCACTATCATTGTTCAAAATATCCTCAAGATCAAGCTCCCAATTTATTCTACCATATCTAATATTATTCTTCATTTCTTCATTAGTGTCGATTTTATTTTCAATAGGAATGAAATTTTGTAATTCAATATCATCTCGATTCTCATTGACAAAATTCGTCACATTATCATCAGCATTACTATGCCCTTCACGCTCAGCAGTGATGAAAACTTCCATATGTTCAAAATATTCAGATGGCAATCCGATATTGTCTCTAATATGTTTAAACTCAGAGACACTTTTAACTAACCATATCATTTTTAGTAGTTTATACGATATGGTGGAGTACCTATTATTGTGCAAGTAATGATAAATTGGTAAAATAAATGATATCCCACTACCACCAGCGACAAGAATAATATTGTTCAAATCTTCTTGCCATTTGATAAAATTGGTTATCGAGACGTTTTCAAATGGACCATTTATTCTATAAGTTTCTCCTTTATTCAATTCAAACCTCGTTTTTTTGATAATCAATTTTATCTCATCATCCCCACATGAAACAACTGTATATGGATGAGATGGTAGTAACCAATATTTCCAATTCCATATTGGATATGGATTAATTCTAATGTGTGACCCAGGAGAAACCACAGTGCTATCGCCTAGACTGCTAGCTGGTATCGTTACCGTGTACAGTCTGCTTTCTGGGACTTCTTTTTTATCTAAAACCATTATTTGGTGACTTTGAATGGTTTTATTTACACAGTATACTGTTAATAATACTAAATTGATAATAAAAAATGGGAAAGTGACACGAGGTCTTGCATGAAATGGTGTTAAAATAATAAATGACAAATTTATTAATTGATGTGAAAAGTAAAAGAATTTATAAGATTTTTGTCTTATACGCTTTAATGAAACCACCAACATAAAACATATTTCAATACATATTATAAATCCGATAAGATTTGCCTTATTAACAATCAGCTTATCCCAAATTGAAACAGTTGGATCACTGGACCATTTAGCTATAAACATGAAACCATGTAATATACTTAAACCAAATATAGTACGAGATAGCCATATATGTAAATTGACAAATTCCAAGTATGAAGCTAAACCTTTGAATAATGATAATGGTTCTTGAAACATTACCATAATGAGGAAGTTGGTAAAAACATAACTAATTCTCCCTAATCTTTTTGTAAATACGCTAACAACACGCTCTTGTTGAGAAAAAAAACAGAAAATAATATTAGACTAATTGTAATACCAAAATAACAGATTAAAAAAATTGGATTCAGTTCATAGATAATTTTGACATATCTCTGTGTTGTTCTATTTTGAAGATATTTCCGTACCAAGAACACTAATAACGTAAATATAAAACAGATGAGAAGGGTATAGTACCCAGATGGGATATTAGCATAATGTGATTTTGAATTATGTCTTGGGAATAGATTGTAATCCATTAGAATTTTCGAAATAAAATTTATAGTAATTATGGTTTCGAGATGGTCAGTATATTTTTAAGAAGTAGAGAACAGTGGGAGGGGGAAGTATATGAAAGGAAAGGTGCAACTATTTAAAGAACTAGATAAAAGGTAATGGATACAAATACAGTCAAAAAGTTCTATTCAAGCGGGAGTTCCAACATTTAGTTATATATATTTGAGTGATTTATATTATTCAGTATGATTCGTTTTGTTTTCTCTGTATGTTTCTAAAATTTTATTGTCATTTTCTTAATTATAGTCTTTTTTTTTCAGACCGATAAAAGTTAGATGATCAGGTGAAAAGATTAGACAAGTCAAAAATGTTATACAAAGAACAAGTATTTGATTAAAATACACAAAAACTTATAATAGTAACTGTTAATTGTACGTTTTGAAATTACTGTAAAGGAAGAAATTGATGTATTCATGATTATTACACTATTATTTAACTACATAAAATGTAAGCAAGTTAAATAACTACTAAGTATTATATGATAAATAAGATCAAATCTGTGGTGCTTTCTACTCTTCTTTATTTGTAGCGGCTTAATCTGCTTGGTAGACTATTGATAGAGCCTGTTGTTGGATTTATTTTTGGATCAGTATAATTATGCCTTTTATTACCTCTACCTCTCCCAAATATACTGGGGATCACAGAAGTGGCACCACTTTCAGCTGCTTCATTTAAGGTTGTTGGAGGTGTAAATCTCCCCACCCAGTATGTACTGAAAACAAATCCTCCGATTGCAAGACCTATTAGAACACCCAAAATACCAAACCACCATGCAATTGATGAATCTTGTCCTGGAACTTTAACATTCATACCGAATAAACCAGTAATCAAATTTAATGGAACAAAAATAGTACCAATAAGTGTAACTTTACCTAAAATATCTGTCACTTTATTATTTGAATGAAATGATTCTACTTGTAATTGTGCTAGGTAATTTGTATGGGATCTCGAAAAAATCTTTTCATACGCCGCTAAATTTTGATACATTGTAAGTAAATGATCTTGAATATCACCAAGATACATCGCAATATCACCTCTAGGTTGAACGCGTTGACCATCTGAGTAACCGCCAGCATGTAGATTAGCGATGTTTATATCTGATGTTAGTGCAGGACCAATTCCATTAGCCTCCTCTTGGCATCTCTTGGCAAACATTTTAATAACATCAGCTTTACCACTTAATAATCTCATTAAGGTCATAGTTTTTCTCCTACTTTCACCGATTCTTTGTAACATAGCAGAAAAATCTACATCTCTGGCCATGAAGACAGAATCTTCAATAACATCTGCCTCGTGCTCAATAGATTGAATAACGGGGGCAAAACTATCAGTGATATCATCAATCAGCGCATAACATAGCCAATCTGAGTTAACATCAACATAATCTCTTAGTTGTCTAACACGTCTTCTAACACTTGCACAATGTGAAATAGGTCCAAAATGGAATGTTAGGATACCAGTTCTAAAAACAACAAGATAAACATTAATGGGCTCTAAGAAATCCTCGGATTCTTTATCATTTTCAAAGGTATGGAAACAAACAAAGTAATATGATTTGAATAATTCCACTTTTTCTCTTGTTTCTTGAATTCTGATATCTTCTGCAGTTAAAGGATGGATTCCAAAAGCCTTTGTAATACAACGCATTTCATCGTCAGTTGGACAGGAACAGTCTAACCACCAAGTAGGTTCACCGCCCCTAAACAGATCATAAAACGATTGGCCAGGAGCCACTAATGAAGCGATATCTGTTGTATGGATTGTTTCTTCAGAATCTGAACAAAAGAATGAAAACCTATTGGGGATTACAAAATCGTTGTTGCCATAATCACTTAGTGTATAATCTTGATTAAAATAGTGATGTTGATATTCATTTCCATTAAGATTCTCCCCTTCAATTTTATTTCTTGTATCAAATTGTACACCAGGACTGTCTGTTGCTGGTGTCACACAAGAAACTTTTTCAGTTTCCTCTTCTTCATCTCTTTTACTCTCTGAGCTATTGGAAGTTGATGAGGATGCTGGTTGTTGGGCAGATGGCCTTGGAGTGTATCTTAGAGCTGCAGATGATACTCTGGATAATGATATACTCGACGATGTAGATCCATTTATTTTCCTGTCGCTTTGATGTGATAGAGATGGTTTCAGAGATGCTAAGTACTGCTCCTTCATTTGTCTTGTGTATTGAGCGAATTCTTCTAACTCATCAAAATCAATTCCGTTGATACGAGAGTGAGATTGAGGCTCCATTGGGAAACAAACATCCTCTTCTGTCTCTTGTGTGTCTCTTGAACCTTGTGAATCATCACTGTCATAAGACCCCCTCGTCGTCTTTCTGTGCAAACCTTGCCCATTGTTACTTTCACTAGACTTAGTTTTAACTAATTTTAATGTACTGCTATTATTGTTGTTGTCGGTACTAGTAGGGGTGACATTATTATCTCCAAAGAACTGCTTTGTTTTGGTGTTACTATTGTCAGAAAAATTACGTGTATTCAACTCAGAAGAAATTGAATCGGACCGTACCTTTTTAATATTCATTTTTGGAGATATTGAATCGACAGTGGAATGAATTTTAGATAATTTACGAGCCGAAGATTGTCTATGTTTCTGGGTATTAGAAAATGGAACCGTGTGTTCCAATAATGTAGAATTTTTTGGAATAGCAGTGCTATTACGAGTACCATGTTCATTATCAGTTGAATTATGATGTAAGGGTAACTCCTCAAAATTAATACAGTGTTCTAATCTAGATGGTCTTGCAGTGGAATTAAAATGATGCGCAGCTAATTCTGCTGCTTCTATAACTGGATCAGGATTACCATGAGAGTTGTGATAAAATGATGAAAGTGGCGGTGGTCCCAAGTATGATTGATGAGAATGACGACGATATCTATGTGATAAAGGCATAACTGGTGATTTTGCACCTTTAGATGGACCTATTGTAGCATTTGAAAAAGGTGTATGTGGTTTGTTTGTTTGTGGATGGACACCACTATTTTCTGACACTTTTATTTTATTACTAGTAGTATTGGCAGCGTTGTTAGCAGTAGAAGAGGTGGAGTTTAATATGGCAAGATTTATTGTAGTTTCAGTATTATCATTAGAGTCATTACTCAGGTTTTTTTGCTGATGTCTCGTCGGGACACTGCTAATGTTATCGTTGTTTGTATTCCTAGCGGTATTCTGATTTTCTATTGTAGTACCAAAATCAGGATGTTGCCTATGATCATACAATTCATTATGGTCTCTTGTGTCCATGGAACCTATAGAACTGCCGGAAGAGACTGCAGCAGAATTGCTTGATTCTAAACTAACAGTTGAATCGTTTGAGCTAATAGAAGACATGGTTTATTCAATAACGATAAAAATAAATAATATAAAAGGAAAACAAAACGATAGAAAAAGTCTTAAAGTAGTATGGTATGAAGTGCGGGGTCACTTTTATTTTTTTTTGAACCGATGGCTTTTGATATTATATTTTTTTTTTCGTAATAAAAACTTCACTATATATTTTAGACTCCTCTTATCTTTAATATCTTGCCTTTGTCAACAATAATAAGAGAGTTGATATCCTTATCAGATTTATATTAATGAACCTAGGAAGAAAAAAAATAAGAGAGAAGAAAAATTATCCAGGATCCATATATGAAAAATGTGTCGATAGAATGGTTGTTATATTTGTGTTGTGTAGAGTATATTGCCTACAAAGTAGCAGAATGTATATATATAATAATAATAATATGATCTAAAGTGATGCTGATTGTATACTGTGAAAAGAATGTGAGTTTTTGCTCTTTTTATATACAAATGTCTACATCATCTTTATATCAGTATTTGTCCTTATAGGTTGCTAATAATTTTGTTTTTTAATGATAACTAATTGTAGAAAAAGTCTGTTTGATAGCAGAGAAAAAATTTTTTTGTTCTTTCGGAAAAAATACCACAGGGGAAGAGGAGGAAATTTTATATGACGTAAATAGTGAGAGGTTATTTGTCTTCCAAATGTATAAGTTGTCTTTTTAATGGTAGTGACAGAAGGACCTCTAACCTCTGTCCATCAGTGGGAAGAAGTTGTACATAAGATGTTACTGGAACTGGTGGTTGTGATTAATGTTTAAAGTTATAGTTATACGTAAATCAGTTATTGATCAGACTTCTGGATATATTTTAATATAAGATATACAAAAAAATGAATACATATACACAGCGAAATAAAGTAAAAAATTAGTACTTGCAAGTAATGAAGGGGCTTTAGGAAATGGTTCCTTTAATCTATTCTTGTAAATCTCTATTCATTATTCGTATATTTTCTAATAATTTCAACAATTAGTAGTATCCATATGAAGTTTTGCTTGGCGTTTATTCTTTCTGATTGAGGTTTGGATCGTGTTTTAATTGTTGACTAATATTTGTACCGATTAAGTTTTGGTTGGGGAAATTAGGATGTTTGAGTAGACTTAGGGAATTTTTATTGGGTGTATTATCATCAAAAACATATAACATTCGTTTATAGTATATACTTAGCGGTACAACAATATTTAGATGATGAGAATGAACGCCTTTACTATTATTATTAGTAGTAAACATTTTTAACTTAATATGTAACTGATTATTTTATGTATTTGATTTTGAGGATGTTCCTCGGTGGTATTGATGTTATATAAATGTAATAATGTAAATTTATAAAAGTGGTGTGTAGAAAGTAGTGAGGAAAATATTATCGATTATTGATTAATTAATGTTCCTTCCATTTGTTTGGTGGTGAAAATATTAGACAAGTACACATATATGTTTCGGGTGATAATTAGAGATAAGACAATAGACATTATCCATCTTAATACCAATAAAATATATACTTGTAAGCAAATACAAGAGAATGGATTGTTTGTTCCAAAAATGAAATTATATAAAGCTCAGGCTTAAAAAAGCAAATAAATAATTGTTACAGATTTTCTATAAACATTTTAAGTACTTTTATGTTAATTATATATATGTATATATCTATGCTTTGTGTATGGAAGAGATTGAAGAATTGTAATAACACTAAGTGTACCAATACCTTCATTATTTTATCATGACCACCAGTTTCATTAACATCTCAGACACATCTTCTTATAGTAAAGATATTCTTTGGAATACAAAATAAAAAGAAAACTCTTATCTGGATATATCCTATATTCACCCCATACTAGTGGTACAATATGACATTTTTCTACTTACTACTTATAATTTCCCTAGTTTTATTGATAAATTACTTTTGTATTCCTAGTCTGATAGTGCTAAGGATAAGTATTTATGTTATTATACCTTATATAAAAAGATTGAAGAATTGTAATTATTGATAAATATACTAATAGCGATATCGCTCAATCATGGCCACTAGATTCAGTAAAATCTTGGGTTCATCTTATTATGAAAATAAATATTATTTAGTTTTCTTTGGGGTATGAGTAGTAACGCTTTTTTATTTAACTTTGCATTTTGTGTGTAAGAAGCCCTAATTGGAAATCCTGAAATACTTAGTCTGCAGGTAACGCTTGATATCGAGACGAAGGACTTGGAACGGTCGAAACTCTGGGCCCAGGCTGTGAGTGTATTCGAACAAACGCAAGATCGTCGGATTAGCCATTAGTGGCAAATTACTGAGAAACTTATTTAAGAGACCTCTGATTGTTGAGATAGTGTGCCAGAGGTAATTATCAGCCTTAACATTCTTGTTATATCTATTAGGTTCTATCTAAAAGATAATCAATCAATAAAGAAGAATAATAATCATAACAAGAATTATATAATTGGTTTACTAATTAGAATCAACGACTATATAATTTGTAAGTGTTTATATATAATTAATATCCATATTTTAGTATATTACTCGAGATAACCCCTTACATTGTGATGTACATTTTTTTAATTTTGGGTTTTGTGTTAAAATTTTAAATTTCAATCATAACTAATTATCCAAATTTTCACATGTGAAAATAAATAAATTTCAACTATCTATATTTCATAAGAAGAAACACCTAGAATGTTACTGTAGTAAATAGTCATGATAAATTGCTAAAGTTATTGGTATATATTTTATTATTACAATTCTTCAATCTTTTTATATAGTGTACATAAAATAAATATATATATAAATAAAATATAGTTGTTTAAAATATTCAGGGATAAATCATAATTACTGATTCTTTTCCTTCTGATGTTTGCCCTTTATATATTTTCATCTTTAGAGCAAACCATGTGCTTTCATGTGGTTGTGTACAATCAATCATTTTATCGGATTTATTATTAATAATGCCTGTTGATTTATATCCGATAATTGGTTTACATGAGTGTGTATACTTGTCCGATATTTCCAGCACTGCGGGTACCACGTGATGTCGAGGCGAAGGACTTGGAACGGCCGAAACTCTGGATACAAGCTGCAAGTGTGTTAGAACAAACAATCGTTTGATTAAGGTTAATGGCAAATTACTGAGATACCTATTTAAGAGACCTTTGATTATTTAGATAGTATACCAGAGGTACTTATTAGCATTAACCTTCTTATCATATCTTTTAGGTTTTACCTAAGAGAAAAACTAACAGTAATAATAACCATAAGAACGAGAATGATAATAAGAAGACGAGTTATATACTTGGTTTACTAGTCAGAATCAACGACTGTATTGTAACGTTCTAAATTTTTTTCTAAATTCAGTGATAGATTCCATAATGTTGGATAGTACTGGACGCCTGTGGCCTCTACCGATTAACACATTAGATATTTAGTTTATATGTTGCTTTCTTTTCTTTCTATATGTATGTATATATGTATGTACCTCTACGTATGTATGTATAAGTAAATGAGTTTGTACTTTTATCTTTTTATCTTTTTTATTTTTTGAAAATTTTATTTTTTGAAAATTATTTTTCTTCGAAACTCATATCTATGCATCGAGGCATCTCATAAAAAAAAATCTTTAATTAATAATAAAAAACTTCTTTAAAATATGATAATTATGATAATAATTCCAGCAGTTTAACAATAAAAATTATAATTATTTTTATTGGTTAATCAAATAGTTACTAACTGATTATTGTCTTTACCTAGTTCTCAAGTGAGTTCAAAATTTAATATATAAGGAGAACATATTTTAGATTCAAGTCCTCTTCTCACTTGGAACTTTTCTCTTCCATTCTTATATTAATTTTGTATATATATTTATATTTATATTTTATATATTATTATTATTTATTTATATATTTATCTAATAAAATAACCAAGTACACTTTCAGTCTATTCACTGGTCTATAAATAGTTTAAACAAGTGTACACAATATTATTGTAAGTCGGTAGTCGATTACAACAGGAAAGTGTCGTTCAAGGGCGTGTGGTCTAGTGGTATGATTCTCGCTTTGGGTGATTTAATTCTCTAACATGCGAGAGGCCCTGGGTTCAATTCCCAGCTCGCCCCATACTTTTAATATTTCCGTGATAAGAAACCTTGTTGTAATATCCCAGATTTTGATGTTTAGGAAAATGAGGGTAATCGATATTTTCCTAAACTCTCCTTTTTGGAAAATTGTGCAAACAAACCTTGTAAATGGAAAGTTAAGAATATAAAAGATAAGTATACAAACACAGAGAGCAGGAGTAACCAAAAGAAGAGATAGAAGAAAGCAACCAAGAACAGAACCAAGAAGTATATACTATATATTACTTAGTTATAGTATTTAGATTAGTTTAATATAATACGTTTAAAGATATAGAGTGAGTCTGTATCTTATATCTATCCTAGTGTTTATTTATTATTAAGTTCAAGTCGACTGTTATCAGAAATTAGTAACCATAGGGTTATCACAATTGGTAGCGTCGCAAAAAGTTATTGTTATATTGAGTGATTAGCTTGTTATTATTATTCGAATTTTTTTACAATGTCTGGTAACGATCAAAGTTCTGATGTGCAAAATATCAATGTTGAAAAGGAAAATATTTCTGATAACAGAACGAAAGAAAATGTTAAGTTATCAAATGAATTAATTGCACAACTAATTTCAGAACAAGTAAAGCAAAACGAATTGATTCGTGAACTAGCTAATCAAAATAATTTATTACGTTCTAAGTTAGATGAGGCTAATAAGGATACTGAAAGTAAGGGTGTTTCCAACGAAACTATTTGTAAGAAAAGATTAAGTGATGAAAAATTGAAAGAAAAGTTTGCTGCAGAGGTGAAAGATTACTATGGTGCTAAGACCAACGACCCCAAGACTGATTTTAAGGCTTGGAAGGATTCTGTTGATACTTTTTATCAGATTTATTCTGAATCCATTCCAGATGATACATTTATGATAAAATTAATTAAACTACGCCTTAAGGGGGCAGGAAAAAGTTGGTACGAAAAAGAAGAACCTACTTTCAAATCATTAAAAGAGGCAATTAATAGTATCGAAAAAAGGTTTGGTTCCAATAACCCCTTTTGGGAATTTATTGATAAGTGTCGAGAATACAACCCGGAAGGAAAGTCTATGAAAAAAATTGGTGAGGATTTTCAAGAGCTGGTGGATGTGGCTCCTGAATTTATTTCGGAACAGTTTTTAGCTGGAGAATTTTATCGTCGAATTCCTGTGGGATTGACTGGATATATCTTAAACAATAGACCTCCAGAGACTACTACTTGGACACAACTGTTAGACATGGCTTGTAATTATGAAAATACGTTCAAGCAGGCACAAACAATTAAACAAAAACCAAACTTTAAAGTTATTAAAAATCATAGAAGTTTAGACCAGAAGAAGACTATTAAATGTTTCAAGTGTAAAAAATGGGTCATATGGCTCATCAGTGTAAAGCCCCATCTAAAGATAGTTCAAAAAACTAGTCATGTCCTCAAACCAGATAGGCCCGAGGACAGCTTTAAGGGCAATGGTTGCAAGAATAAGAAAGAACAAAGATCCTGTTGTTCAGGAATCGTTAAAGAAGAATGTTAAGATTGGAGATATGTTAGTGAAAGCAGAATTGGATTCGGGTGCTCAAGTTTCCATTATTGGAAAAGGGTTAGTAAATTCATTAGGATTAAAGGTAAGAAAGTTAGATCAGACGTGGTCTTTAGATGGAATTAATCCAAATGAACAGAAGTTACAGACAGACCTATGTGTAGATGTATCCTTCGTTATTTTTGATACTAGAGTCGTAGTGACATGTTTTGTGGTCTCGAGTGAATCAGTGCAAGAGTTGTTATTGTTAGGTCTAGACTTTATTTTTGCGAATATGGATGTAGCAGTGGAGTGGTTAAAGGAAGCAGAAACGGCAGGTAGGAGGTTGGACGGTCATACTTCTGCTACTGTGGATGAGTTTGGCGAATTTGTGAGCCGCAGTACTGATGCCTGTATGGTGGGGAGTATGTCGTATGGTGGAGACACTGTACACAAGCCAAACAAAAAGTATTCATGCGAGGTGAAACTTTTAAAAGAGCCGGATTCTGGAGGTATCAACATTGCAAGTGGGTGTGCTACACCACAAGAGGATCTTAGTGTGATGTTGGGGGATATCTCATATAACTACGTAGGCTACAACTCCGGAGTTGGTGTCGAGATTGCGGATCTTGATACAGAAATGAGAAGATTGGATTCTAAGCAAGAGGCAAGGAATCACAATGATGTGAAGGGAGTTGCGACTCTCAAGAAAGTGAAAATGGCAACTACTGATGATACTGAGAGAGGACCTGCAGGAAGGAAGTGCGATGCTTTAAACTATCTGCACAGACATAGGAAAGTTAATCCATTTATTTCCAGAGAAAATGTTACAAGAGGTAACTACCCGGGTGATGATGAAGAAGACTTAAGGAAGTCTGAAGTTATGTGTGAGGAAATAGATGTTAACAATGTTTTGTCCATTAAGAGAGTTAGTGCTGCAAAAATGAATAAGACGTTACGTGATCACGAAGATATTAATTTTTCAGCAGTTTTGTTGATTCGTAGAATCAATGTGAATATGGGCAATGATGTAACAGTTGGTAGTTGTTATGAGTCAGATTTGATTAAGCAAGAGTTTAGTGATGTCTTTTGTAAAGAGTTACCTAAGACAATTGAGTATAAGGGCGAAATCAAGCATGTCATAGACGTGGTCGCTGATTCAAAACCAACTTATAGTAGAGCTTACCGATTATCCATTGACGAACGTGAAGAATTAGAGAAACAGATTGAAGAGTTAATTTCTGCTGGTAGAATTTATCCTACTACATCTCCATATGGTGCTCCTGTGTTGTTTGTAAAGAAGAAAGATGGTTCCAAGAGATTGTGTTGTGATTTTAGGAGATTAAATGCGGTGACAATCAAGTCAAGATTTCCCTTACCGTTGATAGAAGACTTGTTTGATCATTTACATGGTGCCAAGTGGTTTACGTCATTAGATTTAATCTCAGGATATCACCAAATACCAGTTGCAGAGAAGGATCAACCGAAGACAGCTATTGTTACTCATCAAGGACAATATGCTTGGCGTGTGATGCCATTTGGGTTAACGAATGCACCATCGACATTCCAGATGGTAATGAATGACTTATTTCGAGATATTTTGAACAAGAAGGTGCTGGTTTATTTGGATGATATATTGGTTTACTCATCTTCTAAGGAACAACATTTACAAGATGTCAGAGAAGTACTAAAGCTACTAAGATCAATTAAGTTATATGCAAAGGAAAGCAAGTGTGCATTATTCCAACAGAGTATATTTTGGTTAGGTCATTACATTGATAAGGAAGGTATCCATATGGATCCAAGAAAAGTTGAAGCTATTACGAAGTGGCCTACACCTACGACACCAAAGGAAGCAAGATCATTTTTAGGACTGTGTGGTTATTTCAGACGTTTCGTGAAGAAATTTAGCCACATTGCTCGTCCATTGTATGAATACATAGCAGGTAAACAAGAATGGAATATACAACAAACTGCTGCATTTCAGATGTTGAAAGAAGCCTTAATGAAAGGTCCAATTTTGTGTCCGTTTAGTGATAAATACAAAGTAAGAGTCACTACAGATGCTAGCAAGTTTGCTGTTGGTGCTGTGTTAGAATTAATAGATGGTGAGAATAAAACGAAGGGTGTTGTTGCTTACTTAAGTAAGGTGCTGGTCCACTATCAATTGAATTGGCCTATACGTGATAAAGAATTCTATGCGATCGTTCATGCGTTAAAGACGTGGAGACATTATCTTGTCGGTAGAAACTTCGATTTATACACAGACCATAAATCATTAGAAACCATTATGAAGAGTACTGAATTAAATAGTAGACTGCAGAGATGGATTAGTCAACTTGCAGATTATGATTTTAATATTAAATATATTCCTGGGGAAAACAACAAAGCAGATGGTTTGTCAAGAATTTCCATCAAGAAGATATGTATCAGTACAGGGAATATGGAAGGGTTTATGGTAAAGAAAATCAGGAAATCATACAAAAACAATCTATTCCTCAACCAGGTGATTGAGATTTTGAAGGGGGAGGAAGAGTGTCCAGTTGAATTAAGAACAATTGTCAAAAGATATAGATTAGAAAATGGATTGTTGTACTATGGTGTGATAGATGGATTCCAGGATAGATTAGTGATTCCTACGAAAGATTTGCAATATGAAATATTACGTACCTACCATAGTTCAAAAGCTGCAGGACATCCTGGTATAAGTCGAACATATGCTAATATTGCTCCATTTTATTACTGGAAGAAGATGAAGAATATGATTACCAAATTTGTGAAAAGTTGTGAGTCATGTCAGAAAGCCAAGAATTCACATTTATTGCCTATTGGTGTTTATCATCCGTTAGAAATTCCTACTAGACGATTTGAGGCGATAAATATTGATTTTGTGTCAGGTATGACATTGGATGAAGGATGTGATCAGATAATGGTAATTACAGATAGATTGACAAAATGGGCGATTTTCAAGGCAATGAATAAGAAGGTTTCTACTCAAGAGATCGCAAGTGTGCTGTTAAAAGAAGTGGTTTTACAATACGGTATCCCAAGGTTTATTGTGTCAGATAGAGATCCAAAATTTGTTAATTCAATTTGGGAGGAGTTTGCTAGAAGACTTGAAATTACTACTGGATTTTCAACTTCCTACAATCCTCAAAGTGATGGACAAGTAGAGCGTTTAAATAAAACAATGATTGAATCCATCAGAACATATGTACGGAACAAACCTAAATGGGTAGAATATTTACCGTTGGCAGCATTTGCATATAACACCACGTATCAAGTTTCATTAGGTGCATCTCCTTTTGTTGCATTACGTGGATACAAAGAGAGGTTTGGCGGTTTGTACAATCCTAAGTGGGATAAACCAAAGTATGTGATTCCAAAAGGGGATTTAGTGAGACAGAATGCACATAAGGCTATGATATCATACTTGCATAATATGGAAGCTATGCTTTTGATGTTTAGAGATTCTTTGGCTGAAGCACAAGACCAACAATCGTTGCATTATAACAAGAAACATAGAGGTTTAGAATTATTTAAACCTGGAGATAAAGTGTTGATACATAAGGACGCTTATGTGAGGAATGGTGCTGGTCGTAAATTCCATTATATGTGGTTTGGACCCTTTGAGGTGGTGAAAATGTTAGGAGATCAAAATGTTGAAATTAAGAGAGGAGAATTAAGTTCTAAACGACATAATGTTTTTAATGTTAGATCAGTGAAACATTATGTAAGTACAGATACTCAATTTCACCAAGTACCAAAGGCAACGTTGGAAGAACTGAGAAAGCAAGCCCAGAGAATAGTCAGAATTGTGGATATTACAAAGGATGAACAAAATAGAGAAATATTATTAGTGATGTTGGATGGATGTACAGAAGTGGATCCAGTTCAAGTTAGTGCAGAAGAATTAAAGAAAATTTTGCCCAAGAGAGAGTTGTTGAGATTATATGAAAAGTTCAAAAGAAATAGACCATGGTTTAGAAACAACGTGGAACTTGTTTCATGAGGAGGGGCAAATGTAATATCCCAGATTTTGATGTTTAGGAAAATGAGGGTAATCGATATTTTCCTAAACTCTCCTTTTTGGAAAATTGTGCAAACAAACCTTGTAAATGGAAAGTTAAGAATATAAAAGATAAGTATACAAACACAGAGAGCAGGAGTAACCAAAAGAAGAGATAGAAGAAAGCAACCAAGAAAGAACCAAGAAGTATATACTATATATTACTTAGTTATAGTATTTAGGATTATTTTAATATAATACGTTTAAAGATATAGAGTGAGTCTGTATCTTATATCTATCCTAGTGTTTATTTATTATTAAGTTCAAGTCGACTGTTATCAGAAATTAGTAACCATAGGGTTATCACAAACCTGATTCCGAACGGCGGAACGTATTGTTCCGCAAGTTCCGGGTAAATTTTTGCGGAAACTTCGTTCTGAATGAGGCTTAATTAAGATCAATAACATCAACAAAAAAAGTTATGTAATCGATTAACTAGTTGTGATAACTCTGTTCTTTATAATAGAAGTAAATCGTAATATTCTAAAAATAAAATAGATAAATCTAGTTATAAGTTTAAAATACACAAATAATAATAACTAGAATAAATAATTAATATACAAAAATATATATTCTTATTTCTTGCTCGTCTGTCTATAACATTGTCTAGTCCTTCTTACAGTAGCCTCTCAAGATACCATTATATCTCGCAAGTTCATACGCCACAAATAAGCTCTCCTTGGACAACAACACGTTGCAAAAAATTTTACAAAATGAATTGGAAAAATACATTAGACCCATACTTCGTATCACGGGATATTACACTAGTTAGAATCGACGACTTTATAGTTTGTAAGTGTTATATACAATTAATATCCATATTTCAGTATGTCAGTTGAGAGCACCCCTTACAGAGATATGATAATGTAAATATAATATTAATGCTATCAGATTATCCCAAATAAAAATGCAATTCCTCTAAATTTAAACATATTTACTATTAAATTATAATGAAATCCGAATTTTATTTAAGAATCTACACCTTGAGCTAATAAAAAAATAAGGAAAACCAATTATTTATATAACAACATCAAACTTTAGATAGAACATAGTTTAGTCAAAAACAGAAATATTTTGAAAAACAAGATCTTTTTTATACAATTTTTGTTAGCATCCTCAAACATCAGAATCTTGGGTAGGCCATACTGTGGCATATATAAACATTAGTAAAAAGAACGAAACAGTGTTTATAAATACCACTAACAAATCAAAATTGTATGCACTATACATCGTATACCTACTAAAGTTCTTTTTTGTATATACAGAAAACCTAGTATTATCATACTAAAAGTCATATATCCCAATTTTATATTCACAGAATATATACATATTATGCTAAACTCCATACATTTTTCCTTTCTCCATTTATTCTTTTAATTACAAACAAAGTTTTTATAAAAGGGAGAAAGGTAATCATTAGAGATAATTACTCATTACCTCAAAAAAAGATGTTGTACCTTAACCGAACACGAAAAATAGCACGTTAAATATTCCATCGTCTCTATTATCCATAGTCGATTTAACATAAAGAATTATTTCTCTTTTTATCAGGTAGAAATACTAAAGTAAGTTAATATGCAGACAGACAGGATCTTTATTTTTATTAATAAATGTTGCACTACTCTTGATCTTACTACAAATACAGGCATCTCTAATTCACATCTATAAGTCACTTTAACAACTTATACTCATCTCATTCTACAGCCGCGCTCTTGCACTGCGAATTAAAAAAGACAAAAATATAAAAAGCGACGACCAAATCAAAATCACATATCACGAACTAATGAAAGTGAATTTTCTCGGAAGCAAGTTATTTTCTACTATCAAGAGCTAAAAGTGATTCCTCGATGCTGATTGCCATTAAACGAATGGCTAAATGAACCCTTCGTTAGGTTTTTAACATTAACAGGTTATCAGCATCTCAACAACTAATCTTCAATTTATTTAAAACAAATCTGAAAGCAATATTATTGTAGCATCTTCATAGAATTTTAAAATAGTCTATCATATATATAGTTGTGAAATCTGTTAAAAGATTATACAAAAGTACATAAATTCCATACATTTATTTTATCAATATTTTTTGTAAACATATTTTTATTGGAACTGGATCAAATATATGGCTATTTGATAAAAAAAAAGTTATCCTATAATTCTTTTATAACAACTTTAAGTAATAGTATTGATTCCTTCTCTTATCTTTTCCATTCTATTTCATGACTACTGTTCACGCACCATATTTATTTGGTAGAGTTTGGGATCCATTAATTGCTATTGGATTGGGTACTGTAAGTTATTATATTTATGAAAAGAGACACAGGTCTTCAAATAATAAGAATCAAATACTTTTACTGAATAAACCTTCCAATAACAACAATTAGAACCATAGTAGTGATTATTAGCATATTATGGCAAAGAAACCCAAAGTATTAGTTCTCTCAACAGACTCAAAAACTAGAAAATTAACATCAAAGAGAATTAGAGTCGCTGTTGCCTGTCTCTCATGTAGAAAAAAGAAAAGAAGATGTGATGGAAACCAACCTTGTTTATATTGTCATAGAAACCATTTGAAATGTGAATATGTATCTTCTTCTCATAATAAATTAAACACCACCAATATTACCATTATTAATAATATAAATAATAATCCAAATCAATCAGAAAAAATATCAAACTCTATCCAAACCCACAATAAAAACGTTCAAACTAATAATAATTTAACAACACCAACAGTATTGGCGCAAAGTAATTACTCTAACTCATATACATCAAATGATATTATAAAATTTGAAAAATCACAGCACAAGAATCCATCTTTTTTTGATAATTCTATCCACAATAAGCAAGCAGAAAAATCTCTAGAAGAAAACTCTCTAATATTGTTTGATAATAAAGAGATTCTCAATCAGCCTTCTACGGTATATCTGCATGACACAATAGATTATAAAAGAATAGTAGAGACTATATTTATAAAAGAAAATTTACAAAGCCTTATAAAACAATTTAATCAATATGATAAGAAGAAAGATATCAACGAATTTTTAATAAAATTAATTGATAGAAATATTAATAAAGATAATTTTTTAAACCTAAATGAAATCAGAATGGTCAATCAGTCTATTTTACCGCCAAGACATGTCGCATTAAAATTAATTCTGAAGACATGGAATTATGCTTGTGTGTTATTTAGATTTTATCATAGACCTACAATAATTAAAATATTAGATTCCTTATATGAAGATAATGAATACCCTAAATGTGCTAACGAGAATAGAGCAGAGGCATTGATCTATGCTGTGTTAGCAGTAGGTGCATTGTTTTCAAAAGATGATCATTTGGAAGCGTGTGACTCAAATATGAAAAAGGAGTACTATGGCGATGAAGGATTAAAATTTTTCATTAAATCGAAATCGTTGATTGATTTCGCTGATGTTTCAGATCTATATTCGATCCAAACTCTTTTCATGTTAACTTTGTTTTTACAATGTTCTGCGAATTTAAAGTCATGTTATCACTACATTGGTATTGCATTAAGAAGTGCAATAAAGGAAGGGTTGTATAAAAGTTCTTCCCTTACAGGACCAACTCCAATTGAAGATGAAACAAAGAAAAGATTATTCTGGTCTATATATAAAGTAGACATTTACATGAATTGTATTCTAGGATTACCCTCTAGTATGAATGAGGATAAGATTGATCAAGAATTACCCTTAGATGTGGATGATGAAAGAATCACCCCCAACGGAATCATCGAACCTCAAAATAAGACAGCTTTTGAAAAGATAAGTAGTTGTGGTATGAACAATGAACATACTAAGTTATTATTAGTAATGTCTCGAATCTATGAATATACTTCACAATTAACACTTTCCAAAATCTTACACAAAGTAGAATTAATAAGAAATGTTCATGATTTGGAATTACAATTGAATACCTGGTATGAACAGTTGCCATCCGCTTTAAAACCGACGTATAAAATGAAAGCAGATGATGAAAGGGATTACTATTTGAAACCACAGAAATTGTTACAGTTGGACTTTCTATTAACTAAACTGACTCTTTATAAACCTTTTTTCCATTTTATTACTTTGAATTCTAATGATTATCCTAATTTAGAATTCCAAATCAGAATGTCTACAAATTGCATCAAGATATCGGTAGAAATCATTCGCTTATCATATGATATGATTAATTTAGATTTGCTTAGCGGGACCTATTGGTATTCAATTCATACTATTTACTACAGTTTTGCATGTTTAACAATCTATAAATATCAATTAAAAGAACGTAGAAATCCAAATGATGAAAAACTACGCGAAATTGAGAATGTTTGTGATTTAGGTTATAAAATTTTAATTGAATTGCAAAACTATTCAAGTGCTGGTAAAAGAATCTTAAAAGTTTTGGAATTAATATTCAAACAGTTCAATGATAAATTTTTAGAACTGAACCAACAATTGATTAATAATTTGCAATACTTTAAGAACAATCACAATCACACTAGTAAATATCATCAATCAACAAAAAATGTTAACCTTAACAATCGTATTAATAACAGGATAGGTGCTGCACCCGAGAGTAACAATCATACCACCAACAATAATAACCATCATCATAACGATTTTAACATGAATCTTGTAGGTGTGACTGGCCAACATAATAATGCATCACTTATGGAGCATGTAAATAATAATAATAATAATAGTAATAATAATGACCTGCATTTAATCAACGGTGGCATTCATATAAAGAATCATCATATAGGTATAATAAACACAGAGGCCTATAATAATACTAATAATACTAACATGTTAGTGAATCCAGACGGTAATACGGATTTTATATTTAATTCACAAAATTTTTTGAACAAATTGTTAGAAGAATTAGAATTAGATATTTAAAAATGAACTTATATAATAAAGTGTATGTATATTGTGCGAATAGTTTTATTCTGAAACTATATTCATCAACAAGAATTGTATTATTTTTTGTCCTCCTTATACAAGGACCTACAAAAAAAAACAAAACAAAATAAACAAAACAAAACAAAACAAAACAAAATGAACTATCATCAGTATAAGGGACATCGTAATTGTAATATTATTAAAAAAGGTTTTATATAATTAAATAAGTATGGGAATATAATCAAAATCATTAAAATATAGGAAAGAAAGAAAAAAAAATTAAAAATAAATTAAAGGAATGTTATCAGTGCTGGAGACATATAATTACAGAGAAGAAGAAGAAGAAGAAGAAGGAATAAAAAGGTAAAAAAAAAAAAGGAAGAAAGAAAGAAACCTATGTTTCTTTTTATTTTTTTTCTTTCTTGCATGAAATATATATATAAATTCATGCGCTTAAACTATCGTTCTTTCATTAGTTGGCAAATTAATAGCCTTGGCCAACAAATAACTGTTTTGTCTTGTAGCCACACCAGCGTATGCGTTGTACCAAGCGATAAACGCAACAACGACACCAATAACACCACCAGCTCTTGTGACAGGAACTCTACCAGTGAACTCACCTATTGTCAACAATAAGAAAGTGATAAACAACAGGAAGAATAGGGCAAAGAACATGACAGTAGATTTTAGAGTACATAAAGTCAAACCGAAAGTGAAAATTGTCCAGCCTAGTAAGAAGAAACCAAGCATGTTTTTAAGGTCATCGTTTTCTAAATCTTTATAAGCATCCAAGATACCAAACCATGGGATATGGATAGCTGCAAATGATAACCAGAAACCACCATAAGAACATAACGCAGTACCACCAAAAGTGTTTTCCAAAGCGATTTCCCAGATCCCAGCAATCAATTGAACCAAACCACCATAAAAGAAGGCTAGACCAACAACGACATTTGGAGTTGTAATACCTTGAGCTCTTGCATTAACCATAGACAAAACGAAAGTAGTCAAAGCGAAGGCAGACAAACCCAAAGGAGCAGGATTAGCAAATTTGTGAGATGCAGCAGGAGCCAAACCTGGTTGTAAAGTACCACCGAAGGCTTCATATAACTCATCTCTTAAGAATTTTTGTCTACCTATATAAATATATTCGTTATTTGCACCAGAGGTATAAATTCTAGAAAGAGAGTGTTGGTCTTCATCAACGGAATTGATTGGTTCACCAGAAGCGTTTTCTTTATCAGACATTGTTATTTGTTTTTTGTTTGGAATATCGAGCAGTAATTAATTCAAAAAAAAAAAAAAAAAGAAACTGTATATATAAATATTTATTTATATTATTCTTTTTGTTTGTTTGGTTTTATCTTACATGATGAACAAGGTGAAATAAAATAAGTGGGAAAAAACTTTAAAGGATATTTCGAGAAGAAATCTACCTTTCATTTTGAAATATACCTTCTCCTTATATATGTAAATTCAAATTAAATTCAATTTAAAAAAAAAAAAAGAGTATCAACTCTTTGCTTTTTAATCATATATTAGTTGAAAATAGATGATGAGGTTAAAACAATACAAGTCATGTTGGAGATTATAAAAAATATAGGCAAAGCCAGTACTTAATAGTATACTACCTTTTATTACTACTACAACTACAACTAGAACTACAACAACAACTACTACAAGTACAACGCACACACACGCACACACACATAGGAAGAAAAGACAAAGAACCTATATAAAAGTTATTTCTCCAACATAGTCAACCATGGAATAAATAATAATAATAATAATAATTACAACATAAGACAAAAAAATGGCCTTAGTCATTTTCCATCTGAATATTACTGCGAATCTCTCCATTAATCAATCCAGTCCATTGTACCGGAGAAAATACTGTGGAATAAAGAGAAAAAAGATACACAGAACAGCCGTGTTGAAAAGTTAGAGATGCCCTGAATACATTTTTTTAAAGAGTTGGGTGGTCTCCTGCGCATCTGTCCTTTTTTTTTTTTCCCCAATCTAAAAAAAAAAAACCATCATCACAGCTAATTACGAGAAATTGTTATACCATTATTATTATTGCAACGAACGGAGTCGTATGAAAAATTCTGTTACAAGAAACTGGTCTATTGTTTTTACCCCCCCCCACATTTTTTTTCTCTTTTTTTGGAGTTTTTCTTTTGTCTTGAGAAAGAAGTCTTCAAGGAAAACAAAAGATTAACAAAACAAAAAAAGGGGAGGGGGGAGGTGATGAGGGACAAATTACTATTGTGACTGCGATTTACTCAAGAGATAACCCTAAAAGGAAGAGGCATGTAAATTTTACTTTTTACTTTTAAATTATCAAGCAAGAGTGGGAAAGACAAGGCCTATTTTTTTTTTTTCTTTTTTGTTCTCACTCTATCCCAGACTTCTCTCCAAGGAAGTTTGGTAAAGTAAATAGTTTGTTGGAGTTTGTAGCAGGATCTATTGGACAATTGCTTGTTACCATGGAAACATGGAGAAGTGTAACCAAAGTTATTATAATACATACATATATATGTATGTATGTATTTACATGAAGGGGGAGGAGGTGGGGAGTAATGTTTGCTTTATTTCAAAACTTTTAAAAAAAGAATATGAATACTAAAGTATCTGTACAGATTATTTCTATCTCTTTATAATACTTTTTGTATTTCAGGTTAGATTTCTTGCTGCTGTTTTTGTAATAAATTTTAGCAAAAAAAAAAAAATAAAAAAAAAAAAAAGAGTACGTAAAAGTTTATAGTTGTACGTGTCCTAAAACTGAAATGTTTCAATGACAGAAACTTTCCATTAACATTCTCGGCCAAGTTGCAAAAAAGATAACAGGGCTTTGTTTTATTTTTGGGAAGTTTGCACAAATTAACGAAGTAAATTATTTAATACCCTATTTTGTTAGACCATATAAATCGCCAAAATTATAAAGGAAAAAAAAATACTTTTATAGTTTTTTTCTCTTTGGTACAAAACACCATTTCCAAGTAAGCCGTTAAATAACCGGAATCCGATTTAATATTACGCTGGGGGGGAGGGGGTTATCGACTAGATTGTTGTTTAACCAAATAGTGGACACTGTTCCAAGGGCGGCTTTCACACTTCTGCAATTAAAAACAAATACATCTGAAAAAACTATGAAGAGATCGTTTTTTGTTTTTTTTAATTCACAATATTTTCTGGGGTTTCGAATATTCAAACAATACAATACAGTACAATACAATCATCCTGAACTCCGCAAAATTTGCTGAAGAAAGCGTTGTTGTTTTATTGTTTCACCGACATTCTTGAATTATAATAATACATCATTGTATTTTTTTTTTTCGTTTCTTTAGAGGAAACTAGTTCATCTACTACTACTACTACTGCTACTACTGCTACTACTATTATTTTTATCACTGAAGATTGCAATCTCTCCAAGAATCGTCGTCTAGAAGATCGTTTAATTTTCCCAATCAAGGTATATTTTTATTTATTTCTTTAGGGTATAATACAACTGTGTTATTTGCTTTGAAGACTTACATCTAAAGTTGACCTTTTTTTTTTTTTCTCCTATCGATGTATGTGTATACAGGAGTGTGTCCTAATCGTAGGTGATTTAGACACTTCAGTATTTGAAAAGATCTGGGATATTACATTTCCCCCTCCTCATGGAAAGATCTCAATATCTCTAAGCTACACCTACAAAATGTTTTTATACTATTCTCAAATTATCGACTCCCCTTTAGACGTTTGTTCTTTTAGAGGATGAGAAAAAAAAGACAAGTCATCGGGAAATTTCTTTCTTTTCTTTTTTTATTTATTTATTTATTTTTTTTAAAGGAATAGCGCCACGGTTTCACATGCACATTTTATTTTTAAGAAAATATATATATTTCTGATATATAAATACATCTATGTTATATTTACTCTATAAATAACTCTGCTTTATATACGATGTTATTATATTTCCAAAAAAAAAAAAAAAAGGTTCACAGATAATGTACGTTGTCGCAAAAAAAAAAAAAGTTTAAAGTGCCCACTCATCAAAATAGACCGCTTCTTTATCATTCCCTGAAGGCCCCATAATTTGATGATAATCAAATATAGAAAACTCGTCCATTTCATCCAATAATTTACTACTATTATTCTTTGATGTACTCCCCTCATCTATTGGCCCTACCAATTGAGCAACCGATGTCAATGTAGCACGATAACAATTAAATTCCACTTCCTCTAAACGATCATCATAGACTAAGACAGTACACAAAGAACGTATATTCGCAGTGCTCAACTCAACATTGGCCACCCCTGCAGACGAAATAAAATCTAGTATCTCTTGTGTTGTAGAGTATGAACGTACGTGTGGTGAATATTGACTACTCTTGTTCTTTATCACATCGCCGTTTTTACTGTTGTCATTTCTACCTACCACTGTCTGAAATCCATTAGGGAAACTGTTTTGGGCTACATACCTCCATATAATAGTTAATAGTGAATTGATAAACTCAACATCTAATTCACCCTCAGTAAACCATGGCCCACCAGTGACTTCTACACTTGGTTGTAAATGATACAACATGTACATCTTTCTCGTTGGATACTTAACACTCTTCACACTCTTGACATAACGCTGTGATTCTAAAGACTTCAAACATTTCAAAACAACATGTTGGTGTAGATTGGTACGTGCTTTAATAGTCTTGGACCATATACCTTCACGACCACTAGCTTCAATATACGAGTAAACTAATGCTTCTTCATTGGACATTGTAGACTTCTTAGCAGCTTCTTGGAAATCAACGGATTGGAATTTCAATTCATTGTTCTGTTTGACTAATTTAATCAAATTCTTGTCTAATAATTCTTGTACAACTAGCATAAGATCTGCTAATGTGGGATTATTACCAGGTAACTTATTTTGAAGTTCTTTTTGTGTAAACAACTTGGATCCATCCGTATTGGAACGAAGCATATCAGCGTGTAATTCTCTCGCCACATCACTTAGTTCTATGTTGTTGTTCATTCTTCACTGTATTATATAGTATAAGGTATTTCTGCTTGTTTTCCTCGTATTATTATTATTATTCTCACAAGTTAATAAAAAAAAGTATACGATGTGACTTCTCTTATTTAAATCAACATATATTTACTGTATAAAATATATTAGATTTGGAATAAATGATCATATTGCAAATCAGCATTTTTTCTCTATTTTCGCTTTTGATGTCTAAAAACTGATCTTACCAAACAATTTTTGTTTTTTTTTTTTTTTTTTTTTTGAAATTTTTTTTTTTCTCTCACTGAATGCTTTTTCTTTTTATTTTACAAAGCGAGTAAAGAAAGAAAAATAAATAACACATATAGCAGCTACCTCTTTACATAATAATGTTATCAATATTGCTACATAATGCCTACGTACTTGAGTGATATCTACATTCTATACTTAGTACATCATCTCACTATCTTTTTTCAATAACTATCAAGCGTAATGCTAAATATCCTAACAGTATAAACAAAGCGTTAAATAATAGCAACATTTTAATATCAAAGCCAAAATTTTGAATTTGAAATCCAAATGTACTTAAAATAGTAGCGCCTGGTATTTCGATGTCTAATCCATATTTTCTTTCCTTCAATATCAAACTTTTCACCTCATTTATTAATAGGGTCTCATAAGCATAATAGAATATTGATACATTTTTACAATATTTGATGGAATAATTTGTTATATCCTTTGTATTAATAAACAACCCACTGAAAAGTATAGAGAATAATAAAATAACCACACTTACAATAATTGAATTATTTAAATCATGGAAGACTATCCCGACAGTCATGATTTCCATTGAAATTCCACAATTGAATAAAATTAATATTACAATACATCTCCAAATCATGTTTGTTTCCATCATATTCAACCCAACCAATGGATATACAATAATAGTTATTATGATAGGTGGGATAATACGTAAGGGGAAAATATCGCTAATTATTTTACTAACGTAATATGCACTTGGCAAGTAATAATTATTAGATCTTTCCTTCAGAAATATTAGTCTCTCCATAGCGAACGAGGACAATCCAGTAAAGGTGATAAACCCAAAATACGTTAATATAAAGAAGAAAAGACCCATTCTATTTTGAAATCCACTAATATCATTTGTAATATCATAATAGATCATTCCTAAAAACAACCCTAACAGGACTGCTAATAAATAATTGGCCATTAATAATCTAGGATTACGATATGTATTTTTAAAAGAACGTGAACTAAGTATAACTAGTTGTTCATAAAAGGATGCTCTTGTTTCAGTCGCACGTAATAGAGGCGATTCAATTGAACTTGGACTTAAACTTGAAATATCATTGATTAATTCTTGAAACAATGGTCCATTTTGGAACGTAACATGTAAATGCTCAGATATGGTTCTCGAACGACGAAGATTCTCATTTACTTCATGATTTAAGTTATCACTATCATCTTGTAAGATGCTTCTTAATTCTTCCCGATGTGTTGCGTAATGTTCCCATTCCTCCTGTAAACGTAATTCTTCTGATGAACTACGAGACATACTAATAGTGGATTGGATTTGGGTTGAACTCACATGAATTTCGGGAATATTGATATCTCTTTCTAGGTCATTAATGCTATTTTGCGATCCTCGTTCTCTTTGTGATTTATCAAAAGTGATATCAATCAAATAGTCTGCAACATTGTAATTGGATGGAATCTTATAACCACAATTGTATAAGAATTCATTAATTCTTATTGTATCACCAGAATAAACCATTTCACCTTGACTTAAGAGCACTAACTTATTAAACTTGTTAAAAATATTTGATCTTGGTTGATGGATGGTTAAGACAATGGTACGATTATACATTTGAGTCAATCTTACTAAACAATCAATAACATTATTTGCATTATTAGCGTCCAAACCAGAAGTCGGTTCATCTAAAAAAAGTATTATTGGGGAAGTAACTAATTCACATGCAATAGATACACGCCTTTTTTCACCACCACTAATACCACGTGTATAATCATTGCCGATCAATCGATCTTTAATATCCATTATTCTTAATTCTTCAAGCACCCTGAGAACTCGTTGCCTTTTCTGATCGAATGTCATGAAACGCGGTAATCTTAAAAGGGCGCTATTTAATACTGTTTCATAAACAGTTAAAGTCGGTAGTAGAAAATCATCCTGATCAACGAACCCAATCATATCTTTATAATCACTTCTGTTAATCAAATGTCCATTTAATTTAACATTACCAGATAATTTCCCAATTTTAGTTTTCATTGCCAAAATGTCTAATAATGTGGTCTTACCTGCACCTGAACCTCCCATGATAGCCATAATTTCACCAGGTTTTACCATTCCTGAAATTCCAGTCAATATACTTTGCTCTTTCTTATTATCACCAAAGGATACAACCTTATAACTTATGTTTTCAAATGTTAGAGTAGTAGGTTTATCATTATTTAAAAAATTTTCTGTATCAATATCATTGTTACCATCATCCACAGGTAGTTGAATATACCCATACCGATTATTGTTGTCATTATTATCAGGTTTGTCTCTGAATAAAGGCGATTTAGAGATATAAAGAATTGTAATCATAGCTAAAAATACTATACTCACTGATGCAGAAGCCAAGACCAATTTCCCTTGCCAAGTATCATTAATTTTATCTGCTGGACTCTTATAACCTGGAATTTCACTGTAATGTAAACATTCACCGGATCTACAACTTAAATCAATCTGTGTATCACCAAATATCTGAAGAATCAAATCGTCCATTGCAGGCTCGTTAAACTTACAATTTCTATCAGTTAATGAACATGTAAATTGACCTGGCCCTGTAATTTCTTCTGTTAAAAATTCACCAATATCAATCGAACCATTGGCACCACAAAGCATAGTCCCTGGAATACATTTACAATATGCATTTGAACAAGAATAATGAGTCACATTATTTTTTAGATCATATTGGAAAGTACACGAATCTAATCCACAATAGAAACTCTCCACTTGATCGATCCAAAACTGGAAATTGCATGATTCACTACCCCTATCACAACTAAATGATACTTGTGGGAGTTTACCATTTAATATATCTAAAATTTTACTATTAGTAACATTGCAAGTTTGATAAACTTTATTGACGACCATCCCATCTTTATAACAGGTACCTTTCAAGGACTCATCTGGCATAAATGAATCACAAACAGAATCTATTTCACACACATTACAGTTGATACCACCCCATCCTGGCTTACAGTCACATGTATTAGTGGTATTAGATCTAATTGGTCGCTTCACATTATTGTCTTCTAAGGATCCACATAGGGGTAAAGAACAATCATCACCCCCAAACCCTTCAATGCATTCACAACGGCCATTATATTCATTACAGCGAGAAAACTGTTTACATTCAAACATAGGCAGCATACAATTGAAGCACGGTGGACATTTATCACCTTCTGTTGATAGGTAACTAGGCGAATGGTCAAACGGATCATTTAAATCTGTTTTAAATGAATAATCAGAACCATATAATTTGTCTATTCCCTGTTTACTACTTGCTATATCGAATTCTTGACCATTAGAATGTTCCAATTGACCGAACACTATCAATGATATCTGTAGCAACCAAAGAGCCATCATTTCTCGCCTTCCCCTCTTTATCTCTTATATTAGTTTCCTGTTCTCTTATTATCTTTTTGCTTATAAAAATCTTTCAATTTATTAAGGTAAAAGATGAAACAACCTAGTAAAAGACATAGTTTAATGGTATGGTCTAAATGTAGATATTTAGTGTATCAACTATAAGACACTATTAGTTAGTTAGTTAGTTTAATGTCAATAGTATCGACTCTACATCGCACCTTTCAAAAAAAAAAAAAAAGCAACAAGAATGTATACACCTTTTACCCTTTATCTTTAAACAGAAAGAAGAAGAAGAAAAAAAGAAAGAAAGAAAGAAAAAAGATAAGATTAAGAATAGGAAAGCATAAGACTGACATTTTACCATCAATAGGAACTATATATCTCTTGTATGTAAAAGCAATCATAAAGTTATATGACAAGGAACTGGGGGAAAAGGAGTAAATAACAATATCTTTAATGAAATACATTTTTTAGTTACTCTTGCAGAGATTTCAAACTTTTTATTATCGTTATTGCGTAGTTAGTAGTCTAACAGAATCAGTTTAAACTTCTTGAGTCTCATTTTGATAATTACTTTTATATAAAGCAGAGGGTACTTATCAAATACGTTATGTAGATATCTAATATTCAGAGAAAGGAAGAAGAAGAAGTACAAGAGGAATATATAATATCGGTAGTTTCCCAAACCCTATCTTCGATACGGCAACCCTATTGAAATCATTCAAATCCTTCATTGAAACCCTAGGTTTATCTAAAAACTTCCTTAGGGTTATTTTCTTGTTGAAATTGTCAAGCCCAAATACTCGGAATTTTTTTTTAAGAAAACAAGTAAATAGAGGAAGCTCGTGTATAGTTTTCCCTTTTCGGTTACGCTTGGAGCGTCCACTAAAGCTTTTTTTTTAATCTCACTGTTTTTATTTTGTATTCTTTTTCCCAAGGAGTTGTAAAGCTAAAAAGAAGAATGCCATTTTTTTGTTAAGTGTTATAATTTCTTTGACATGTTATTAGCAATAGAGGGAGGTCTAAAAAGTAAATGAAATAATCTTGTTTTTTTTTTCGTTCACCCTTCTTTAGTAAAATGTGAACAACTTTCAGATTTCGTAACAGGATACAAACGGCTTCTTCTATTTTTTTTTTTTTTAAAGGTGATTGATCATTCTACGTTACTTTTTTCTTTTGATTTCTATAGATTTCTTTTTCACTCCCCTTCATACACACACGCATGCTTTCCACTCTTTGACTATGTGATATGATATGATATGATATGATGATGATCATAATAATAGTAGTAATGCTGTTTGACGTTGATTTTGATTAAACGTTAGTTTTCTTTTTCTTTTTCTTTTTTTTTTTTCTTTGTCCTTCTTTGTTTCTTGATTATGAGATACTAGGGGAGATAAATCTCTCATGTCAAACATATAAAACATCAACATGTTTGAACATTTGAATATAACATACCGACTGAGGGATATAGCCTGGATGTTTTTCAATTTAGATATTGTTATTTACACGTCTTCTTTCTTGTCTCCGTTTCTTGTCTTGAGAAAACCGAGCTAAAACTCATCAAGCCACACCTAAAAAAAAAATAAAAAAATGTCTTTATCTTCTAAGTTAACTGTCCAAGATTTGGAATTAAATGATAAGCGTGTCTTTATCAGAGTCGATTTCAACGTCCCATTAGACGGTAAGACCATTACTTCTAACCAAAGAATTGTTGCTGCTTTACCAACTATCAAGTACGTCTTAGAACACAACCCAAGATACGTTGTCCTAGCTTCTCACTTGGGTAGACCAAACGGTGAAAGAAACGACAAATATTCTCTAGCTCCAGTTGCTGAAGAATTACAAAAATTATTAGGCAAGCCAGTCACTTTCTTAAACGACTGTGTTGGTCCAGAAGTTGAAGCTGCCTGCAAAGCTTCTGCTCCAGGTTCTGTTATCTTATTAGAAAACTTAAGATACCACATTGAAGAAGAAGGTTCCAGAAAGGTTGACGGTCAAAAGGTCAAGGCCTCCAAGGAAGATGTTGCTAAGTTCAGAGAACAATTGTCTTCCTTAGCTGATGTTTACGTTAACGATGCTTTCGGTACTGCCCACAGAGCTCATTCTTCTATGGTCGGTTTTGACTTACCACAAAGAGCTGCTGGTTTCTTATTAACCAAGGAATTACAATACTTTGGTAAGGCTTTAGAAAACCCAACCAGACCATTCTTAGCTATCTTAGGTGGTGCCAAGGTTGCTGACAAGATCCAATTGATCGACAACTTATTAGACAAGGTCGACTCCATTATCATTGGTGGTGGTATGGCTTTCACTTTCAAGAAGGTTTTAGAAAACACTGAGATCGGTGATTCCATCTTCGACCAAGCTGGTGCTGAAATTGTTCCAAAGTTAATTGAAAAGGCTAAGGCTAAGAACGTCGAAGTTGTCTTACCAGTTGACTTCGTCATTGCTGATGCTTTCTCCCCAGAAGCTAACACCAAGATTGTCTCTGACAAGGAAGGTATCCCAGCTGGCTGGCAAGGTTTAGACAATGGTCCAGAATCCAGAAAGTTATTCGCTGCCACCATTGCCAAGGCTAAGACCATTGTCTGGAACGGTCCACCAGGTGTTTTCGAATTTGAAAAGTTCGCTGAAGGTACCAAGGCTATGTTAGACGAAGTTGTCAAGTCTTCTGAAGCCGGTAACACTGTTATCATTGGTGGTGGTGACACTGCTACTGTTGCCAAGAAATACGGTGTTGTTGAAAAGATCTCCCACGTCTCTACTGGTGGTGGTGCTTCCTTAGAATTATTAGAAGGTAAGGAATTACCAGGTGTTGCTTACTTATCCCAAAAATAAGTGTTAGGATAGAATAGAACAATTTACATTAATATTGTCGTTTATTTGTTTATTTTTTTTCCCTCCTCCTCCTCCTTTATTAAGAATGATAATATAGAAAGATTTATTTTAATGACATAATTTAGAGCATCTTTATGTATATTTTGTTTTTTTTTTAACTTCTTATTTATGTAATTTGTTAAGTAAACACTTATTTAATGAAATCTAATGATTTACTAATAGTTTTTATGCAGTGGTGTTATTTTTTTTTTTTTTGCATTTCCAGTGTCAAGCAAGGCCAAATAAAGTAGGTGTTGTATAATAACTGTGAATCTTCTGTGAGCAACGATAGGGACATCCACTTAGAAGTGTAATAATAATAAAGTCTAGTTTTATTGAAATAACAAAATACTCGAGTCTGTGTCCACCAACAACCACCAACCACCACCTGCGTCCAAAGCTTGGAGCTTGGGAATGCAGCCTTGACAGCCGTATAGAAGGTATGGGTGTGTGGGTGCTGTGGTCACATTTTTTGGGAACCCATGTTTTTCTTTTTTTTTTTTTTTTATTGACAAATCCAGCAGGGAAATTTCACAAAATGAAAATAAAAAAATGAAAATAAAAAAAATGAATAAAAAAAACTAAAAAATAGCCCAGAAAACTGTGAACATTTGTGTGTGTACGTGTTTTTTTTCTGTTGTGAATAAAATTGTGTGTATATTGTTGGTTCCCAAAAATGATTCATGGAATGGTTTGTTTAAGAGAGTTTTTAGGATAGAGTAATATTTAAAAAAAAGACTTGAAATAAATAAAAACAGTGGGAGTAGACTTGTTCTTTTTTTCTTTTCTTCTTCTTCGTCATACATTTCCTTGTTGTTTTATTCAGTTTCTCGTACGTGTTCTTGTATCGTTGTTTCCTCTGTTTGTTACCATATTTCAACACCCACCCACCTGCACTCTTTCCAAGTTCTATCAAAAACCCAACCAGTAACATCTATACTTGATTCATAATGGCCTACACTACCAGACAAATTGGTGCTAAGAACACCTTAGACTACAAAGTTTATATCGAAGAAGATGGTAAGCCAATTTCTCCATTCCATGATATCCCATTATACGCCGACAAAGAAAACAACATTTTCAACATGGTGGTTGAAATTCCACGTTGGTCTAACGCTAAATTGGAAATCACCAAAGAAGAATCTTTAAACCCAATCATTCAAGACACTAAGAAGGGTAAGTTGAGATTCGTTAGAAACTGTTTCCCACACCACGGTTATATTCACAACTACGGTGCTTTCCCACAAACTTGGGAAGATCCAAATGAAACTCATTCTGAAACTAAAGCTGTTGGTGACAACGATCCAATCGATGTTTTGGAAATTGGTGAAACTATCGCTTACACCGGTGAAATTAAACAAGTTAAAGTTTTAGGTATTATGGCTTTATTAGATGAAGGTGAAACTGACTGGAAGGTCATCGCTATTGACATTAAAGATCCATTGGCTCCAAAATTAAATGACATTGAAGACGTCGAAAAATACTTCCCAGGTCTATTAAAGGCTACCAACGAATGGTTCAGAATCTACAAGATCCCAGACGGTAAACCAGAAAACCAATTCGCCTTCTCTGGTGAAGCTAAGAACAAGAAGTACGCCTTAGATGTCATTAGAGAAACTAATGGATCCTGGAAACAATTGATTGCAGGTAAGGCCGCTGATTCCAAGGGTATTTCTTTAACCAACACTACTTTGAAGGATACTGCTTCTTACTCTGCTGCTGCTGCTGATGAAATCCCAGCTGCTTCTCCATTGCCAGATGCCCCAATTGACAAGTCCATTGACAAATGGTTCTTCATCTCTGGTTCTGCTTGAATTCACGCGTATGTATATAAATAAGTAAAGTTATTATAATATATGTATTTATATATGTATGTGTGTGTATTATGTGTTTAAGAAGAAGCTCCATATAAATGTTATGAACAAAAAAAATTTTTTTATTCTTTCCAAATACGTGTCTTTTGCTGTATCATATGAATGGTAAAGATGTCACTGTTGAATATTAAATTTAAGTAAAATAAAAAAGGAATGTTATCATGAGAATCAATATAAAATAGAGAATTAGTTGTTGAGTATAAAACATATACGTATTTCAGAAATAACTTCTTGGTGGGATTGATTTTAGTCGTAGAACATTACAAGTCACTTTTTTTTTGTATCTTTCTTCAGAGCCTAAAATAATAATAATAATAATCTCTAATTTGTAAGATAAACATGTTTGTGTCAAATCGATAAAAACCTGAGCAAATTACCAGTCTTGTATATACCACTTAACAAATTGAGCTTTCTTTCGATAATATATTTATAGGTTTTTTGTCATTCCGCAGTGACTGATCATTTGCTATTTGATTTTAATTTTTATTCTTTTTGTCTTCTTACGCTCTGTAACAAGGATACACATTTTAAAAAAATTCATGTCCGTTATAACATATAGAAAGGTGTAACCCATATAGTTTTTGCATAGTATTTTTCATAGTTACTTTTGATATAAAGCTTTCTAATTGAATTGAATATCTCTGTAATGGTGTACCCAAATTATTACTGAAACTGGTGGATATTATTAATGATTAACCGTCTATATATATTAAATATTGTTAAAATTCCCTCTTCCCTACGTCTTTTTTCTTTTTTTGATAGAATGTGGACAAAAAAAAAAAAAAGTACATCTATACAGTATAATAAAGTAAAAATACACTAGGAAATAGTTCTTTTAATCTCTCCTTATAGGCCTTATTTATTATTCATATTTGAAGACTAATAATTTTCCTCTTTTCTTTTATTAAATATAACAAAATCTATTGGTATGAACGTTTAGATAATTTGGTAATTGATAACGCCTGGTGCCTCTTCAAAAAATGAACTTCAATGTACCTATTTATATTACTATATTTACACTCCCAAGATTCTATGGTATTCAATGACATTAAATGATATACCTTGATGTTTTATGGTATTTTATGGAAATAAAATTATTTGAATAATACTCTGTAAAAATAATTTAGAAATTACCTAAAAAGTACTCTTTTATGGCTTAGAACACATTTTATATTTCTCTTTCCATATAGTATTTGTATATTATTTTCACAACGGCAACAAGAGTAGGGTCCAATTTATTTAATATAATAGAGCTGTTTCTAACATCATTGTGTATTAATTACAGACTTTTTTTATTCACTTTAGTTAGAATAATTAAGATCTTCTTAACAACCTTTCAGAGACACCTGATAATTGTTATTATTATCTTGTTTTATATATTATCATTGTCTATTGTTTTAATGTTGTTGTAGTTGCAAAGAGCCATTCGGCTATTAAGTTTGTTTTCGTAACAGCAAGAGCGTGTTTCTATGGTATCAATGCTCGCAAGCTCTTTTCTATTGTACTGAGGGACGCCTCATAGTGATACAATCATTGAGACAAGTTTCATTCAACATTTCTGTTTTACACGCGACATATGTAAGTAGATAAGATCTACGAGTAGATAGATTCACGAATTTGTGAGTATATAAGAATTTTGTTTTGCTTATGATTTTATTATATAATATATAATTTATATATGACCTAGAGATAACCAAGCAAGTAGATAACTATATATCTTTAGAAGAGGTATCAACCCTAATCCTTTTCTATATTTTTAATATTATATATTATTAACCCTCTATATCAACTTCATATTTTGCAAATATGGTATAGTGTAAGTGGCACTATGATATAACTTAATACGGAAATTGTAATTAATATCTAACGGATATTATAATATGTAAGAAGTCCTAATTGGAAATCCTGAGATACGTAGTCTGCGGGTAACACTTGATATCGAGGCGAAGGACTTGGAACAGCCGAAACTCTGAGCCAAAGCTGTGAGTGTATTCGAACGAACGCAAGATCGTCGGATTAGCCATTGGTGGCAAATTACTGAGAAACTTATTTAAGAGACCTCTGATTATTGAGATAGTGTGCCAGAGGTAATTATCAGCCTTAACATTCTTATTATATCTATTAGGCTCTGCCTAAGAGATAATCAGTCAATAATCAATAATCAAGAAGAATATCCATAATAAGAATTATATAATTGGTTTACTAATTACACTCAACGACTGTATAATTTGTAAGTGTTTATATATAATTAATATCCATATTCTAGTATATTATTTGAGATAACCCCTTACATAATAGTTCCAAGACAGTAATGATTACAAACGGTAAAGTAATTACTATACGGTCTTAATAGCAAATATATTAAACAGTTATTTTATTAAGCTATATATAATAATTATTCTTATTACTGTTGTTGTTCTTCTTTTTATATATTATATATAAATATTATATAGAGGAGAGTGAATTGTAGATGAGACTTGAATGTTGGAGAAGGTGTCCTTTATATATTTTTTTGGACATGGTAATGGTTTAGACAGCTAATTAGTAGATAAACAATAGACAAACTATGTTAAGTTGATATTAGCTAAGATACAGTTCAGATCTGGACAATAATTAATGTATTTGTCAGCAGCATGTTGCATATAGTGGAAGTTGTATTAGATAATACGGTGGTGTTTATTATTTGTATTTGTCAGCAACGTCCCATTGTACAACAACAAACAGTTCCTTTGGAGCGCCGTGGCGCAGTGGAAGCGCGCAGGGCTCATAACCCTGATGTCCCTGGATCGAAACCAGGCGGCGCTATTTTTACTTCAATAAATAATTGCAAAATTTTTTTTTGTTATTATAATCACTGCTACATTTTTTATTACATATCTAAAGAACGTATATCTCTTCATAGTATAAGTATAATCCATGAAATATATTTATCTGTTACATACACCTCAATTTATTTTACTGTCTATCTTTTACCTATCTTATTACTTAAGAAAAAATCACTGGTGAAGACTTACATTTTTCTTGAAATTCTTTAAAATAGAATTTACGAAATTTCAAACGAGAAAAAAAATAAAAGGATTGTAAGTGACAATTTGGTGATCTAAACATTCTATGTATGAAAATAAAAATGAAGTGACATGTAAAACCGTCGAAGAGGTTGTTATCAAGACGAACAAGCTTATCAACTCAGTTTGCAAGCAGCATGCTTACTTTGAATGGTAAAATAATTCCATTGGTCCATACAGTGTGTGCTGTATCTGCTTTTGTAGCCGCTTTCCTTACAGGTTATAATTTGCATTTTCACAAGATTGTCACAAACGCGCATTACACGTATCCAGATGAATGGTTTCCAAGTGTGTCGGCAACTATTGGTGATAGATATCCAGAAAGATCTATTTTTCAAATTTTAATTGCTTTAACTGCTTTTCCTAGGTTTTTATTATTACTGGGTCATTTTTTCTTAAATCGTTCCAAACTTATCCTATTAATTGGTGTATTACGTACTGTAACATGTGGAGGTTGGGTATATATTACAAGCACAGATGATCATGATATCCATGATATATTTATGATTGCATACATTGTTTTGACTTTACCTTGGGATATCATGATTACTAGAGCTTCTTCATTCAAGTCGAAGAAAACTTTAACTGCAACAACATTTTTCCTGTTGTTAATTCCAATGTTATACTGGTATTATCAACATCAAGTTAAACATGTGGCAGGCGCTTATTCTATATATGCTTATTTTGAGTGGTTACTAATTTTTCTTGACATTGGTTTTGATATGTTATCTTATACAGATTTTCAAGCTTTAACAATTAATGTTGATTTACACGATGTTTTTAAGAGCCCTAAAAAGAGTTTATTTACAAATAATAAGGTGGATACAAAGGGAAAAGCTTCAATAAAGCAGTTTGATAAAGTAAAGCCAATTGAACCAATTGACACTAAAGATGTGGTTTTCACCTATGATTCATTTTCTTATATTTTAACCAACACAATCAATTCATTCATATTTTGGTCTGCAATCACCTCATTATACTGTATGGTCTGGTATTTCCCATTATGGTATATGGGTATTTCAGGTTATGAAGTAACCATATTTGGTACTATAGGTTGTATCTTTCTTGCATTACCTTTGATGCCCACTATTCTTTATCATTACGGTACGTTATTTGGTGGAGTTATTAGTGTTGGTGCCTACTTAATCGAAACACCAGAAAGCAGATTAATTGTTGTGTCCATTAGCTGTGCAATACTTGTTGCTACATTTGTTCAAAATCTTATAAGTATTACAACCACAGAAGTCTTCACATCTTACTCTATTTCGTGGTTATTGGGATTGGTATTTTCAGTGGTTTTTAAAATGGGTTTCTATTCTAATAATCCAATTTGGGCTATTATGAATGAGGATACTAATGGTTATAATAAAACTGGTATTGTAATTGCAATTATATTTGGTATGTTAACACCATTTGCTAACCAAATACATTCACTCCCATCTAAATTACCAAGAAGTGATTTTAATATTGTTGTCAAACTTTTCATTTCTTTAGGTTTTGGTGCATTAATGTTTAGCATTCATCAATTATTGACTGATTCATCAACTATTATATATTGGTCATGGGAAGGCTATTCAGAACACTCTGGCCCCCTACAATGGCCATGGAGTGCATTAACTTGTGCAGTGATGATATGTGCCGTAGTTCTCTCTATTTATTTTATCAATAAACCATTAATTCCATCCGTTGTCCTAGCAATTTCTACCGTTATATTATGTTTAAAGGAGATCAAAGAGTGGAATAAATATATTGGAGGTGGTTTACTTTATGTTGCATCTGTGATTATGGTGACTCCAACTTATTTGATGTTGGTTGCATCTACTAGGAGCATTTGTGTTTTCACTCTCTCATTAATTTTTTACAATATTCTAATCTTAGCACATGTCTGGGTAGTGGCATATGCATTCGTTCCAGGTGGTTGGCTTTTGAGGGAAAGAATTGAGTTGCTTTTAGGTATCTCTACATCATTGATACTATTGGGTCTGATGTTTAAAAAATCCATTCAACAAACTCAATTAACGAAAAAGTTTATAGGAAATATTTCCTTATTTGCATTAGTTGGATTGTTATTGACTGGTGCCTTTACTTATAATAATAAACCAACAGGGACTCCTACTCCATATCATCCAGATTCTAAATTAATTACTGCTGGTATTTGGACAATTCATTTCGGATTGGATAACGACTTATGGGCATCGGAAGACCGTATGATTAATTTAATTAAAGATATGGAATTAGATGTTGTAGGTCTATTGGAAACTGATTCTCAACGTATTGTAATGGGAAATAGAGATTTAACAAGCAAACTTTCGCACGATTTGAATATGTATGCTGATTTTGGTCCAGGTCCAAATAAGCACACGTGGGGCTGTATACTACTTTCCAAATTCCCTATTGTTAATTCCACTCATTATTTGATGCCCTCTCCAGTAGGTGAACTTGCCCCAGCTATCCATGCTACTCTAAAGACCTATGACAATACATTGGTTGATATTTTTGTTTTCCACTCCGGTCAAGAGGAAGATGTAGAGGATCGAAGACTTCAAACAGAAGCGTTAGCTAAGTTGATGGGCTCTACTAACAGACCAACTATATTGTTAAGTTATTTGGTCACTGAACCATTACAAGGTAATTATAACACACATGTAAGTGACATCTCAGGTATGCACGATATAGATCCAAGTGATAATGATAGATGGTGTGAATACATTTTGTATAAGAATATCAAGAGAAATGGGTATGCTAGAGTCGCTAGAGGTAGCATCACAGACACAGAATTACAAGTTGGTAAGTTCCAGGTGTTGAATGATGAAGAATTAATTGAAGCAGGAGACTCTATATATAACACAGAATGGACAAACGAGCAAGATGATGATGACTTAAAGTTCCCGGATAAATTTAGAGGAGATGGGGAAAATGGACATTTCTATCATGTATTGAGTGATCCTCGTTATTTCAATTAATATAGCTCCTATATATGAGTATATAAATATCTATTTATTTTTGAAAGTACATTTTTATGAAAGTAAAGAAGAACAGTAGATTATTGTTACCTGTCATAAACAATAAACATGTTTATGAATTCAGAAGATTGGTTCATGATCATTGTATGCCTTATTTCTTGCATTTTTTTTATTCATATCGATTTATTTATTAATGAAGGAGAAACCATAAAGGCAAGCAGGAAAAAATTATGAAAAAATTATGAAAAGTTACGAAAAAAAAAAAAGATATCTATAAAAACAAACAAGACATCAAGTTTTCTAAAAGTTTACACTTGTGTCTCCCACTTTCTTTTTGTTTACCACAGGTCTCGATACTTACAAACTTTGTTTTATTCTTTTTCTTTGATCATGAACAAACCATGCAAAAACGACCAATTTGACCTTATCTGATACAATGGTTAAGTGTCAGCAGTTGGTAATCTAATATATCAGGATATAATGGTTTATTTTATTTAATCTTTCTTTTTGCAGAGAATGAATCAATTACACCAGTTTGAGCCGGTCTCTAATTTTCTGACTAGTGATTGGTATAGAAGTGTGTGAACATGATATTCCGACCTATATTTTGTATTTCTATCGTCATCTCTACGTCTACTTAACTTCTCTTTGTAGTTTTCTTTGTTTGTGAGTGGACTACCTTCTGGTAAATTATTTCACTTACATCAAGCTAATTGTAGAAAGAAGAATATATCGTGAAATTAGAGGTCTCTTAAAGAACGAATATAAAGGGATCGAAAAGAAATTATTGTAAAAAGTTCAAAAAAAAAAACTTATGAATGTTATAAATCTCTCTTTCACTATAATTTAATCATAATTAATAAAGAAATTTTCCTCTGTTCTAACAGGGACTTATTACAAATATATATCTTCGTTTTATCACCCTCTGAAACATTTAGTTGTTTCTTTTTTTGCTTCACCTGGGGGTATTTGATAGTTTGTATTCACATGGATGTTATTTGAGAATTTAAGGTTCGTAATTCTCCCTAATAAAAATGCGACTTCAACTCAGTTCAGATGTAAATTAATCGAAGAAAATGGTGGAACTCTAATCCATTCAATAGATGAAATAAATAATAATCAAATTGTGGTATTGATTGTTGATTCGTTTCTTGATACTGAGAAAGATGATATCCAAGATATGGTTTTATTCATCAAAGAATCATCGTTTGATTTAAATGAACTGTTTGACAAAATATATAAGTTTCGGTTATATTGTTTTAAAATTAGTCAAGTTAGTAGATGGTTGAGTGAAAATATATTACCAATTGATGATAGCCAGCAAAGGCTCCATTTTAAGAATGATATGATAGAAGATCGTGAAGAACACAAGATAACTAAAGGTAGTACACAATTAGATTTGAATCTGGATAGTGAGCAGAATCAAGAAAACAACGATAATTATAACAAAATAAGTTTTGAAGGGGCCTGTAGTATGGATGAGCAGTTGTCCTTGAATAAAACAACGATCATTGAAAAAGATCAAGAAGATCAGAGAGAAGCAAGTAATGAGATGGATGTTGAATGGACACCAATAAAAGATACACAAGGTAATGATAATATTATAAGGGCATTAGCATACCTCGCAAAAAAGTATAAGATGGAAGGTAACAATTTTAAGAGTGCCAATTATTCAGTAGCTAAAAAAGTTATCGAGAAATGTAATTTGAAGATTGTTTCCGGTAAACAAGCGGAGAGCCAATTACCTCATATTGGCCCTCGAATTGGGAATTTAATCCAACGAATCATTACTACAGGAAGCTTACCTGGAGAAGAGATAGAGGACTCTCAAGAACAAGTGTTGACTTATTTCCAAAACTGTTATGGGGTTGGTCCATCTACAGCTAAAAGATGGGCTTTGTTGAGGATGACTAGTTTTAAAGATGTCCTAATTGAATCACCTGAAGATTTCATAACAGGATGGCCTTTATTATATGGTTGGAAATATTATGAAGAGTGGTCTATGCAAATACTGAGAAGAGAAAGTGCAATACATTTCAATAAGATTAAGGAATGTCTTTCCAAGATTGACGAAAGATGTTGTGTGGAGATTCAAGGTAGTTATAATCGTCAGAAGGAAAATTCTGGAGATATTGATCTATTATTCTATAGAGAGAACTGCGATGATATTAGGGTAATAGTATCAATATTGCAAAGGTTGATAATACAACTACACAGGGAAGGGTATATTAAATGTGTCTTACAATTATCATCTCAGTTATATGACGAATTTAAAAATGATTTAGAAGAAAATACCAAGAAAGCAGAATTAAAACTGCCAAGGAAATCGCAAATGATTAATAAAAAACTTGCACAAACATTTCATTTGGGAGCAACATTGGACACCTCAGAGTTTAAATTGACTACGAGGGAGAGGGAAACAATTTTACAAAAATCTTCATGTTATAAATTAAAAAGTGTTGATTTATTCATGTCAGAAAATGATAATACTGGTATAAATAATTATTGTAGAAGGTTAGATTTTTTTAGTTGTAGATGGTCTGAATTGGGGGCAGCAAGGTTACAATGGACAGGATCTGCAGAGTTCAATAGGTGGATTCGATTGGAAGCAATTAAAAAGGGATACAGATTGACACAACATGGACTTTTCCATGGTGGAAAAATGATAGAAAGTTTCAATGAAAAAAGGATTTTTAAGTTATTGGATATTCCATATATTCACTGTGAGAAGAGAGAAAGGGGATTATGGGAGAGAAAAATCAGAGAGAAATGATACGTAATAGTACAGGAGAGGAGGTTATATATATGTGTGTGTGTGTATGTTTTTGTAATAAGAAGTCAATCTATATATTTGAGTGTAATTTGTTGATTGTTGGAGTCATGTGTACACCTTTAGTTAGAAATAGATCCATTTTTCTAAAATTTGTTTATTTTATACGTTGAATCTTCTCCCCACAAGAATAAAGTTTATTTAACACAAAACATTAAAAGTGTACAGAAATACAAAACTGTCCTTTTACCAGCTGCAAATTAGTAAAGATACATGAAACTAATTCAAAAATATAACTGTGTTGGAAATATTGGGTCCCTACACGTATGAAAATCAAACCATAATTAGAGATAAATCAATAAGCAATACCAATATTAATACTGATAATACATATACTTGCAGATAAATACAAGAGAGTGGATAATTTGTTCCAAAGGGGAAAGTAAATAACGAACGGAGACAACAAAGTTAAGAAACAAGTGTTACAGTTTCTCTCTGCACAATTTAAGTAGTTTTATTTTATTTATATCTATATATATATATATATATACTTGTTCTAAAACTTTGTATAGAAGAGACTGCAGATTTGTAATAATAATTAATGTACGGACAACTTCATTAATTGATCATGACAGCCATTTGCAGTGACATATCAGACACATCTTCTTATGAATTAATATGAATTGTACAGATCTACATTTTTGAAAAAATTATTTGGATGAATTTTAAAGAGCAAAGTAAGACTTACTTTAGGATATATTAAAAAAAAAAAAAACTAATAAATCATGAAAATGACAAATTTTAATAACCAATAACTCATTATAAGTTTGTAATATAAACATATAGATACATACATACATATATATGTATATTAAAACGAAAACCAAAAAAGGAGGAAAAATTTCAGATAACTAAGCATTATAACATGATTCAAAGAAATCGTATTCGTATTTAACAATTTTCACGAAGATATCTTCAACCTCATCAACTGAAAATTTATCAACTTCCTCCTTTAAGAAAGAAACCCATTCAATAAAATGTTCACCATCATGTAAATCTATCCAAGTTTGATATTTCCAATGTAAATTTTCATTTCTTGGTAAGTCGTGAGCCCATTTCAAGTAAATATCTTCACAGATCCATAGATATGTGATCAATTGAGCATAAGTAAAATTGGTTGAATCTGTCATTTCTTTTAAAAAACCAACATATGGTTTGATGCCCGGTAAAGATTGCATTTTATCACCATGTTTGATGATATCTTCATCAGATAAGTTTTCTTTTAACAAAGTTAAACAATCATGGAAATAAGTGTTCTCATCATTAGCGAAAAAGCCAATTTTTTTGGCTAAAGTGATTAAAGAATGGGTATCAGGGGCCAATGAAGTAATCTTACAAATCAATCTCAAACCGACCTCAAAGAAATTTAAATCTTGTGTAAGATATACAAAGAGTCTTTTATCAGATAAAGTACCTTGACAAAGTTCTTTTGTAAATTGGTGTTCAGTAGCTTTCTTATAAATATCTTGATGCTTAGCAATTAATTGAGAAGTTGTAGACATGATAATCTTTTGTACTGATTAAAGTTGCCTGTTAATACCTTTTTTTTTATGTTGGCAATATACCTTGGTAGAGAATAAGGCGGAGATAAATATCAAGAAATCATGCTATGTCCGTACAACTAAAGAAGCATACGTAAGAAGCTTCCCCCCGTTCTTTGAAGAGTTCGTACACTGACACACACACACACACACACATATATATATATATATATATATACGTGAAAATTATCATATGCTATGTATATATCCATTGGTTGGTTGGAAGACTCAATGGTACACGTACATGCCTATATTCCTAGATTTAAAACCAAAAAAACAAAGACAAAAAAAGAAAAAAAAAACATCATTGGGACAACGACACGTTTGAACAAGTGACAAAAACTGCAACTATTAGAGAACCAAAATAAGAGATTGTATGTAATAAGAGTAGTCCCATCAACCTGTGATACAATTCATAAGGAGTGTCAAAAAAGGAAATATCCTAAACAAGAGAAGAACTTAAAAAATAAAAAATAAAAAAAAAAAGAAAACTGAACGAGATCGAAGCAATTTTATTGAGAGGATTACTAGAATACCTGCCGATTAGCAATTTGACTTATGAACAGAATATATTAGTATATACAAATAAATAACAGTGCAAAAAATGTTATATAACATCATCTATAAGATCCGATTTTTGTATCTGTCTTTTCCTAAACAGAGTCTTATCCATCTTAACAGATACAATTGAGTCTCTAGGAACACTAACCAATCCTAATATTCTTTGGTGTAAAATTCTTATTTTACCACTCTCACTCTCACTATTACTATCGCTACCGCTATCAGCACCCTCAGCCCCATCACTACTAATGTTACTACTATTTCCAGTTGTTATTTCTTTGACATTGTCTAATAAAAGGTTACCTTGAGCATCAATGGCTTGTAATTTCCCTGTAAGGATGATATGTTGATCATATGTAACGCTAACACACAGAGTAGTTCCGATTATGTCTCTTAATGAGGATATTGTAACCATTGTAAATCCATTAGATAAACAAAATCTCTCTCTCTCTCTTTTTTCTTTTTTTTTATCTCTTCCCACTTTACTTTATTAACTGATGATTTTATACCATTTAATAGTAAATTGAGGTCGAGAGTGCTAAAGTAACTGGAGGGACCGAAAATTCTCTCACTATCTCTTTCTCTATATGAATAAAATAATACACGCTGTACGTCTACTCAATCGTAGTAATCATAAAGAACTATGAACAAGAAAAAATGTGAATCTATCCATCTACTATCACTCATTATATATTTGTCTATTACACCTACCACTAATAGCAATCTTAATTAGCAAGAGGGGAAAGATTCCAAAAGTTCGAAAATCTTCTGATTCCAAACAAAAAAGAAAAAAAAAAGAAGAAAGAAAGAAGAGAAAAAGAAGAAAAATGACAAACCCATTACAAAGTAGACACATGTATTGGTAAACATATGCGTATGTGTTGTCTCCATATTCACACTCTATTGATGGTCATACGGTAACTTAGATCTAATTAGACTTAAGGACAAAGGGAAAGAGAAGACATTTCAGTTAAAATTTTCCTTTTTATATTCTGCGTTACAACTTAAAGCATTTTTCTATCTCTCAATGACTACTCCACGTTCTACTATTTCAAATCCAAATTCATCAAAAACAAACACTGCTACTACCGCTATTGCCACTTCTGGCATCTCTACCACGGCTCATAACAAAAACAGTAATGATACTGTAACTTTAAGAAATCTAACAGCATATGATATGTTGGATGAGAGAATAAATATGTTAGAATTATTCAACTTAGTAGATACTTCAGAAATAGATAAATATAAATTGTGTTATGATGTCGAAAGACAACAAAATTTGTTACAAACATTGAAAAATAAAATAGATGTATTAAAACAAGCAAAATAACAAAACATTATATCTTATCTCTCCTTTTATTTTTTTTATTTTTTTGACCCATGTAGGTTACAAACATTATCAAACCACATCATATTACATTCTATGTCCAACAATTATAGATACATGTTAAAATAAATAGTCTACGGACATTACTGCATAATATCCATGTACTCATCGTGGCGGTAGTCATAAGTCACAAAGCCAGAATAAAAAAAAAAAAAGAAATTGAAATCGCCAGTTTTCTTTTGCAGATCAAGTTTTCCATTTTTTTTCTTTCTGTCATTTTCCATTTCTCTTTTTTTTTTTTTTAACAAGTTTTCCAGTCTTTTAAAATGAAAGTACATACAAGCATATTTACATATGCTTACAAATTGTATACATATTGCACATATACATCATATACCATATACTTCCAGGAGAGAAGATAACACTGGAGTCCATCTATTACTATTAAAGAAGTTTTGAGGATACTTTAATATATATATATATATATATACATGTATCGAATAGGCAAAAAATAATTCTACAGATGATTAATATATATATATGCCTTCTTATGATAATTAATAAAATTAAAATAAAAATATAGAAAATAACTGTCCTATAAATAATAGCATTATAAGAATCACTAACAATATGAGCGATCCCACTAACACTTCTTTTACTGTTGCCTCTCAGTATACTACTACTAATAATAAAAATAATTCGGCTAGTAGTGAATATTCTAGGTTCAGTGATATTTTGTATAAGTCATACTTTAAAATAGCTGTCATTGGTGCTCATAATGTTGGGAAAACTGCCTTTATTATTAGATATATTGAATCTAGATTTCTAGAGCCTTATTACCCGACAAACAAAGAAAATCATTTCACCAAAACTATTCATTTTGATAGCAAAAATCATATAATACCGAATATACTTAATAATAATAATAGTAACAATAACAATAATTATAATGGAGACGACTATGATTCTTATGAAAATTATATAAATCAGTCATTAAATGATAGTGGTCTTCGAATATCTAATATGAATAGTATCGATAACATCGATAATGAAAATGGTTACTACAATGTAATAGATGAGAACAATTATGATTTAAACTTGGATGGTGACGCTGTGACTTTGGAATTTATTGATACAATAGGTCAAGAATCTAAACATGATTCAAATTTAAATATAAGCTACTATAAATCTTTCATGAATCTAGATGGCTGTATACTTTGCTACAATGTTAATGATTTAGATAGTTTTGTAATATTGGAGGATATCTGGAGTAAATTTATTACACAATTAGATTTACCCACCAAAAACTTTCCAATACTGTTATTGGGCATGAAAAGTGATATACGTAATACCACTATCACTAATACTTCACCTATTAAGAATCAAAACACACGACAAGTTTCATGGAACCAAGGAAGACAACTATCTAAAAAATTAAATTCACTATTTTTTGAATGTAGTTCCCGAGATAATTATAATATTAACCTTCCAATGAGTGAATTTATTAAATTAATGAAGATTGCACGAGATAAATTACTAAACACCCAAAATAATTCCAATAATGATAAATGTACTATAGTATGACAATCATACCTCCTTTCATTTATTACCATTATGAGTTTTTTTTCCATCACTATCATTATTTTATTATTACAATTTTCATAATATATATATATATATATAATTTAAATAAGACTTTTTAAAATATATTCCATTATATCATTTATTATAGCATGGATAGCCAATTACTTTTTTACATTTGTATGTACATGTGCATATATGTGTGAGAAAATAAGTATATAAGTGAAATAAATGGTTTATACTTTATTTAATAACATATATATCTTCTGTTATCACCTCTTATATAGAAAGAGAGGTACGAACAAATAAAGTTTTTCAAATACGTAAAACTGAAAATACTTAATGCAATAAAGTAAAGATAATAACAAGAACTTAAAAAACACACATGTATACACGAACATATATATATAAAGAAAAGAAATTAAGTGAAGTACAACACCACCAAATACAATATATAACAACGAGTAAATCAAAAGTGGAATAAAGATGGCTGAGCTTAGTGATACAGACTCATCCTTTGATTTGGATATTAGGAATGCGAACACACACCATGAGACTGGCAGTGGTATTGTGATTACAGACGACGACGATATATTTCAGGATGATCCCTTAAGATATGATATTAACAACAATAATACCATCAATTTATTCGTACGAAACAATTTAACCTTATTAAATAAAGTTAAATCTTGGTTTGATACAAAAATTTTGACACAATCGAGATTAAACAAATTAAATGATCGTGGAATCCCATTATATGATTTAGATACTGATGGAAACCCAGATAGAAATATTCATTCAACTAGTGATAATCGTGATGAGTTCGAGTCTTTCGAGCCAGAGTACTTTCCACCCTTTAATGGAAAATGGTCTCGAGGAAGAAAAGTGTTTATTTTAATAAAATACTTGAAATGGATCATTATTGTGGGGTTACTTATAACTTTGATGGTACATGTAATCATAAGGATCGTTCTGTCTAAAAACAGCCAATTGAGCCAGAATAATGACATCACTAAAATATTCTCTACTACAAATAAACATTTATATAATAATAGAATCAGCTTCAATCCAAATAAATTGTATAGTAACGGTACACACATGTTTTATCCACTGACTATTGTGATAAATCTAAGATACATGTACCCTGGCCTAATAACTAGAGATCATAGTCCCTTCTTATACAATATGATTTATCCGAATGAAAATGAACTGAATAATATGTCAACGAATACAATTGTCAGTGAATTGGAACCTAATTTCCCATTCGATTCTAATTTACAAGATTGGTGCATGGTTACAGGGAATTATCCTATAAATAATGGAGTATTCAAAAATGATATTAAAAATTTAAAGACCGAAAATGTTACTAATCCTATTTGGAATACCATTAATGAGACATTTACTACTACTAATAATAAATTTATAATGAAATCCTTTGGTTGGCCCCACCTTAAAGATGATGAAAACAGTATCCATGATGTTAAACATCTAGACAGTCAAAGTAAGATCAATGAGGTTATAAGATTGATTGATATTGTGAACCAAAAGGAACGTCCACAGTTAATTCTACTAACAATGAATGATTTAATGGATTCTATTATTCATGGTGAAGATCAAACCTCTGTTTATAAGAAAATCAGTCATATGGATAAATTATTACATAAATTGGTTTATGAATTAAGACACCGTAATTTATTATTTAATTTAACAAATATGATAATATTGAGTGATAGTGGTAGCAATACTGAAAATATCAAGGTAGCAAATGAGGAAAGTGACATGAACAACGAAAAGAAACGTATTGAGAAGATTGAGTTAAGACAATTATTTAAATTGGATGAAGGAAATAGTGGCAAGGATGTTAAAAAATTGTACAAGAGTTTCTTAAAGAAAATAGATCAAATTGATAGTCATGAGGGGAGATTAATTTCGATGAGAATTAAAAATACAAACGATAGGAATCAAATATATAAAATATTGAAAACAAACATTAATCCAAGTCAAGTGTCATTATATATAAAGGATAATTTACCTAAGGAATATAACGCCAACTTCCAAAATCCATCTAAAAGTGATAAAAGTGTCTATGAATCGATGGATGACATATGGTTAATACCTAAAGATCCATATGTATTAGTAGAAAACACGAAAGACATGGGCGTGGTTCAGGAAAATTCAATATTTATTGGACAAGGCCCATATTTCCATGATATTATTGTAAATTACATGGAAAATAATAGATATCTATTACCATTTAATAATATTGCAATATACGACATCATAAGTTCAATGATTGGTCTTAATGTTAAAGACAGAAATCCAAGTAGGGACAAATATACGATACAATATACACCCAAACTAAACCACTATATTGAAACAGATGATCCATTGGACGTCGATGAAAGCGTAAGTGTGGATTCAATTCCAAATACAGATTCTATAAGAAACCCAGTTACAAGCTCAAGTTCCGTAACCAAAACATCTGCGACAAACCCGGCTACCAGTGGGAACTTGATAGTTGATTCATATTCAATCCCAATTTCAACAAGAACAAGAACAACAAGATCAACATTATCAAGTTCAACTACATCTACAACAACCGATTTGAAAACAACTACCCCTATTGGTGTAAAAACTACTACTGAATCAAAAAATCCTTCAACACAAGATAGTAATAGTAAAGATGGGAATGAAACTGGGGATGAAAACGTCAATCATAACAGTGAAAACAACAACCACAATCTTATCGATTCGATGATTGATTATTTGAAGGATGCAGAAGAAGAGATCGTGGGTGCCTTGAATGATATTGTAAATGACATCATCGAGAAAGGAAACTAGACAGAAAAATTATTCAACTACCCTTAAAACACTTTCAACAGGACCAAGATGTTTGCGTAGCCATGGAGACATGGTTAAGACGTATTCACACAAACACACGTACATGCATACATATATATATATATATATATATATAGACTATTGTGTAACACCACAATCAGCAATTCAATTATCTAACTAATCTATAATTTGAATAAAGAAAAAACACGATGAGATTTAGTAATTTTTTTTTATTTTCTGCAAAAAGAAAAAAATAGAAAAAGGTAAGAAAAAAAAAACACCTCGGCATTATTCATTATCGAAAACCAATTGGAGACAATACTCTTTTAGAAGGTACTAATCATATTGAAATTATGTCATTTTCTTTTCTTAAAAAAAAAAAAAAAGTTCACTTCTCATTTGTTTGAAGCTATTTTCCATCGTCGTCCACAATTTTTCTTGTCGTTGTTGTCGTTGCTATGGTTGGTGTCCTTTTGCTGTAATATATTTTTGTAATGAAAAAAAAAAACAAAAAAAAAATTGAACAAAGAGAAAATATATCAAAATAATATAAACAAAAAAGAATAGAACAGTCCTAAAAGAGGTGAATGCTGTCCCCAAAAACAAAAACAAAACATTAATCAACGAAAAACCATTTTCTTTGGTATTGCCCGAATAGGGAAATAATATTGTATCTGGAAAAATGTTTGTTTACAATCTGTTTTAGACTTATTGTTTTATTTTTATCAAATCCGAAAATAGTAATAATAAAAACAAAAATAAATAAAAGTGAACAAGAACCGGAAAAATACACACACACATATCCATACAAAAAAAAAAAAAAGACGCGCCCATCATGTTCTTATCAAAATTCTTTTGGTAGGAAGAAAAAAAAGGAAGAGAAGAGAATCGCCATTAGTATTTTGGTCAGTTTCTTCTATTCCTTCCTTTTGTTTCTTTTAACCCTACTGTTTTTCTACGAAGTGTACTTCGAAAATTGGAAAATCTAAACCTCTTACTACGGTAGACCTTATTTCCTAGTAATATGAGAAAAGATAAGAAAAAAACCTTATATGACATTATGTTAGGTTCTCACATATTACAGAAAAATATTTTTCCTTGTATATACACTTACTAATTAAAAAACCATATTCTAATACCTTTCTAAGAGAATATTTTAGGGAACAACGAAATCAAAGAAAAAAAAAAAGAAAGATTGAAGAGTAACAACCAAAGAAGAGTAAATATTATCTACTAAGACAGAATAAAAGTACTTGTACCCCTTTCTTCTTCGTTATTTATTAGTAAGTGTAACTCTTTACAGTGGAATATATTTCACAAAAAAGAACAAGAAGAAAAAAGAAGATTTTTTTCACTTTTAGCCAAAACCCTTAAGACAAAAATCTAATTTTGTAAATGGACTTTTGCCTGCCCTATTATTAGAGCTAATATTTACAGATGGTAATAATACTTGTTATAAAATTGCTATGCCTTATAACATCTGCGTCTTTTTTTTTCCCCTTTACTTCGTTTCTTTCTTTTCTTTTTTCTTTTTCTTTTTGTACCGGAATGAAAAATAAACAAACAAAGAAATAAACAAAGAAAAAACAATCAAACAAAGAGGAAAAAGAGGTTTTTCCTAATCAATCTCCCAATCCACTTCTTCTCGTTCTCTGTTTTCATATTTTTTCCTAAAATTAATATTCTTGATGGGTGAGAATACCAACACAAACTTATTATATATAAGCTCAAAAAGATAAGTTTTAATACCCGCTTCCTATCTCGTTCTCTTTCAAACACTGTTATATAAACAAAACTTTTCCTCTTTATCCTTCTTTCTCCCGTGCATTGGCTTGCTCCTGTCTTTCCCAAATTTCCTTCTCTCTTGCTTTTGTTTCCAACTTTTTCTATATATATATATGTATTTTCTTGCCTTCTTTCTTTGACTCTTCTTTTCCCCTGGAAGGAACCCATACACAACATTTATACAATTTTTAACAACATAAATAACAAAAAAATAAAAAAGCAAAAATGTTACCAGGTGGTGTTATTTTAGTCTTTATTTTAGTTGGTTTGGCTTGTATTGCTATTGTATCTACTATTATCTACAAGAAATGGCAAGCTAGACAAAGAGGTTTACAAAGATTCTAAATGGTTTTGTAACTTCTAAGTTGACAATTTCTCACCATATTTCCCTTAGTTTTTTTTATTTTTTAATATTTCAATTTATTTATCTTTTTTTTATTTTATTATAAACCTTCCAACCCAAGTTAATTAATTAAAACAATTTATAAATAAATGACAATACCCCTGTTTTAAGATTAAAAGATAAATTATTTTGGTTTGGTTACATTAATAATAATGTTTGTTATTGTTATGTGTTTTTTTTATTTTCTGTACCATTAATTTGAAAAGAAGACTACATATAGATTAATAATTAATGTTAAAGAATGCAAAATCTACTTTTGCTAGATCTTTGAGTGACAATACATATTGTGTGCTATTATTGTTGCTATTATTTTTTTAGCCTTCCAATATTTTATCTATTTTTGTTTTGTTTTGTTTTTTTTTGTTTTACCAATTTTTTTATTATAATTAATATTGTTATAATAGTTTTTTTGTTGTTATATGTGTGTCCAAATAAGACAAAAAAAGTTGATTTATAAATGTGTGTTTCCCTATAATGATGTAGTATATTTTTACATTATTATTGGAAGAAGAAATTAAGAATGGGTGGAACAAAATAATATATTGTATTAACGACAAGAAAGGGAGTTCGAAATATGTGGTGTGCATGCATATTGTTGTTTCATGCTGTCAAGGACATTCTTCCGTATTGTTTTGTGTGTGTGAACAAGAGGGAAGTCTGTGTTTGGTAGTTGATTTCATTCAACCGCCAGACAATTGCAATTTAATTTAGAAAGGAAGAGAAAAAAAGTTGTTTTATTCTTTTTTTTTGTGTGTGTGTCTTCCCTTCTTTATATCCTCATGACATCATGCATATATCACCATCATCCCGTTTTATTTTTGTTTTTATTACAATCCCTCCCTTTTTTTTCTTAATTTTCTTTGAGATAAAGTATTATCTATTATTGCGAATAGGTTTTGTCATTATATAAATATAAATATATATATATATATATAAGAAGAAGCTTATTTAATTTAATAAAATGTTTATTGATGTGTGTTTCCCATTCTCCATTGATTTTCTTTCCGGGTATCCCATTTTGATTGATTACTTTTTCGGTAGCAGTTAACCAGACTCTTGTATTTGTCAATGTTTTTTATCTGGATATAATTATATTAGTATGTATACATATCTACTATAAACATATAACATATATACATATATATATTATACCTTTTTTATCTTTATTTGTTAGTGTTATTTATTTTTCCTTTAAAATTTTAGTTAAAGAAGTAAAAAGAAAAAGGAAAAAAAAATAAAATTAAGAAAAGAAATTAGGGAGGAAAGGATATGTAATAGAGAAGAAAACTGTATAATAGCTGATGATTTAAACAATAATTATACGAAAAAAAAAAAAAGAATCATTCTTTCAGTAAAATATCTATATACACTTAAATATAAATATATATGTACATCAATCTATTCAAAGAGAAAATAGTCATAAAATAATGTTGAAAATCTTTAAAAGAAGTTATATAATAAAACAGTTGTTTCATGATATACAAGACGGTATAGTCAAAGATGGCCAAACTATTGATAAGTTAAATGGTTATATATCAAATATTAACAAATTGAAAAACGTTACATTTATTGATCTGATGGATGGTACAACTTCATCACCTGTAAAACTTGTACTATCTAATAAGAAAAATCATGAGCATGTTGGTACAACTCAAAATATTACTCTAGGTGATACTATTCAATTAAATAATTGGAATGTTGTATTAACACCAAATAGGACTCAAGCTTTTGAATTGCAAATGAATTCACCAAATTCTACGTTTGCTATATCTAATTCAATCTACTCGTCTTTACAATATAATGAAAAAAATGTTAATTTATCAACTTTAAGAAATGCCCCCTTACATAAATTTAAAAATAATTATATGGCTTCTATACAAAGATTCAGGTCTCATTTAGAATTAACTCTTTTCAATATTCTATCAAATGAATTCCATTTTATTAAAACTGATCCACCGATCATTACAACAAATGATACAGAAGGTAACAATGAAACTTTCAAATTAACTAGTACCAATTCAAGCATTTTCCCGTTAAATGAACCAAATTCTCTAAATTTAACTGTGTCTGCACAATTACATTTAGAGATCCTAGCACAATCATTATCTAATGTTTATAGTCTAACACCATGTTTTAGAGCTGAGAGGTCAGATACAGGCAGGCATTTAACCGAATTTTGGATGTTGGAATTGGAAACTACAGAATATAATACTTTGAATGACTTAATCTCCTTGACAAGAAATCTTATTATATCTACTTTAAAAAACTTATTACAAAATAACAAAGTCTTATTAGATTGGGGTGGATCAATTAATAATAATACTAATCTTAAAAACTATCTACCTTTGCCAATGGACACAATGGCTATTGATCGAATCTTGAACAGATGGGAAAGAATAGCAAACCCGGCAAATTGGCATGAGATTGAGTATATTGATGTAATAAAAGAACTTGACAAGAATTCAAAAGCTTTCACCACCAAACCACCAACATTAGAAACAATACATAAGGATAGCATAAGTTCAGAACATGAAAAGTGGGTCTCTTCAACATTATTCACTGATGGGTTCGTGTTTATTAAAAATTATCCAAAATCTTTAAAACCATTCTATATGAAAAATAATATAAACAACGATAACTTACAAACTGTACAATGTTTCGATTTGATCTTCCCTGAACTTGGTGAAATTATTGGTGGTTCTATGCGTGAGGATAATTATGAAAAGTTAGTGCCTAACTTATCACAGGATTTGGACTGGTATGGCCAGTTAAGGCGTTCAGGGTATAGAACCACTGGTGGGTTTGGTCTTGGTTTGGAAAGATTTATTGCATATCTTCTAGGCGTTAACAGTATCAAAGACACAATTCCATTCTATAGATCTGCTAAATCAAAAGTTACTTTATAAGAGAAAAATACAAAAATGCCAATGTTCTTCAAATCAAAAAAAAATAAATAAAAAGAATGATACAGATGCATTAACCTTTATCTGCATTTGAATACACATACGTATATATATATATGCATAAACTTGTAAATAATGTTATGTACATACACATATTATGCATCAATTTAATCGATCTTGAATTTGTTTAAATTTATCTTCATACTCGAGATCTAGTTCATTAAAATAGTGAATGAAGATATCTTTAGATAACTTTAATATTTCAAGATTAAATAATTTTTGACTCCCATCTTTCATATCATCTAATATTTGTAACATAGAATGATCAATAATTATTTTAATAGTAGTATTATCATACTGTTTCAGAATAGATTTTTCTGATCTAAGACTTTCACTCAATCTTTGTAAAACAGAAGAATATGAAAAATTACAATCTCCCTTATCGTCACTATGATAATCTTCAATCTGATCCAATAACTGCCTTAACACTAGCTGGATTAAAGATACAACGCTTTGAGCTTCAATAGGAGAATCAAATTTTATTTCACCACTGATAATTCGGAATAAAATATCGTCTATATTTATTCGATAGTTAATTAGTTGTTTCATAATGCCTATGGCCCACACAATATTGGTTCTTGTTATATTCTCGCTATTTGCAATGTAATCATTTACACTTTTAATCAAAAAATCTCCTTCAGATTGTCCTTTCTCTGAGTTGAAAACTATTAAACGGTCTAAGAATTTCCAAACAATTGGATTATTCTTCTCGATCCTAGACATAACCAGGCCTACAATATATTGCCCATCACAGGTCTTATTGAAATAATCAATAGTGAATATCTCGTTAGATACTATTATTTCCTTTTCTACTAACTTTGAGAACAGTTTCTCTTCATTTAATAAAGATACTACTAGCACTTTATAAACCATTAAGCGGCGGTAATATGATTTAGATACGTTTTCGATTTGATATAACACACTTAGTTTATTAAATAATTTATAACCAATTTCACCAATCCAATCATACTGTAACATTAAATTGATCGACAATTCTATGATACATATAATTGTTTCTTCAAAGTGTTTGAAATTAATAACATTTTTCTCCATTGGTATATGATTGTCAAATAAATCGATAATATTTTTTGGTGTCATAATTGTAGCATTGGACCAAATATATTTCTTGAAATTAATCATCTTAATGCAATCATTAGATTGAATAGCGTTTTTGATATCATCTTCACTTGGCTCATCGTCACCTTTCAAATATGAAGCAAATGATGACAATAAACTTCGATTACTTTTAAAGTTGATATCATCAATAACATAATCTGCCTTCGGTAAATATGGTATCTTATTTAAATTATTTTGCTCAGTGATATTATATTCAGGGTAAAATGTCCCCATTTTCACATTATTTATAATCATCCTGTCTTGAAACATAACCAACAGAATTCTTACGAGATTATTCCAGTTTTCCTCATTCAGGAAATTTGTTATCTTATTATGACCAAATATATTAAAATATAAAACAAAACACATTTGTGCTTTAAATGATCCACCTAATTTTATCGAATGTGGACTTATTGTAATTACTGTATCTTCCTGTTTGTCTACAATATCAATTACAGAATGTCTCTCATCTAACTCCTTATTTACAATTTTTTCGTAATTGTCAGCACCTTTCAAATTTACATCATCAGGTAGTAAAGTTGTCATAGTTGCAAGACTTGCTACTAATTCATTAAATATATTCTTTAATTTAAAGAATTTGCAAATTTTATAACATTTTTCAATTGAATCAATCAATACACTAATTGTATTATCATCCTTTGTTAAAACTAATAGATCGAAAATTTTTCTAATTAAGGTACTACCCACATGTTCAAAAAGTTTCATTCCAAATTGAGCACTTTCAATAGATGTAAAACGATTAATATCATCCAAATGAATTTTCGGTACCTCAGTTATTACTGTATTAGATGAAATGACGTTATTCCAAACATCATCAAACCACTTTTCATTTCCATGATGCTCTTCAGGCATGACAATCTCCTTATCTTCAATTGATGTATATATTTTTTTTAAAAACCACTGTGGAAAATCATTACCATTATTATAACAGCCTTTCAAGTTGTTAGAATATTCTTCAAAAGACATATGTTCTTTCACTTGCGGATTATGGATATCTGTATTTAACATGATAATAGAATAACTTAAAACAAAAACAGAATCTGCATCAGCTTGGACTTGAGCAAGGTGTTCCTCCGTGTCACTGAAAACACTCTCTATGTAATGTTGACATTCAACATACCTTTTTGAAAAAGCTTCAAGGATTCTTTCAATTTGTTGAGATTCACCAGGTAACCTAAACTTAGTTAATAGGACTCTCAATGCCTCATCTACTCTAAATAAATTAAAATTAAACAAATTCATAAATTCATCAAGAAGCTCCATCTCTTCAGGTTTACTAATTAGTAATCCTAACTGTTTTTTATTAAGTCGACTATCATTTTCAAATAAAAATTTTGCTACTTCTTTCGTTTTATTGTTGTGAATAAATTTATTGTCTATTAATAACTTAATCCCATCTCTTGGTTTTTCATTAAACATTTCCATGCAACTTATAAATTCAGCCTTTCTACTCCATTCTTTTAAGATCATACTTGGTGATGCATCATAAAATTGAACTTCATCCACTTTAGTTGTTTGATTGTGAACATAATCGATAAAAGTCGTCAAAGCATCTAGCCCAAATGTTGAAATAGTCAAATCCCTTTCTGGATTAGTCATATTCATCAAAATTGTTAAGAATTTAACCGACAAATCGTGATATTCAAAACTACAATCATATTTAACAAAAAAATTAATAAATAAAGATGGTTCACGCACCCACAGTATCGAAAGTCTTTCAATAATAATCCTCTGGAAATCGGGTGATGAAGAATTTTGTAGTTTTTCAAATAATCTAGGTAACGTTAATTCTATCTGTCTTGGTAAAAACCAGCCAAGTGTCAATATGATAGAAGTATAAACAGTTAAAACTTTATCCATTAATAAGACATTATCTAAATTCGTTTCCATTATTAGTGCAATTGATTTAAAAACGGAATCAGAGATCATATTTAACAACTTTGGATGTTTCAAAAATAATCTACCAACTAATTCTACCATGATATTTATCAATTCCAAACCCACTACTTGAGTTCTAACAGTATATGCCGATTTATTTTCCAAACTTATTAAAGATAACAATAACTCTAAGTATTGTATTATAACAGGAAGACTATAGTTAGGTGTTGCAATTACTTCACTAAAATCGCTGACCCTATCCCCCTCACTCTTTTTGCCAATCAATTGTTCCTCTTTTTCCTCCTGTAAATCAAATTCACTAGAATCGTTAGCCTTTTTAAAAACAAAATATTTCTTAATATGCTCATCATCGATATATTTATTATTAATAGCAGAGAGATTCATAAATTTCAATTTAGTGAATACATGAACAGTCATTTTTTTAAGAATATATTCTGCTCTAATCCTTAATTTATTAGATAATTTTCTTCTACAAACAATTAATAAAACCTTTTTCAATGACTCATATACTAAAGAATCAGACAAACAATTCCCACATGATGTAGATATGATGCATTGTAAAAGTGTAATTATTTCAATTTCCATTAAATCATTTGTATCTTGATTCTTACTGAAGCGTGGATCAAGATCAATTAAAATCGAAACTGTCTTTCTATATGCTTGGACATAATTAATGCAATTTGAATTAATCAATTGAAGAGTAAAAATCTTAGTGAGTGATTCCAGTGTCAATATTCTGATAGATTCGTTCTTTGTTTTTTTGAACGTCAATATATTTAAAAATGGATTTAGTAAAGTTAAGGAGTCCATAGAATATATTGAAGTCAACCCACTTAATTTATTTTTCAAATCTACAATATCTGATAAATTTGAACTATCATTCCTAATCTTATTCCCATTACTGTCTTGATAATCATTATCATCCTCATCAAAATCTCCAAAATATTCATTATTTCCACCGAGTATTAATGGATAACCAGATGACATTTGCTGTCTTAAAGACTCATTATTATTTCTAATGACTATTATTAATTTCAAACACTCTTTTAAGAGGATCGCAACAGGATCCTCACCAAGACAAGTCCCTGAAAGATCACTCATATACAAATCAATTAGATATTATTCCTCTCAAAATGGAGCGATATATTTTGTAACCCAAATGCTATCAATTTTAGAAATAAGTACCGTGATTTTCTAAAGCAGTAGTTTTACCCTCTGATACTAATGTACATATGTATTAAGTGAAGTGATAGTACTATCCATATAACATATAATGCTGGAGTTTCCTCTGGCTCTTCCTCTTGAAGTTACGTAATTCATGAATATTTTTTTCAAACTGTTTGAAATTTCTGAAATTTTCCATCGACTTTCGAGAATAGAAAGAAAAAGTTGCCAAAAATCAAATTCGATGAGATGAGCTTAAATGAACATATTGCAAACAGAGAAAAGAGAGATAGAGGTAAGGTAGTGGTATAAAAGTATTGAGTGGGAAATAACCGTTGATTAATAAAGTTAATTAATATCAACAGTTTGAACGGATTTGATTCAATTGACTTACCCTTTCTTATTTTATATACCTATTCACTTTGAGGATTGAAAGTTGGAAGGAGTCTAAGTGTTACAAACAGGTTAATATAAAATAAATCTTATCTTTGATCATGAATCATAAACAATTATTTACTTCAGATGCAAATGTTTACACTTATTTTGATATTACCATCGATGATGTAAAAATTGGGAGAATAGTTATGGAATTATTTACAGATAAGGCTCCATTTACAGCTTACAATTTTTATCATCTTTGTATTGGTACTGAACTTCCAGGCTTTGATGGTAAGCTTTCCTATAAAAATAATTTTTTCCATCGTGTAATAAGGAATTTTATGATCCAAGCTGGTGATATTATGTATGGATCAAAAGATTTTCAAAAGACTGATGACATCGGTAAAGGTGGTTGTTCAATTTATGCTAAAGAGGAGGAATTTTCTGAAAAGATTGATATCCCATGTTATGGCAACTTCATGGATGAAAATCAAGGTGAATTCGCTGAACCCTTCTATTTAGCCATGGCTAATACAGGTAAACCAAACACAAATAATTCTCAATTCTTTATCACTACCTCTGCATCCCCGCATCTAAAGGGGAAACATAATATTTTTGGTAAAGTTATACATGGAAAATCTGTTATTCATACTATTGAAGAAACCAATGTAGATTCTGATGGTTTCCCAGAGAAATGCATAAGAATTGCTGATTGTGGTGTTTGGAATAAGGACATGGATCTCCCCTTATACAATGCATGTAACTATGAAATTGGTGGTGATATTTTTGAAGAGTATCCTGATGATGATAAACATTTTGGTGAAGATGATTTCACTAAAGCACTTGAAGCTGCCACTATTATAAAGGAGTCGGGAACTCTATTGTTTAAAAAGAAAGATTACCAAAATGCATTCTTTAAGTATAGAAAATCTTTGAAATATACAAATGAATATATCCCTGATGTCAGTATTGATAAAGATTTGAATGCTAAGTTCTCACATTTAAAATTGAAATTATATTTAAACATTAGTTTGGTATTCTTTAATATGCAAAACTATGATGAAGCTATCCGATACGCAACTTATCTATTGGATTCAGATAATGTACCTAACATTGATAAAGCAAAAGGGTATTATAGAAGAGCCAATTGTTATTTTGCTAAAAAAAGATACGAAGAAGCTTTAAAAGATTATAAACAATGTAATGAATTAAATCCAAATGATAAAGTAGTTATTAAGAAAATTGAACAAATAGAAGAAATCTTAGAAAAGAGAAAGGAAAAAACAAAGAAAAGTCTTGCCAAATTTTTTTCTTAACTAGTATTTGTTGTTTAGTCTCTCTTTTTTTTTTAAAAACTGGCTAACTTCCATCAAATTCTTTATCATAAATTAAACCACATCATATAGGACTCTAATATATTTCCTTTCAAAAAATTCTTATATATCTGATTTGAAATTTTAAAATTATATATTATGATAACAATTTACATAAAATCATCCAATAAATTTCTCGGTGCTGCTGCCAATTTCTTCTTTTCTGTGGAAACAGTAGATTTGACACTTGCAGTACTATGTGCAGTTGCTGATGGTGCCACTTTGTTAAAAGTATTTACATCACATTGACTTCCAAAATCATCCAAAAGATTTTTGGATTTATTTGGTACAGTATAGTCATCCAGAAGGTTCTTAGGTCTACTCGATGGAGTATATTCATCCAGAAGGGTTTTCGATTTAGTGGGTAATGAACAGTCATCTGAAATATTTCTAGATGAACTACTACTACTGGCAGGGGTAGGTAGTTGATTGAAACTATCCAATAAATTAGCCGGTGATTTTGACTGTTGATTGACTATATTAGAACTTATCATCTTGCTATTTCCTGAACTGTTAAATTTGTCAAACAGACTTGGTCTCACCCTTGCAGTCATAGTAGGTTCTTCATTAAACTTACTAATAGACGTATGTGTCCATGAATCATTAGCAGAATTTATTACAGTGTGTTTTGGTTCTTCAATAAACTTCCAGTTTTTCACTAATGAAGAAGCCAAATAATCACACCCCATTCTGCAAAGGATTTCTACACTTTTAAGGACAACGTTATACTCATTTTTTAATCCCAGTTCCAAAGAACCTAAGAAATATTTAATATTCTTTGTCCTTAAATGTTGATAAAGATATAGCAATGCTGGATCCTCTACCAAAAATGACTTATTGACCAACTTCTCATCCGATACGAATTCTCTATTATTTTCCAAATCAACCGCGGATGTGATTAAAGATTTGATAGCAACATCTTGTTTTCTTAGCTTCCAATATATATAACTTACCGTCCATTTGTCATTGTTTAAAACAGCAGTTGGTAGTAAATGGGTACTTAGTAGATTTCCTAATACTGTTCCCTCATCACCTTCGTAGACTCTACAAACCCCAATGGCCAAATCTATATCTCTAACTTGTTTACAAAGTACATTCACTGCGTCTTTTAATGAGTCACCGATCAAAAAGAAGCAAGCAGCCTCCATGTATCTATGCTTACTTAATAATACAAATGCATTCTTTAATGCGGCTGTTCTCCATCTAGGTTGTGTGAAATCATTACTTAAAAATTTTATCATTTTCTGGTGTTCAGGATGACCAGTACTAATCTTCCACAGACTTAATAAAATTTGTTTTTTCTTTAAAGCAAGATAAAATATGGCACATCTACTTGGATCTCTTTTATCCTCTTTAGAAAATTCAAATTTAGCTATTTGCTCAAACTTACTAGTCAATTGGTCTTCTTTAAGCCAATAAACTATCTTATATTCTCTTGCCTGTTTCCATGTATTAATATTGCTATCAAACATAGATAATAGTAGAGTTTTGCTCTCAGAATGTAAAGCCCATGAAACATCTCTCATCAATAAAGATTTTTGGCTTTGACGATGGGACATAAACAATTTCACTCCCAATAAGAATCTAATACCATTGTTATCCATGATGTGTTGATATCTAACCACTTCTTCCATTGCTTCAATAACTGTTATCAACGTTATCTGTTGATGACGTGTTATATATGGAAGCGTTATTCGAGTCAATTGTTCTGTTAAGGAAACACCTACAGTCTTATCGAATGTAGGATATGGATCAGGAAATTTCTCTACAGGATAATGTTCACTTTTATCAATCAAAAATTTATGACTTGCAATACTTAAGTCCGATGGTAAATGAGTAGTAACATCCATAGATTTAAAATCAATTTCCCTTAACTTCAAAAATAATCTCAATAAAATCTCCTTGACCAACTCTATCTTATTCAAATAGATAGCCTGAATCAAAAATTGAGGATCATAGACAGGAAGTGGACCATTAAGAACACTATTCAAATGTAAAATATCATTCGACAAGATTTTTCTTGAGCCGATGGATCTATGAGTGAAAACATCAGATGTATCCAATAATTTATCCTTTATGTACAATTGATTACCTGATGCTACTACAAACGTACCATTTTTCATCCATATGGAATCACCGATTATGTGTGCTGTATGTGAAGTAATATCTATCTTTTCTATAGGTAAATAACTAGGAATATTATTAGTATAATCGTATCTTAACTGTGTGTACAATAAAGAATATGCGGTGAATCCAATTGCCACAATGCTTTGACCCATCTCTGTACTTGTCCAATCAATATCTTTAATTTGGTCTTGAAAAGATTCTTCATATTCAAGGATTCCCCTATTTAAATCCCAGAGAGACATGGATTTACAATCTGAGCTAACAATACAAAGTTTTCCGGTGGAAGAACCTCTAATGCATTGGGCATTTTGTATCCCTGTATTTAATTGGGACGATATCTTCCATGAGATATGCTTTTTATCATAGTTAACAATTGCTTTATATGTCTCTACAAATCCATCCTTTGTTATAAAAGATATTAATGGTCTATCACTAACAAAAGTGGGATGAACTGGATCAATAACAGATATTTTATGTAATCTATTTTCACTATCTTTAATGAGGGGTAAAGAATCTGATGTAACTTTTATTATGCCTCTTAATAAAGATACTTCAAAACCTTGGATGGAACCATCCGAATAAATAATTGCCACAAAATGACGTTCATGATTGTGACGTGTTTCAGGAGTATTTAACATCAATAACGGTGTGTGAAGATCATCATCATCATCAATTTGATAAGAACTTTTTAAGATAGAGTTATGGAAACTATTGTTTAAATTTTTTCTATTGTAGGGACAATCCCATACTTGCAATTTGTTATTCTCCAATAGACAAATCATTAGATTACCCTTTTCATGTATGACAGCCAACTTAATTGGAGTCTCAGTTTTTATAAAATTTTTCAAATTTAAAGTGACCCCACCATTTGAACCCAATTGTTGTGGTGTCCATATACAATTCTCTGAGAATCTTGTGACAGTCAGCAAAGCCTCTCCATCACTACTTCTAATTAGTCTTTGAATTGATTTATTATGGCCAGTAAATTTATGCTCCAGATGGACTACTGCTGATGAATCTTGAAAATTATTCGTTGGAAAATTTTGATCCAAAAATTCTGGTAAATTTATTAGAGATTGTTTAATAACACCTTGTAGATCATGAACAATTAATGATACATTGGTGTTACTTTCATCATACGGTTGTAAATCTGCGAAATATAAATATCTATAATTCGATGAACTTAACAGAGATGGATGAATAAGTTTTCTTGATTGCAATTTACGGTGTATCAAATTTAACGACCCATGATTACTATTACCTATAATATCTATAATATTGTCATTATAATTTAATTCGTAAACATCGAAATAATCATCATCTACTTTATCACAACCAAACATTACGATATCTGAATTTAAAAATCTTTTCAAACCTTGGTTAGATTCTTTATCATGCTTACTGTTTCCATATATTTTTTTAATAATCCAGTTATCTAAAATCAAACAATATCTTGTTATATCATTTAACGTCAGAGTCAAACAATTCTGTATTTTCAAATGTGCAGGATCATCTTCTAAACATAACCAAGCCCTTAATTTTTTGTCCGAACATAAAGTGTACAACAGATAATAATTATTTTCATACTGTTGTTGTTCTTGTATGTTGTTGTTCTTGTTCTTCTTCTTGCTATTATTAAGAGTATTATAATTTATTTTTTTCCAATAGACTGAAGTGATAGACATAGGATGAGGTAATAAAATCAAAGTGAAAATGACTTGGTCACCACTTATGGATATTCTTTTCCAAAGCTTAAGAGTACGATCATATTTCCCATAACTTGCAATCAGTTGAGAATTATTAGTGATGTCTATTTGATACACTGGTTTTGGTTGTCTTTTATTCCACAATAGGACAGGTTTGAAGACACCAAAATGGTCCACAACCTTCCAGAATGAAAGATAGTCAGACCCTAAGATCAGCTCGTTGTCACCACCCCATTTAATGCAATTTATCCTTGAAGGATCATGATAGATTTGACAACATTGCAACCATTTTGGATATTTCATGGTCTGGTGGATAGGTTTATATATGTATACATGATTATTATCCACAGAGACAGCGATGAATCCGTTATCTGAATTAATATCGATGGCCAAACAATCTTTATCTAAATAAATGGTCTGTAGGTTAGTGAAGGTGTTGGTTAATATGATTAGATTATTACCTGAACAATATACAAAAATGGTATGACCTTGCCAATAGCCTTGACAAGTAGTCTGTCTTGTGTCATTTGGTCGGCCAGGTAGAAAATTCAACGACATAGTACAGCTGTACGTCTGTCACCATCCAGACAAAAAAAAAAAAAGAGAAAGAATGTTCTTGACGGATGCCAATGTCATACAACCCAAAACCACCAAACCTGCAGACACATACTCTGGTTAATAACAACAACAACAACAGCAATAAATACTGTTATTTATGATATAATCAAATAATTTTTCTTATCTGAAATCCTCGAGAGAAAGAAAAGCTGGGGGGAATGGCCAGAAAACGAAAAATTCAAAGAATCCACAAAAAAAAGAAACGTTTGACAGTATTAACAAGTTATAACGAACATACACACACATACATATTATATATATATATCTGTGATATTATGTCAACTGTCAGTAGTATTTCATGGATATATAAAGGATATTAACAGTTTTAGAAATATATAGAGGGATATATAAGATTATTAGAGGATAATAAATATGGGTGCCAGTTGTAAAGACCAAAAGAAAGCAGTAGCCATATGCTTACAAAGATCTCCATGTGTAATGATTCAAAGGCATAGACCACAAGAATGTGTGGATAACCCGGAATTAAGAAAAGAATTGCCCGAATTATGTATAGCTCAAATGAAAGCCTTTTTGGATTGCAAAAGTGGGATGGTCGATATGTCCAAGAGAATGAGAGGCAATGCACCTTTGTCTACAGGTAAATATGACCAACAGTATGAGAATTTATGTAAGGGCAATTTTAATCCAAGGGAAGAGATGAAGAAATTGGAAATTCTAGATAGTGAAAGAAAGGATTGAACAATCTTACATACATACATACATATGTAAATTGTCTCATGTCATGCTATCCATGTATATAAATTACAATAACAATATTTATTCTATTCTAACAAATATTATATCTTACATCCCTAGAACAAAAAGATATATATATGCATAGACATCTCCGCCATTCTTGCAATTACTATCAGTATATCACAGAGAATGGTGCCATGTCATGGATGATCACACACACACACACACACACACTCATACTTACTTATACACTCAGACTTACTTATACACTCACAGTTATTTTTGTATGTAATGCCAACCACCACAGTCAGGCAATGCTTAGTAATCACCATGACTAACCAAGAACAAATCAGTTTCCCTTTTAGGAAGTGTAATGGATTCCAGATTTTCTTTCTTTTTCTTCATCTCCAAATTTTTTTTTTTTATTGACCACAGAGACAGAGAGAGAGAGGATTCTTCCACAAGAAGGAGCTACTTCTTCCTCTAAGTGGGTTCAAGCATTTGCATGATTTTAGAGATGGACTATATTCTTTCAATAGAATGCTTGCTGTGTTGAAAGATTAATAAGAGTAAACATTTTTGAAAATCTCATTTTTTAGTTTTACTTTTACTTTTATTTTATTTTATTTTGTTTTATATATATTATGAATCAAAATTATAATAATGTAGAACCAACCCATAACAGTACTGCAACTAGTAGTCGTATGGATGAAAGTATTGATGCTCACGAGAAGGAAACAATTGAAAAAGAATTAGGCATTGTTAATATTTTATCACAACAATCCTTAGAACACAGAATCGAAAAAGATGTTGAATTATTAACTCACCAGAAACTAATAGAACAAGAACAGGACAGATTACAAAGATCAATCAATCTTTTGAATAAAATATTATCAAACAAATCTTACCTTGAAAAAAAATTGGAAAATTCAAATAGAATTTCTGTTAGAGCAAATTTGAAGAAGAAAATTGATTTGCTAATTAATGGTGATTTAAAAGATGTGCAAAATGATATAGATGATATTAAAAAAAGAATTGGACAACTTAAATCCTACATAATTAATCACAATAACAGCACAGGTTCCCATAATATCAAGGAGAATCTGCTGGATGGTAGACGCCCTGAAGAATCAGAGAAAGATTATCTTATTAGATTAGGTAAAGTCACTGCATTCGGTTCTTATAATGAGTTTACAATTGAAGAAAATAATAGTACGAATAACCTTAATAATAATAATAATAATACTACTACTAATAATAATAATAAAGATTATCTAAACGAAAAAAATTATTCAGAACAAACTAATGCAGTAACTTTAAATGCTGATAGGTACAATGATATAAAGAGTCAAGCTGGTGTAACAAAAGATGATGGAGATGAGTATTCGTATCAAAAGAGACTTAAATCATGGATCCAGACCAGGTCTAAGTTAAGACAACATGATGATTATCCAGACTTACCAGAATGGAGAAAACCAAACCCTGAAATTCCTGATGCAAAATTAAATGATTCATTCAAAATACCTGGCGAAATCTTTTCATCCTTATTTAATTATCAAAAAACTTGTGTTCAATGGCTTTATGAATTATATCAGCAGAATTGTGGCGGAATTATCGGTGATGAAATGGGACTAGGCAAGACAATTCAAATCATAGCTTTCTTGGCATCCTTACATCATTCAGGCTTATTAAATGGTCCAGTGTTGATTGTATGTCCTGCCACAGTTATGAAACAGTGGTGCAACGAATTGCATCATTGGTGGCCACCTTTCAGATCTATCATTTTACATGCTATGGGGTCAGGGATGGGTAATAATAATAAAAAAACAATCAATGAGGAAGAACTGGAACAAATACTGATTAATTCCAATCCTGATGAGATATCATATGAAAATTTGAGAAATACTGCTAAAATAAAGAACGAAATTCAAACAAATCTAACTTTAGACTCATTGATCAATAAAGTCGTCACAGATGGTCATGTCCTTATAACCACATATGTTGGATTACGGATACATTCTGATAAATTATTAAAAATTAAATGGGCCTATGCTATCTTAGACGAAGGTCACAAGATTAGAAATCCAGACTCTGATATATCGTTGACATGTAAAAAATTGAAAACACCGAATAGAATCATTTTATCAGGAACACCAATACAAAACAATCTAAATGAATTATGGTCCTTGTTTGATTTTATTTACCCTGGGAAATTGGGAACTTTACCTGTATTTCAGCAACAATTTGTATTGCCGATCAATACTGGGGGGTATGCTAATGCTACAAATGTACAAGTTCAAACCGGTTATAAATGTGCTGTAGCGTTGAGAGATTTAATATCTCCTTATCTATTAAGGAGAGTTAAGACTGATGTTGCTAAGGATTTACCTGAGAAAAAAGAAATGGTTTTATTCTGTAAATTAACGAAATATCAAAAGCAAAAATATTTGGAATTCATACATTCCGATGAATTAACAAAAATTGAAAATGGTAAAAGACATGTGCTATTTGGTATCGATATTTTACGGAAAATTTGCAACCATCCTGATCTTTTGGAGAGAGATAAATTACAATATTCTGCAAACTATGGGAGGCCCGAAAAATCAGGCAAAATGCAAGTGGTCAAGCAATTGCTATTACTATGGAAAAAACAAGGACGTAAGACCCTTTTATTTACTCAATCGAGACAAATGTTAGATATTCTTGAGAGATTCATATCAGTTATTGATAATACTCTCAAGGATATTAAATATCTTCGAATGGATGGTACGACTCCAATTTCGAAAAGACAGACCTTAGTGGACCAGTTTAATAATGAAAATTATGATGTGTTTTTGCTAACAACTAGAGTAGGTGGGCTTGGTGTAAACTTGACTGGTGCAAATAGAGTCATTATCTTTGATCCTGATTGGAATCCATCCACTGATATGCAAGCTCGTGAAAGAGCTTGGAGAATAGGTCAAAAGAGAGAAGTATCAATCTATAGGTTAATGGTGTCAGGGACAATCGAAGAAAAAATTTATCATAGACAAATTTTCAAACAATTTTTAACAAATAAGATATTAAGTGACCCAAGACAAAAAAGATTCTTTAAAATGAATGAATTACATGATTTATTTACACTTGGTGGTGATGAAAGTTTGGCTACAGAAGAAATGACTCAAGAGATTGAAAAGCATACTGAATCCTTGAAAAAATCTGTAACACATGAGAGTGACGATTTGGATGAATTAACAAAATTTATGGGTGTCTCTAAATTAGAGAGCTTTTATAATGGAAAGGAGCTCAGAGATAACAAGAAAAATGAGGATGACCGTCTTATAGAAGGTTTACTTGGTGGGAATGAAACTTTAGAAAATGCAATGACGCAAGAAAAATTAGAAAGTACTCATTTTCAATCATCTAGATTAATAACTAAAGAAGCTGAAAGATTAGCTGAAGAGGCTATGAAAGCTTTGAGACAATCCCGTAAAGCGACTAAAAAATACGACATCGGAACACCAACGTGGACAGGGAAATTTGGTCAAGCAGGTAAAATCATTAAAAAAAGAAATAAATATATTTCTAAAAATAACATAGACTCCAGTTCTATCCTTTCAAACATAAGGAAAACTAAAGGACATATTAAAAAATCGATAGAAGATACCCCCTTACAACAAGATACGAAGATAATACATTCTACCGATATTTTAACCAAGATCGAAAAATTTCTTTCTCAACAGAATGACTTTTTCGCTCCATCGTCTAAAATAATAGCTAGCTTACAAATACCTACTAATGAAAAAGAAGACATTATCAAACTGCGAGCTCTATTAAATAAGATTGCATCCTTTGATAAACAGAAAAGAGGATGGTTTTTAAATGAAGAATTTAGGTCGGAAAATGCGTAATCTATTATCGTAAATCATTTTATTAGAATATTATCTATATATCAAATCCATGCATGTTGCCACTCATATTTATAGACACCACAGTTAAATTCGATATCATATATATATATATATATATATATATATATATATACCATAACTCGTAATTAAGAAACTATGTTAAGAAAGTTTTTTGTTTTTCAATTATCTAGCACCGTTCACATTGTATTGATTCCTTAACGAAATTCAAAGCCTTGACATTCTGTAATTGCCAGTATAGTCTTATTTTCTAATGTTTTTTTATTACTGTATTCTGGAAGTGAAAGTTCATTAAAACATGTGTGAGCAACTGGTAAGGATGTATCATCATTTTCATTTAATTTACTGATTCTAAAAGAAAGGGTGTTAATACCTGTAGCAGGAACCCTATCGGATCCTGTTATGAATTGTAATAGTTTACTTTGCAACTCAACGTCCCAGCTTGATATGACCTCCCAAAACCACTCTATTACTGGTGTTTTGTTCGTATATCCGTCTTTATATTTTGTAACTGTTCTTAACATATCAAAGTCATATGATTTATTCTGAATGTCTCCGCATAACAATCTCTCAAGTTCTTCTGAATTAAATAGTTTTATTGAATTACATCCATCAAACACTTTATTGAATCCCTTCATAAATTGAGTAAATTGTTCATTAACGTTCACATTTAAATAATAATTCATCCATAAATGAACATACTCGTGCTTATTCTTTAAAGTAACCATTCTTTTTGATCCACCATTACATAGTTCAATGGAATTAAACTGATCTTCATTCTTAATAGTTATTTCAAAAGTCAAGGAAAACACATCAGCAAAATCTTCTCTATCATAATCCAATAATTTCTGTAAATTTCTACCTGTGTCAGGATACAATTCCAAATAATCTGCAAAAGTAACTTGTTCATTGCACATCTTCTTGTAAAACAATCTGGGGAATTTTAAATCTAGGATAACACCATTAAATATCGCCAATCCAACTACGACTCCAAATAAGAAATAAAGGTGAAGTAAATTCTTATTTTGCAAAAATTTTAAATCAGGCGAATAAACCACAAACCAAGTATACCTACTCTCCGATACCGTTTCAAACAGAGTTGAATTTATATGAAAGAACTTCTTAATCAATAACATAAACCATTCCTTTCGAAGTCCCCCTGCATCAATACCTTTTTCATTTATAAATTCTATCCTTAATGCCTTCAAGAAGTCACCTTGATGTTCCTTTATTGCATTTAAGGAATCTTGTACAATATGGTTTCTTCTAACCCGTATTTTAAAATATACGGGGATATTCCTACCTTTATCAAGTGAATCCAAAAAAGCCATCTCAGCGTGATATTCCATAATTTTTCTTGTCTCATACTCCATGATAGATATCTTGACACCTAATGATAATAAAAATGAATACTTACAAAATGAGAATTTCTTTATTTGTTTCTGTTGTTGTTGTTCTTTTAGAATAATATCATCCAGTTTTTTCTTTATTTCAAAACCTTCCCAATTATTAAAATCATCTTTATAATCAATAAAGTCTAACATTGTATTGTAAAAGGAATTAATGTTTAATTTTGTGTTCCCATATATCTGCTTACTGTATATGGATATCCTCTGATAATTTACAAGAAAATAAATTTTTAGCAAGTTAGCTGCCGTTTCAATATGCCAATTATTTTGATATTTAAAAGTTTTAATCATTGGGTATTTTTGACCATTTTTCTTCCTTCTATCTATATTTACTAATTTATTATTAAATGGATCTGTGGTATTCTCGTGTTCAGTTGTCATGGAAAATGGTATATCATTTGGATGGATAGTTGTTGAATTACCAGGTTGTGAAAATGACAACAAAGTCGGGGTAGGGTTAGTGCTATTATTATTATTATTGGTTGGTGCTTTTATGATTTTCTTATTGAATGAAACCTCAGTTGAATAAATCTTAGTTAATTGGTACGTTAAATATAGATTTATAGTTTCTAGATGATTCAAAAACAATTCCTTCGGTAAATATCTTAGATATGTAAGAAAAATTTGACAATTATTACTATCAGTATGATCTAAAACATGAGACAAATAGCCAATGCAGCGTTTAACCAATTCATATGTTACACACTTAATGCGAAACGTATCAAATCCGGATGAATCTTTTTTAAAAGTTAAACAGTTTCTTATGACTGGAATCTCCCAGATAATTAAGATCCACCTGTAACAATTTATATTCACCCTTGGTCTTTTCAAAAGATCATTACATGCACAGAGCATTTTGTAGAAGGGTCTTCTTGTGGGTAGTTGCATTATTAAAGAATAAAATTCTTTCAGTTCGTCAATATTAATAATTATGGGACTATTTGCATTTAAAAATGATATTTCTAAAATATTTATATCATGGAAACATCTTGAAAGATATGCAGTGACAGGCTCAAAATCAGAAATCAATGTTTCTTTAATAATATTATCAGCACTCAGATCTGTTTTTGAATCTGCCTGATAACATTGTTTAATCAGCATCTTCAATTGTTCTAATGAACAATATTGATGCTGAGATGATTGAGTGATTGATGATTTCAAGGTCAAGGATTTTTCGTTACTCAAATAATTCGTTGTATAACAGATTGAACATTTGAATTTTTTCCAATCATCACTGAGATTTGCTTTGAATCCACAGCATAAACATGAAACACTGTGTTTCTTACTATATGCTTCATCTTTCTTCTTGACTTTAAGTCCAGATGATTGGGAGATGTCACTCAACTTTTCAACAAGTGGTAGTGAATTTTTATGAATGGTTTGTGGGACAGATTTGTCGAGTTTCTTCTTCCTGGAGAAGAGAAACCCCATAGTATACTTTGGGGTAAATAATGGAAGAAGAAACAAAAAGAAAAGAAGCCTAAATAATGAAAATGTCTACTCTTTGATACACCTTCACGTAATTAACCTCTAGAGCCTTCTTTAACAACGTAAGTTTAATTAAGAATAATTGAAGTTCAATCATACAGAGTCAATTATTCAGTAGTCTCAATTTCTAAAACCTAATAAATCTTCTTTTGTAACTCTTCCTTTTGCTTTCTTCTTTCTGCTATTTAATACAAAAATGGAGTAGAAAGGGAAGTTCTCCCTGGTTTTGCCGCTGCTATCCACTTAAACCAACAGACAGAGATATGATTCGAAGACAGAGAATGAATCAGTACAAATATTGACTGTAGTGTGTCTTATTGCATTTGTTGATGGTCTGTGTATTGTGAGTCTGGAGAAGTCCTTTAAAAGTAAGAGATTCATAACTTCATATAGACGCCCTTTCTCTCATTTTTGTTTTATTATATATTATACAAATATTTTTTTTTTTACATCACACAGAAAGAGAATTACAAACAGCAATTCAAAAGACTTTATCAGTATTTTCATATCTGCTATATACAAATTCATCCCCATTTTAACATCCCCTATTGAAGTTTGTTATAAAATATCACCAAGCTGTATGCCAACTTTAATCCTAGATGAAATCCATAAACCTCGTTCCATAGTTGCTTTACTTCCAAGAATCAAAGATAATGGTGTTTTCATTATTGAACCCATTGGTATCAGTATATGGAAGGGGTCTAGCAAAAACTCAGATTTAGCTTCAGATACCATACTATTTCATCGGACTCTAGGTTATAATGTCACTGGGTTCTATCACTACAATAAAATGTTACATAAGGAATTTATATTTATATTAAAAAACAATGGTGCGTTCCTAGTACTTGACAGTCAATTGCAAGTTATAGACTCAATCAAAATAGGTGTAACATTTAGAAATGATCATGAGTATATCTTTAAATATGACGAGATTAATAACCATTTGTATCTTAATCTAACAAACAATGAGATATCTATGATCTCATTTAAGGTAGATAAGAATAATTTATACTTTCTTCATAGTGAAAAACTTAACAGTTTGTTACCCATATATAAATTTTCTGCGATAATCATTGATTTTGATATATCTTATCATTATAATGAATATATTTTGGAAGAATTTCAAACTATTGCAGTTTTATTAAAGAGTGACAACAGGACCACCTCCCCTCTGTCGGTGAAAGTTATCTATAGAGTAAATCCAAGGCAGAAAAGATCCAATAGCCAGTGGCATATACTTCTACCTAACGTGAAGTTAAATATCGACAATTTAAAGAAACCATCATTTAAAAATTGCCTCATTGATACTATCCCTAATATTGGATTTATTATATTTACTTCAAATGGTTTTACTTTTTTGACTTTACCTCATGGTCCACAAAATATCATTAATGGTAAAGTTATACAGGACATTTATGATCAAATAGTAAGCTCTAATGCCACACGTGAAGTTCATACTAATCAGTCGGATAATTTTTATAATATTACTCTGCGGAAAAATATAACTACTGATTTTATTAAATACCAGATATTGACTACAAAGGGAATTCGTTTGACAATCAGCTTTACTAAGATTAAGGAAGAAGATGAAAAATATATCATATATTGGAAACAAGACTTGCAGTCACATCATATCCCATATGATAATAATAACATCGTTATAGAAACTTATTTTTTTAAATCTACCATCTATGACTATTTAACTCTAACTCAAGAAGGTCACATAAAGATTTACCCATTTGATAATCAGACACCTCCAAAAATATTATCTCCATTGCTATTGCAACCACCACTGTCTCAAAGCGTTTCATTATACTCTTCTATTTCAAGCAATATCATAAATAACTATATCTCCACAGGTATAACTTCATCAAAGAAAGCATTTTTCCATATGGTGCATTACGACTTTCATGATTATTTTACTTATCAAAAGAATAATTTATCTCAGAATGATATCTTCAAAGAAAATAAACACATTGATGAATCGATACTTTGTAAAGTTCCGATAAGGAAGACAACTGTGAAAAGTGTATGTGAAATAGCAAAAAATATGTCAATTAGATGGACTCATTCCTTAAATCAAATTTACAAATTAAAAGAGATTGATATTAAGAGTTCAATCGTGTTGGATAGTTTACAATCTTATGATGGACGCAATATCACTACATTAGGGATTGACAACGAAATTTTAATTATAGAGGATTGTACTTCTCTTTGCAAAAGGATCAAAATACAAAATGATACAAAGATTGCATCAATTTACATACAAGAACACGTAACAAATGATATAATTAATAGAAATATATGGCTATCTGATTATAATTGTTTTATATGGATCATTAATTATGATACAGGGAGCATTAAAGACAAATTTAAATTACATTATAAAGTTCTAAAATTTTGTGATCCGATCCCGACATCCACAAAATCCATCAGCCCCATTTTGTATGGGAAAAATTGTATAATTATTTCTAAGATGGACAGCAGATTTGAGAGATTAAAATTAATATGGTTATCAAATCTTCCCTTCAACTTTAATGTGCTTGCGATAAATGCTGAAGCCAATAAATTGCAAGCGTGTGGTGACCATTGTTATGATCTTTCCCTTGTCATTAACAAGAATTTGCAAAAGCCACTTCTTCAAACTTTATACTTGGATGAGGATGATTACATTTTTAAGTATGTTCGATTATCTCCTTGTTCCCCATTCTTAATTTGTGTTACATGTGATCGAACCTTAAATACTACCTATTTGAAACTATTCAATATTCATGAAAAGAGGTTTTGTCATTCAATAAATCTTACCAAATTATATCCTCAATCTTTAGTTTCTGACATTACAACTTTACCCTATTTACCACCTCCACATGATGATGCCAAATTTGAGGCCAGTCATAAAGAGTATTTACCATATGCAGAAAGGGTCATCTTAGATCAATGTTTTGTTGTATCATTAAATTATGAAATGGCTGAAAATGAAACAGATAACAATCTACTGTTATACTTGTTGGATGATGATACTGGTCAACTAATTTATCAAACTGGTATTAATACAGGGTCATCAATTACATGTATTCAAAACTATTTGAAAAATAATTTTTTAGTTGGTGGCGATACATTAGAAATCTATAAAATTAATTATTCTGTTAAATGGAATTCTTTCATTATTAAATCGATATCGAATCGATTAGAGTTATCGGGATTAATCAAGAATATTTCAATTCTTGACGGTACAAGGGAGAACAGGTCTTTGAGAAAGAATATATTGTTGTTGGATATTTTGAGAGGGTTAAGAAATGTTTCTTTTACTATCAATGAGAGTGTCTCTGATAAGGAATTAATCTATAAACTTCAATATGTAACTAATTCCAACGAACATGTAATTATCGGTGATAATGCTCGTGGCAACATTATTACAAACTTTGAAACGGTATACATAGGCGAATGTAGATGGTTTATTCTAAGTTTAGATGCAAACAAGGTAAAAATATATTACAATAATAATATAAAAGGAGAGGAATATGCCTCTATGGAGTTTTATTTGCCGAATGAAATTTTAAATATTACTACTATGAATGATCAAAGATATCGATATTCTGGAAATAAGAGGAACAGTATTTTATATTATGAAGACACACTTTTTCTTATTACTACGAGAAACGGTGGTATCTATTCAATAAGTCAAGCAAATGAAGTAATAAAACTATCCCCTTGGAAACAAACTATACTGCATCAACAACTAAAATATACTACAGAAGAAGAAAACAATGAAGATGATGATAATTCAAACAATATTATAAAGATTATAGACAGACGATTTTTATCGGAGTATTCTTTATAGATAAATACATACATACATACATATGCATACGTATATATATATATATATATATATAAGAAATCAATAATACAAACTAATTAAATATAAATGCAAATATAAGATTCCAACTAGATTAATAAAGTTTCAATCTTGTCCTTAACAGCATAGATTTGATTCTTGATAGCAGAAGCATCGTTAGTAGTAATAGAGGCAGCAATAACTGGTCTAGAAACACCACAGGCTCTACCTAATGCGGCTCTGGATGGAACAAAAACGTATGGGACGTTTTTATCTTCACATAGTAATGGTAAATGTAAAAGAATTTCAATTGGTTCACAGTCAGCAGCCATGATGATGAACTCAGAGATACCACGGTTTAAAGTCTTGGTGGCTTCATTAGCACCCTTCTTCAATTGTCTCAAATTACTAGCTTGTTGGACAACGTCTAAAATTTGTTGAGTTAAAGCAGCATCAGCTAATGGGAAAGCTTTTGGGTTTGGAGTGGAAGACATTACGAAATTATTATTTATTTGTTTGTTTGTTTGTTTATGTTTTTTTTTTTTTGATTTATAATAAAATACTAATAATAAAAACAAAAACGATAGGTTATTCAAGTTCCTTGCAAAGATATGATGTGTGTACTATATAAGTGGATAATAGCACTTGTCAAATAGCTCGCTTGAATGGTTTTTTGTTTGTTCGAACGTCAGAAGATTGTAATAGCAACATTTCGAAACTGAATTATAATCGAACTATAGATGGGATAGACAACTTATAATTAAAAATGTGCAAGTCAACTCTAAGCTATAAAGAATAAAAAGAGATGAGCTCTTCTCTACCACCACACCAATTCGAACTTTCAAAAAAATTTTATCTTTATTTTTTTTTTTTCATTCAACATCACATAAAAGAAAACAAGCAATAACCAAAAAAAAAAAAAAAAAAAATAAAAAAAGAAACAATATTTATTTTTAATTCCTCTTTGGGAGAATACAATTAGGAAATTCGTAGAACGTGATCTTTTTATTTTTGTTTTCTTTTTTTTTTTAGCAGAAAGTCCGGCTCTGTTTCCGACTATGTTTCCGCACCCGGATTCTAACCCAGTTGATTCCGGAAGGCGGCATCTTGGAAATTCCGCCTGTAAGTCGGAGTTAACAATCTCCTGGTGTCTGGGTGGCAGATAAACTGCAGCACGTGATAGTCACGTGCGTGCCCCCATGTGTCCTTACAAAAGATATTTCTTACTGTTTTTGGTAGATTTCACGTGGGGAAACAGAGATGGTTGTTGTATATGATAATAATAATAATAATAATAATAATACTAAGTAGACAGAGTCCGATCATCAGATGACCTTGTAAGAAGAGAAAGTAGAATGTGTTTAAGAACCACTGCCTAAAGCAATCTTAATAAAAACATAAAATAGATCACTTTAAACAAAAAAAAAAATACGATCTCTCTGATACATATAAACTCCACATTCAAATAATAGGTAACGTCTGCATATATAAGTTTGAAGAGTGTTGTTGCAAATCCCTCCCTCCCCCCTCCTCAATCATAGTCATGGCCAAAGGATACTCTCCAATTTCAAGTCAAGATTCGGATGGCACATATCGGGAAGATTCTCAATTAACAAACAATCACTATCATGACAACAATGATCCATCAAGGATAGATTTTAAGAAAGTGATCCCTGAGACAAAAAATTTCAACCAATTCATCACCATAGATAAAATTGCCGAGGAGAATAGTCCAATCCTAACAAGTTCAGGAAGATTCCATGGAAGCTCCTCTTACTTGTCAAGAAGCAATTATTTCAATGATTTTGAATCCAATGATACATCTGGCCAAGATAATAGTCATTATGAAATGGGTGGATTCGAATCAAAATTTGGGAAATATAAAATAATCATATGGGACAAATGTAAAACTTTTATCACACTAACCACAGTGGCTATTGTAATTGGTTGTTTTGCAGGGTTTATACAGATTTTCACTGAAACTTTAGTCAACTGGAAAACAGGCCATTGTTCAAGAAACTTCCTTTTAAATAAATCCTTTTGTTGTAGCAATATTCAGACATTAACAGAAAATGTTACAAATCGATCATTCGCTGGACTTAGGAAAAGACAGGAAATTGAATGTGCAACTCAAGGGGAATGGATTGAATGGTCAGGTGTCATTTCACCGTTTTTAATATTCGTCATTTTATCAGTAACATTTGCCACACTGAGTACATTATTAGTTAAATATATGGCTCCAATGGCAACTGGTTCAGGTATATCAGAGATTAAGGTTTGGGTTTCAGGATTTGAATATAAAAATGAATTCTTAAATATCGCCACATTGATCGTTAAAAGTGTGGCCTTACCCTTAGCAATATCAGCAGGTTTAAGTTTAGGTAAAGAAGGTCCCTCTGTTCACTATGCAACATGTTGTGCGTTTGTTGTGACAAAGTGGTTGTTGAAAGATACATTAACATATTCCTCTCAATTTGAATATTTGATAGCTGGCGGCGGGGCCGGTGTTGCTGTTGCCTTTGGTGCTCCCATCGGCGGTGTTCTCTTTGGGTTAGAAGAATTATCATCTGCTAGTGATTTCAACGCTCAAACATTATGGAAATCTTATTATGTTGCATTGATTGCTGTCACCACGTTAAAATGTATTGATCCATTTAGAAATGGTAAAATTATCTTGTTTAATGTTACATATGATAAAAACTGGAGGGTAGGTGAAATCCCAATCTTCATTTTACTTGGTATTTTTGGCGGTCTCTATGGAAAATACGTTAGTAAGTTGAACATTGCATATGTGAATTTCCGTAAAAAATACTTATTTAAATGGCCAACTCAAGAAATTGTGGTATTGGCATTAATCACAGCTCTATTATCTTATTTTAATGAATTTTTAAAATTGGATATGACCGAAAGTATGGGTATACTTTTCCATGAATGTGTATCTGGAGAAACAAAACAAGAGAATGATAATGGTTCAATTTTTAGCCATAAATTATGTTATTTAGATGAACACACTGAAATGTTTGGATTCTTAAAACTTTTTTTTTCCTTGATCTATGCCACTTTTGTTAGAGCTGCATTAGTAATCATTTCATATGGTGCAAGAGTCCCTGCAGGCATATTCGTACCATCTATGGCAGTCGGCGCTACCTTTGGAAGAGCTATAAGTTTATTAGTGGAAAGATATATCACTGGATCAGGGGTAATCACCTCCGGTGCATATGCGTTCCTCGGTGCTGCTGCTACATTGTGTGGCATCACAAACTTAACGTTAACTGTTGTGGTAATCATGTTAGAATTGACCGGAGCATTTATATATATCATTCCGACTATGATAGTTGTCGCAATTTCAAGGATAATATTATCAATGTCAGGAACTATGGGAATTGCAGATCAGATGATTGTGGTCAATGGATTTCCACTTTTAGATGTGGAAGATGAACAGGACAAAGGGGAGAATTGCTTTTATCCTCTTATAAAGCCAGAGATGTTATGTCCAAAGACCTTGTTGTATTAAATGAGACCATGTATGTCTCAGAAATCGAAAAGATAGTATATGAATCTAATGACAAGCTAGTTAATGGGTTCCCAATTGTGATTAATAACGATACAACTGATCCAGATATGGAATGTATTGGCTATGTTTTGAGAAGACATTTAATACAGAAATTGATGATGCAAGATATAAGCAGTACTAATGCCTCAAGAACATTAGTTCACTTCAATATTGAAAGATTTAATTCACTAAAAAAGAATAACAATAACCATAACAAATTGAATTCAAACGAAATAAGTTTTTGTGATATTGTTAATTCCTCACCTCTAACTGCCAAAATCAATACATCTGCATCAGTCTTATCTCATATGTTTAGAGATAATGGATGCAAAAGCATTATGATTGAGGATCATGGATTATTGAAAGGTATAATAACTTGTAAAGATATAATACGATTTCAAAGAACATTGTTTAGAGAAAATTTTGGTACAAAATATGATTACAATGAGGATCTGAATGAAAGGATTTGGTCTGTTTTACAATCCGTTATAAATAAGTTTTCTTAAATATAGTCAGTCACATGTAAGTGTATAGATTATAAATGTATTTATATTTCAATTGATAAAACAGGTGCCGAGAAATAGTTACAAATGAATAATAAAGATAATACATACAGTATCTTATATATGTATATAATATATGTAGAGTTTCAGTCAAACATCCAAAAAGAAAAAAAAAGGAGGAAAAAAAAAAACAAATAAATGTTCTAATATCTTCAAATATTTATTTTTATTTCTTATTCTTAACAAATGACATCTTGAGTAGCTCTTGAATTCAATAATAATGCTACAATTAACCCGTAAAGACCTAACACTTCAGAGAAAATTAAAATCAAAATCATACCAACAAATAATCTGGGTTGTTGAGCAGTACCTCTAACACCAGCATCACCGACAATACCAATAGCAAAACCTGCAGCCAATCCACTTAATCCAACAGATAGACCTGCACCTAGCTGAATAAATCCAGTGTATAAAGCTTGTTTTTGACCTAATGAATAAACAACAAGAACAGAGACAACTAACCCATAAATTGCAATAATACCAGCCATAACAACAGGGACAATACTCTTAATTAATAGATCTGGTCTTAAAACACAGGTGACACAAACACCAACACCAGACTTAGCAGTACCATAGGCAGCACCAAAGGAAGTAAAAATAATGGAGGCAGCGCAACCAAGGGCACCAAAGAATGGGGCATAAACTGGACATAAATCGGTCATCTTATATTATTATTATTCTTATGTGTAGAGTATTTTGTATATATATATGAGGGTAAATTATTCCTATGATATTCTTCTTCTTTATCTCACTTAAATTTAACGTACTTGGAGAAATATACAAAGTGAGTTAAGAGTAAGAGTAGCGATAGATGGGATTCATTTATTTATCTCTCTCCTTTGAAGTTATATTTTTTTGTTTTATTCTTTATTATTTCTCTTCCTTATCTTTTCACTTAATCACTCAATTTATTTTTCAGAAATTCAATCAGCGAAAAAGAAAAAAAAAATAAATAGCAATAGAAAATTTCACATACTCCTTTCAAATTTTTCAATTTTTTATGGAATATTATTTCATACGAACGGAATCGTGCAGATTTTAATATTATAAGTGTAAGTGTCTGTGACATGAATGCAGAGAGAAGTTGTGCAGGAAGAGATAACCTGTCAAGGGTTGTTGATTGTATCGCATTGTTCATATACACACCTATATATACGTTCTATAATATAATATTAAAAAAAGAAAACAAAAAAAAAATGGTATAATTATTGTATTTTAGTGTCATCCCCCTCCAACAATATCTCAATAGGTCATGACCTTTTGAAAAAACTTTCAATAGAACCTTGTTTAACTTTCTTTCTCGGTGGCTTTTGACCCTTCTTAGATGCAGTTCCAAAACTAGATAATATCGAACTGGCTCTAGAAGTTACTTTCTTTGGACTGCTTGATTGTCCAATATTTTTCTTATTATCGTTACTATTATGTGTACTTGTAGGTAGTGGCCTTTTCCTATTTGTAACAATATAGCCATCTTCATCTACATATGAAGTAACAATTTCCTCGATAGATTCCTCTCCAAGTGATCCATTTTTAGTTTGCCTTGTGTTTTCGATTTCTGAAGTATCTGAAGGATGTATTGAGCTGATCTTTGGTTTGGGATTTACTATATCATCATTTTGTGTACTATTACTTGGTTCATCTTTTTTAATCTCTAGAAGAGATTCTTCTGCAGTAGTATCCAGTAAACTTTCTAATTCACTATCATTTATTGTTTTCCCCATCTTTATTGTTGCTGTATTCGCCGTAGCAACAGTAGGTTCTTCAACTTCAGACCTTTCATGATTCTCATCGATGCTTTTGTTATCATTCCTGTTAATACTTGCCACCTCATCCTCATCATTGTCGACAAACAGTTTACTAAGATCCTCCATCTGTGCCTTTCTAGTTGGATCATTATTCAGTCTTTTCAATTTATTAGCTTCTTCTTCTTGTCTTCTTTGTTTCAATTGCCTTTGTCTTTCAGCTTCTTTTTCATCTCTAGCTTTCCTCATCTTAGCCAGTATTTCGGTAGATTTTAATCCTGTTGATTTCTTAGGTTTGATTGACTCGTTAATTTTAATCTTACTCTTATCATTACCAACAACAAAACTATCTGTTTTAGATCTGATAGTATTAAATCCAATATCTCTTTTTTCATTATTTACTTCAGAAACTGTCTGAGATCTCTTAATTGGAGAACCAACAGATTCTATCTTCTGTTCATTTTCACTAACCAACTGATATTGATTAACTACCAAATTTGAACCACTTTGATCTCTCAATTCGTAGACTGGTATAAATTCTTTATTTGGACTGAATGCATAGATGAAACAATCCACTACATCATTTGACCTCTGTGTATTAATCTCACTTAAATCGGTGACCATCTTTATCGTGCTGTCTCTATAACATATCATGATTATACAATTGAATTTCATTGTAGTTGTCTCTTTATAGTAGTTGTACATTATTTGTTTTGCATTAGACGATCCAATGTGGAATTTATTCATTAAATCTGTGAATACGATAGGTTGACACCTAGTATGTAATTCATCATTAATATATTCAATAATTTTAGATGTCGACATTATACCTAATTTTTTATAATTTTACTATCCTTATACTTTTTTCCTCTCCCCTCTCGTTTATCTGTCTATGCATATGGATATAGTTGCAGTATTTATTTATTTACTTATTTATTTATTTATTTATTTATTACGCTTTCAAAGTAACAAGTGGGAGCTAACTCCACAATATGATAAGGATCTACGACTAATAAGTAGAGTTTAGCATCAGCTTATCAAACTGGTCCCCATAATATTTGTAGATTATAATAACTTAAGATGTGGTGACAAAAACAAGAGAGGCGGAATTTTTCTAAAAGTTTCACCATAAAAAAAAACAGGAACAAAAAAAAAAGAATTACAAATGCACCTTCCTGTAGGCGCTATCACACCACAAAATCCACACCCCCCTCCAAAGATACACATATATTGGCATTTAGTAAACATATACATATATATATTTATGTATTTATCCATGCATATATATATCTATATAACTTCATTTCATGTGAATAAAGCCTCGTTCGAAGCGTCATCGTTCCAACTTGAACGGAAAAACCAGGAGAATATAACAATACTTGAATATATGATTAAACCACCACAGATACTCATCACACAACTAACAGAATTGATCAATTGGCAGTGGTAAAACACCAAAGGTAGCGTTATTCCACTAGTAACAAGCATCCCAGTACAAAAATAACCGAAATCTGAAGCTGTTTGTCCTAAGGATCCATCAAGTGGATCGTTCATAAATGAACCTGAACCATAGTCTGACCTGTTTTTAAATAATGAATTTGGTATAGGTGCTAGTAGAAAAACCAATATATCGTATAGTGGATAATAATTATGGAATAAAGCACAGGATAAAATTACTAATAGAAATCCCAAAGCCAAAAAGCCCGAAAGTGATATAATCTTAGTTAAAGGCGATACTCTAAACTGCATAGTTGAAGGAGATTAGATTCAAATGGTTAATGATATCCTCTAATAATAATAATAATAATAATACTGTATTGAGACGTCACGAAATTATCCTTGTCTCTCTCTCTCTCTCTCTCTTTCATTCCTTCTATATATATATCTATACACACACACAAAATTCTATCTCCTCTTCACGTAAACCACCAATTTTACCTTTTGATAAAAGTTCAAATTGAGAAACAAAAAACGAGGGCAAAATACAAAAATCTACAAACCGGGTGCGGAAAGCCAATTCCGCAGAATCCACCATGCACAACTCAAGAACCCTCTTTTTTTCTAGTGGAAGTGGATTATTTTATAATCTTAATGGGATCTCCCCCCCCGCCCCCACAGTAAATATTAGATAGAGCATATACTTTTAAAATGGAACAAGGGGTAACCAAAAACTTAACTTCAAGGGAATAGGTGCAAATTCCCTGCGTGGGGAAGCTTATGACTTGAAGCATTCTTGTGTATACACAACAGGTGCGAGAATACATATGTAGATCCATTCTCAATCGTTAGATCATAATAATTATATAAAACATAGTCTAATTTTCAAAAATTAAGGCTTTTCTAAATTGTTTATAGTTATTAATTAGCAAATATTTACATAATTTAAATACAGGAAACAGAAAAAAAAAAACAAAACCAAATTACTCATCAGTACATGTAGAAAGTAAATGACATTAGTAAAATTAAATAAATGAAAACTGAATCAAAAATCAGCACATATGACATTTAGTATGAAAGTAATGCTTTAGTAAAATAAAATTAAACCACTAAAAAGACAAAAGAATAGTTATAATATTACCCATTAAAAAAGAGAAAAGAAAAGAAAAGAGAGAGAACACAATTGAAAAAGGAAAGAACTGTCTCCCATTTTTGAAGTTTTTCTTTTTTGTTCATATTATTACTGCTTTTCTTTTAAGAACAAACATTTCTTTAGACAATCTATTGCTTGTTTTCACCGGATTGACCTTCGTTAGCAGAGTTGTTCTTGTACATTTGTTCGAATAACTTCATAGAAGCGTTCTGTAATTCTTCAGTCTTAGTCTTTAATTCATCAGCAGCCACTTCTTCACCAGATTGAACCTTAGCAACTAATTCTCTTAAGGAGGCAATTTGGTCCTTGACCTTTTGAGCTTCAGCCTTGTCAATCTTACCTTCGAATTCCTTTAAGGAAGCTTCAGTATCGTTAGTTAATTGATCTGCTCTGTTGGCAGTTTCAATAGCCTTCTTTCTTTCTTCATCTTGAGCCTTAAACTTTTCAGCATCGTTAACCATTTGTTCAATTTCAGCCTCAGATAACCCAGAAGAACCGGCCACAGTGATAGATGCATCCTTGTTGGAGGCCTTGTCACGAGCAGAAACATTGATAATACCATCAGCATCAATATCGAAGGTGACTTCAATCTGTGGGACACCCTTTGGAGCTGGTGGAATACCAGATAAGTTGAAGTTACCAATCAACTTGTTGTCTCTAACTAATTCCCTTTCACCTTGGAAGACTCTAATTTCAACGGATGTTTGACCAGCAGCAGCAGTGGAGAAGATTTGGGACTTCTTAGTTGGGATAGTAGTGTTTCTTGGAATTAATCTGGTAAAGACACCACCAAGAGTTTCAATACCAAGAGATAATGGAGTGACATCCAATAACAAAACATCAGTGACTTCACCGGAAAGAACAGCACCTTGAATGGCAGCACCAATAGCAACAGCTTCATCTGGGTTGACAGCCTTGGATGGTTCTTTACCGAATAAATTCTTAACAGTTTCAACAACCTTTGGCATTCTAGACATACCACCGACTAAAAGAACGTCGGAGATATCGGAGGTAGATAAGTTAGCGTCCTTCAAAGCCTTCTTAACTGGTTCAATAGTTCTCTTGATCAATGGTTCTGTCAAAGTTTCAAATTGGGCTCTAGTATACTTCAAGTTAATGTGCTTTGGACCAGAAGCATCAGCAGTAATGAAAGGTAAGTTAATTTCAGTGGAGACAGTAGAAGATAATTCGATCTTGGCCTTCTCAGCAGCTTCTCTGATTCTTTGGATGGCCATACGGTCATTTTCTAAGTCGATACCTGATTCGGCCTTGAACTTTTGAACAATTTCTCTTAATAACACGATATCAAAATCTTCACCACCAAGATGAGTATCACCATTGGTAGATTTAACTTCAAAGACACCATTGTCGATATCCAAGATAGAAATATCGAAAGTACCACCACCTAAATCGAAGACAGCAACAACTTTAGAGTCGGCTTTTTCCAAACCATATGCCAAAGCGGCGGCAGTTGGTTCATTAACAACACGCAAGACGTTTAAACCAACGATTTGACCAGCATCTTTTGTAGCTTGTCTTTGAGAGTCGTTGAAATAAGCAGGCACAGTAACAACAGCATTCTTAACTGATTTACCCAAGTAAGATTCTGCAGTTTCCTTCATTTTGTTCAAAATAAACCCACCAATCTGGGCTGGAGAATAAGATTGACCTCTAGCTTCGACCCAGGCGTCACCGTTAGAGTGCTTAACAATCTTGTAAGGGACTTGCTTAATATCACGTTGAACTTCAGCATCTTCCCAACGACGACCAATCAATCTCTTTGTGGCAAATAAGGTGTTTTCTGGGTTAACAACAGCTTGTCTCTTAGCTGGAATACCAACCAATCTTTCGCCTTCTTTAGTGAAAGCGACGACGGATGGAGTAGTACGGGCACCTTCGGCGTTTTCAATAATACGTGGAACCTTACCTTCCATAACGGCAACAGCAGAGTTAGTGGTACCCAAATCGATACCAATAACTGCACCTTGAACTTTAGTAGATTGTAAACGAGCAGCAGTGCTGGATAAAGTGCTAAATAATGGTCTAGCAGAATTCTTGTTCTTAGCTAATAGGGATAACATGACGGCAAAAATCTTCTATATTCTAACAGTACTTACTTATAAAAATCAAACGATCACTATTGATGTTACAGGTAAAAGGGAGAAAGTAAAAAAAAAAAATAAATAAATAAAAATATTATTATTAATATGTACAAAAAATAAAAAGTGGTATTAAAATGCAACTGGGTACTAAAAAAAAAAGGTTTTATATACACGAGTTTGTTTGTTTGTTCTTTTTTTTCTTCTTTTGAGAAAAAGTGGTTTGTGAAAAAATGGGTTGAGTTTATTTGCAGGAAGTGCTAGTGAATAGTTGGTCTAGAGTGGGAGAGTAACTCCATAAAAGCAAGAACAGAAGAGAAAAAGAAGAGAAGAAATGGGAAAGGGATCTACAAGCACAACACACACACAGACACATTCAAAACACACCTAAGTCGAGACGTAAAAAAGAGTGGGGAAGACGACACCAGCCAGTGGGAAGGATTTTCCTTCCTTTCTTCTCTTTATATACTTCTTTCTTTTCGTTTTCCCGCAAAGAAAATGAAATAAAATGAAAAAAGGAACTTCAAACTCACACTGAAAAATCCTCCACAATTTTCAATTCCATTTCTTTCTTGCCTAAACATTTCACCGACAAAAATAAAAAAGAAAGAAAGAAAATATTAATCCGCATAATCTTCTTGTCCTTCCACCCCCCCTTTCTTTTTTTTTTTTGCTTTTTTTTTTTTTTTTTTTTTCTTTCTGTTCTGTAGAATTCTTTTTTGTTCTATTATGTTCTACCAAGACCCAGAAGAAGAAGAAGAAGGAGAAGGAGAGAACAGAGAGAGGGAGGGTAACGCCAATGGGAGACGCAGTTGTCATGACACTGGGGGGGGGGGGGAGAGAGAGAGAGAGAGAACTGTTGTAACAGGTCTTTTGCCCGTGGGAATTTCCCGATTCCCGTGTTCTCGCTCTGTCGTCTGCAGTGATCTCTGGCGTCGTGACTCATACTGTCTAGTCCGGGATTCTTCGTTTGTAGTGATGTGCAGTGCTATGGCTGTTCCTGTTATGTTCACTTTTAATCCTTTTATACATTGTGACAATATTTGTCTCTTTTTTTCTCTGAGATCTTTATTTCAGACATTCGACTACTATATAGCTAGCAGTGTGCTTTTTGTATGCGAACAATGTGTATACACTCTGGCAGGTATTAAGTATAAGGAGAAAATTTCATTTTATTCTTTAACATCTCGTACTATTTATTGCTGCTATACTCTCACTTGTAAAATAAATAAGTGAATAAAAAAATTCTTGTTCTTGTCATTTGTCTTTCTTTATAACTTGCCCTACCCTCTCCACTTGCAACGAATGGTCATTTTATTTCTTTACTTTGACAAATGCTACCCATCATTAATTTAGATCACATTTCAGGCGAAGCGGAGTTGTTGCCCATAGTTAAACAAATCTTACTAAATAATGATACTTTTTTATTGAAAAATTATGCTAATATTGAGTCTTTACAAAGACTAATAAGTAATTTGAAATCTTCTAATCAAATTACTAATGGTTTAAAACCATTTGATAATAATGACTTCACTGGTCTTATCCCATTATATAAGGATAATGAATTAAAAGATACTGATTCTGATAATAATAATAATAATAATAATAATAGTAGTAATACTAATCCAAGCTTTTGGGTAGAACAATATGTTCATCATCCAAATTCAAATACATCCGTTTCTAAGAATGTTACTTGTCAACGTATTTTAAATCATCTATGGTCAATTGGTCAATTTTTCACTGAGGTTGCAATACATTGTTTCAATGGAGATCCTTCTGGTGTAAATAATTCAGGTAATATGTTGTCTTCCATGTTGACTCGTTACGTTAACACTGATCCCATCAACGAACAGTCAATGGATGATATCTTAGTTAACGATAACACTGATGATTGGATCTCCGTCAGTTCTTCTGGACTACTGTTATTGTTCCCACTCGCCACAGGTATCAAAATTAAACCTGCAACTTCAAGTATAGACGACAATCTTTGGACAACTGTCAATGAGCCTGGCTGTCTCTTGGTCCACACTGGAGGGTCTCTTCAAAGATTATCTGGTGGGTTACATACAACCACACCAATTCAAATTGACCCCAGGTTGTGTCCAATATATTTGACTGTATACCAATCTTTTAATGATTCAACTGTAATGAAGGATTTCATACGAGAGCAGATATTACAATATCCCTACATCGGTTCAAAGTATTATCCAACGGAAACAAATAGATTGACATTGAACAACGAAGTCAAATACCTGATCAAACTTTTCAATTCTTGCGAGACCATCATGTCTCTGTACTCCATTCAAAGACCTTCAAACGGCGATGCAAACCCTTCTATAACTAAATATATATTGCCACAGCTTAATAGAATGGTACAGGGCAACAAAATTACTGTTCAAACTTTCTTGAAAATGATGACTCTATGGCCTCATTGTTATGAATTGGATTATAGTCTTGTTGATGAGGATGATTTGGTTGTTGTGGTTCCTAAACGGAATAATTTAATTTCTATGGTTAATGAGTCTAGAAAATTGACTTTTTATAAAAATGCAATGAAATGGTTGGAAGACAATGATCCTGATAAGACCAATGACATTCTAACTGAGGTACCAGTTTTCCAACTACGTAAAAGGCAAATAACAGATCAGGACACTGCTGCTACACTTGCCACTACTAATTATTTAACACAACGGCGCTTGGCCATTCCTTTCAAAAGGGGGAAATATATAAAAAATAATAATAATAATAGTAATAGTAGTAATAGTAGTGATGATATGAATAATAATAGCACTTATGATTCTAATTCAAGTTATTTTAAATTTAAAGAAAAACCATTTGATACACAGGAGAATCTTCTACAAAGAATTAAATTAAAGGAAAATTCTGCTCTATGGGAAAGAGATAAACAGGATAAGATCTATGACAAATTTTTACTTACTAAAACAAAACAAGTTTTAAATATTTTGAAAAGTTTACATGTTGCAGAACCTTATACAGTGACACAGTTGACTAACATGATTGTGGATTCTTTATATGACGGTAACAATCCAATTGATCTTAAGGAAGCCGAGACAATTTTGGACAAGTTAGTTGAGCAACGGTCAGATATCAAACTTTTAATTACAACCGATGGTTTGAAAGTTTATAGATGGGAAAAACCTCTATAAGTTAAAAACATATCAATGGATATATTAATGTGGGCATAATAAAATATATAAATATACGTTTGAGACATGAAAAAAAAAGAAAAAAAACATGTATTATTTATACATCATCCCAAATAATTACTAAAGATCAAATTATTATAAGAACAATAAAGAGCAGATATATATGCAAAAGGATAAAAAAAAATGGTTTTATACAAAAATTTTATTTTATTTTATTTTTTCTTTCTTAAAACAAAAAAACATATTCTTGTTCTTGCGCTGTTTCAGTTAGAAGATGGAGCTTCCTTGAAAGAAATAGCGGCTTCTTCACCCATTGCAGCAATGATAGTCACCATTAAATCCTTACCTTCATCGAAAGCAGCTTGTAATTGTTCACCTAATTCACCTTCTGGAGCTTTAACATCATCTTTGGTTTCACCATCGTTGTCCATCAAGGATAAGTACCCATCGTCGATATCTAATAATTGATATTCGGTTCTCTTGACAACTGGGACTTCCATGTTGTGAGTAGATGGGGATAAATCTTCCAATTTCTTACCAGTAAAAATATCTAATGCAACTAAATGGACTTTAGCATGGCCATGTTTACCAGTCTTAGAAGTAGACATATCAACAATCTTACAAGGTCTACCCTTAATAACAACGAAACCGTTCTTCCTTAAAGCAGAACATTGCATTGGGTAGGTAGCAGAGGCACCAGCATCAGCAGATTCGAAATTGTGTTCTTCGTCAGACATTATTCACTGTAGGTTATTGTTGATTATGTGTATCTTTTCTTCTTGCCTTTATCATAAACAGTCTAATAGAAATCTAACGGAACAAAGCCACAAGGATGTAACTTTATGCAAGGATCACAGACGACTGCATTAAAAGTCCACTGTCACATTTGAAAGCACATGTGTAGTTCCTGTTACAAGATCACAATGCCCATTGCCTGGAGCTATTTTTTATTTATTTTTTTAGATATTTAACGATGACGTTGATATCATTTGGAACGATGTTATGCCCTACTTTTTTTTTATTTCGCTTTAGGGTTTCTGATTCAAACTTTAAAGAATTTCCTTTTTCTGGTTTTGTTTTTAGTTGTTTTTTTATTTTTTTTTGCTGGCAAACGCATAATCTGTTTGATTTGAAATTTTTTTTGTTTTTGTCTGAATTATAATATTCGATATAGTGATTGAAAATCTCGATCCACGTCAGTGTACTTACTATCAGATGGTAGTATTAAGTGGCACTGTACTGTATCTAAGCTACACACTTAACGTCATTCAATTACTAACAACAAAAGTGTTGGATCTATTTGTCGACTTTTAACTACATCGGTGTTTACCCAACCTACTGCAGCAGCATATCAGTATAATGTTCGGGATAAATTATAGACTAAAGTATAAATCAGGATCCTTCTGCTGGGTTTCTATTGGCATTGTTATATTTATTTTATGGGGGCTCCTTATTTGGTCGTATGGCGTGTCCATGTTGACTCCATGGGGTCTAATATATGGTCTATTAAATAATATTATCCTCCATCCATCAAAAAGACGATATGTACCAAATTTTAATAATATTCCAGGTGTAGAATTTTATGATTTAAATAATTATGTTGGTCATGCAAATGGTTGGCAACGTAAAGATAGAATATTATTCTGTGTTCCATTAAGAGATGCATCTGAACATTTACCAAGATTTTTCAAACACTTAAATGAAATGACATATCCACACAATCTCATTGATCTCTCCTTTTTAGTATCAGATTCAAGTGATGATACCATGAATGTCCTGTTAACACATTTACAACAAATACAATCACAAGAAAATAAGTTTTTAAGATTTGGTAACATTGAAATTTTTGAAAAAGATTTTGGTCAAATTATAGGTCAATCATTTAGCGATCGACACGGGTTTGCTGCACAAGGTCCACGTCGTAAATTGATGGCAAGAGCTCGTAATTGGTTAGGCTCAGTTGCCATCAAACCTTATCACTCTTGGGTTTACTGGAGGGATGTGGATGTAGAGACTATTCCAACAACTATTATGGAGGATTTGATGCATCATGATAAAGATATTATAGTCCCCAATGTTTGGAGACCCTTACCAGATTGGTTAGGAAACATCCAACCGTATGATTTAAATTCATGGCAAGAATCTGATGCAGGTTTAGAATTGGCTGACTCCTTGGATGAAGACGCAGTTATAGTGGAAGGTTATCCGGAGTTTGCTACTTGGAGACCACATTTAGCTTATATGAGAGACCCTAATGGCGATCCTGAAGTAGAAATGCATCTTGATGGGATTGGTGGTGTTTCTATTCTTTCAAAGGCTAAAGTATTTAGAAGTGGATCACATTTCCCAGCATTTTCCTTTGAGAAACATGCTGAAACAGAAGCCTTTGGTAAATTATCAAGAAGAATGGGGTATGATGTTGTTGGATTACCGCATTATGTGATTTGGCATATCTATGAGCCTTCAACGGAAGATTTGAAACACATGGCATGGATGGCCGAAGAAGAAAAGAGAAGAGTACAAGAAAATAAGATTAAAGAATTCTATGACCGTATTTGGGATATTGGGTTCGAGGATATGAGAGATGAATGGGAACAGGAACGTGATTCCATATTATTGAACATAGATTATACAATTCTAGGTAACAATCATCAAGATAAAATTTTTGTGGATTGGTCCGACGATGGTGATGATAGTGATGTTGTGGAAACGAAGGTCGGCGATGAACAGCAGCCACATGTTCCAGCAGATTTTGATCCAAACAAGAATTAAAAAATAGTTCACGATTAATTATTTTCTATTCCATGGAGGTAAATACATTTTGAACAATATAAGATAATGTAATAGTCATAATTATGTATAGATTTTGTTTAATTTATTAGTAATATTTTATTTTTTTGGTCATGTTAATTAAAAATAAAATGTTGTCTTTTATTCTTCGAATGTTAGAAAAGTCATATACAGGTGCAAAAGGGATAACGAGAAGATACGAAAACAATTCTTCAAGTATTTCTCTTATATAGCTAGCTGATAATTTATATTTGTGTCTTTTGATAGTGACAAGAAATAACCTTTTTACGTTAAAGTGTTATTGATGTTTTTTAATTGTATTTTAATTCTACTTCACTTTCGATTTTCTTTTCAAATTTCCTTTCAATATTAAAAATAATGCCACTACCATAAAGGAAAAAGAAAACGAATAAAAAAATAAAAAAAAGAAATAATATATATAGAATTTACTTCAATACATAATAAAAAGAATATATTTGTAAACACAGAGATGCTTCTATTTACCGAAATAGTAAGTTTACTTTCTATAGCTACGAGTGAAAACATCAAGATGGAACAAATTTTTACTGACACAAAAGCTAAAAAAAATATTAAAAAGAGACCACATACTCATAGACAAATATCAAATATAAAAATATTGAGTGATGCATTACATTGGAGAAAAAGTTTGATTCGGGATATTATAGACCGTCATGACAAAATGTTTGATCCACTCTTGAGTCAAGATAAATTGCAAGAATATAACGATCAACTGAATATATGGGTCAAACAATTAAAAATGTGGGATTGGCATGTCAAGAATAATCTACATGGAAGAATTTCTCATGATAATGTAAGACTTTACACACAACTGAAAAATGGGAAATTAATTTTGGGTAAATGGTATTATGGAAGGGCTATAGAGTTACCTGAAATTAAAGATCATTTGGATAAGCAGTCCAAGAAAAGACTTCAGGTAGAAAGGTGGATCGATATTAAGAAAATTAATTTGAATAATAAAAAATATTTAAAAACATCGGCACAACTGATACCACAATTAGAAAAATTTGAAGAATATTGGACACCCATAATAAAGGATATCAACCATATATCTAATGGGTCAGAAAGTATCAGTAAGACATCAAAGTTTTCTCTAACCCAAAATGTTGCCTCTCAAGAAGAGCTGGAATCGTGGTTGGTAGAACGACGTAAGAAAAAACTTTTAGAACAGTTGAATCTGTAGAATTGGATTCACTAGTGCTTTCTGTTATTGGTTTGTTTTTTTTTTTGAATATATTTGCATATACAAGCATTCATGCATTCTTAAGTATATCACTAACAGTAATAATAATAACTGATACCACGAGAAATGTATGCACCATTAAACGTATAGGAGGGAAGTACGGGTTGTTCTAAATTTTTGGAGTATTTTGAAATTCCGTTGAGCGGGTTTGCAAGGCTTTATCTTGGTAAATATTTCCTTTTTTCCGCAGATTTCCGTTCTTTTGTCACAGGGCAGAGGAAAAAAAAGAGAGAGAGCATGAAAAAAAATTTTTTTTTATTCTTTTCTAAATGTAGTAAAGAAAAAAAATAGCAAAGTTTATGTAAATGCAGTCAAAGGAAATAAGAGAGGATTAATCAAAATATTTTGAGAGCAGAACTGCTTCAATTGAAATATCGTAATTCCTACCGGTATTTACAATTAATAATAAATAAGTGTCAATTCTATTATCTTTTTATCAACTTTCTTAATTTGCTGACCCTCGTATTTCCTTCCCACAAGTTACAATTGAAGAAAGAGACGATCGATCAATTTTAAAACATAACTAGACAAAACCAAAGAAATTCTACTTTTTTCATATTTATGTTTTGCCTACCATCATGAAGAGTAGAATTTGGTCAGAATCTAGAGTTTACACAAATGTGAACAAACAAAGAGATCAAGAATACTGGGATTATGAAAATACCACAATTGAATGGTCAACTGATAATTTAAAGGACTATGAAATCGAAACTAAAGTGGGACGTGGTAAATATTCAGAAGTATTCCAGGGTGTCCGAATGAAAACTGGAAGTAAAATTGTCATAAAGATGCTAAAACCTGTGAAGAAAAAAAGATTAAAAGAGAAATTAAAATTCTAAGTAATCTATCAAACGAATCGGTACCACCAACCACTTTACCATTCAACAAAGATAATTATTATACCAATAGAAAGGAATATGCTATAAAACAGATAAGACCATATATTTACGATTTACCACATAACGGTCATGAAAATATTATCCAATTATTAGATATAATTAAGGATCCTGTCTCGCGTACACCTGCATTAGTCTTTGAATATATTAATAATTATGATTTCAGAGTTCTTTACCCTAAATTAACTGCTATGGATATGAGATACTATATGCTTGAATTATTAAAAGCGTTAGATTATTGCCATTCAATGGGGATTATGCATCGTGATGTTAAACCACATAATGTGATGATTGATCATAAACAAAGAAAATTAAGATTAATTGATTGGGGGTTGGCAGAATTTTATCATGTTAATATGGAATATAACGTTAGAGTAGCATCCAGATTTTTTAAGGGCCCTGAATTATTGGTCGATTATAGAATGTATGATTATTCTTTAGATATGTGGTCATTCGGTACTATGTTAGCTTCTATGATATTCCAGAAAGAACCATTCTTTCATGGCAATAGTAATACAGATCAACTAGTTAAAATTGTAAGGGTACTAGGTAGTGAAGATTTTGAAAAATATCTAAACAAATATGAGATTGTACTACCAAGAGAATTTCATGATATGGATCATTATATTAGAAAACCTTGGTATAGATTTATTAATGAAAATAATAGACATCTTTCTGATAATGAAGATGTTATTGATTTGATTGATAATTTGTTAAGATATGATCACCAAGAAAGATTAACAGCTAAGGAGGCTATGGGTCATCCATGGTTTGCTCCAATTGTGGAACAAGGACAACAATTACATAAAATAGATACTGTTGAAAACACTAATGACAATAATGAAAGAATGAGTTAATATATATGCTAAATGAATTAAACATATTACATATAAGTATGTAAAATATATATATATATATATATGTGTATATCTTTATCACTTTTGTATTCTCGTTGACAAAAGTCTAAAATGAAGAACATGCAGCAGCAGCTATAAGGCAATATATTTTGTTCATTGTTTATAATAATCATTAATCATCAGTCTGAAATGTATTCATTTGTTTTTATGCTATAAAATTATATGAAATTGTGACTTATCTATGTATATATATGTATATATTATAAATAGAATGAAAAACAAAACTTGAACAAAACAAAACATCTTAAAATATAAAAAAGGAAGAAGAACAAAAGATATTGACTATTTCATATAGGAAGCGTCAGTTAGTCCAACCATAGAACTATTGTCATCCAGTTCATAAATATCTTGGTCAATCATTAACATATCTTCAATCATTTTTAAATCGCTTAATCCATCAGATTTATGATAGTTTTGGAAATGTGATTCCGTGAATTTTCTAAATTTGGTTATCAGTTTCTCATAATATTTTAATTTCTTCTTTATAACAATATTTTCTTTTGAAAGATTATCAAAATCTTTCTGTAATTGTAATTGTGCAATTTTTTTCCTTTGTCGACATTTTGAAGCTGCGATTCTATTTCTTTCTAATAGACGTGCTCTTTTCCAAGCTTCAGTGCCTGGAGAATTTACATCATTTGATAATGTTGACTTTCCAATAGAATTATTTAGGATGATATTTGGTGAAATAGGTTCTTGTTTCACATAGGGTCTAGATGCCATTGCCTTAACATCACTGTTAATATTGTTACTTATTATATTGGGAACATTACGTTGTGGTAATTTTGCATGCTGTTGGTCTATATGAGGTTGTGTTTGTAATGGTATGTTTTGTTGATTAAAACTTAAAGGTAATTGTGGGTGTACCATTAATGCAGGATTTGTCATAGGATTTATGTCATTACGTTGATTATGTGAAGCTATGGATTGTTCTTGTGCGACGAGCAGTGCATATTGTGACTGTATTGTATTTGGATGAACAAGATTACCTGCTGATGTATTTTGTGGCCACCCCTGTTGTGGTTGCTGCTGTTGTTGTTGTCCAGATTGGATTTGAACCGGCGGTTGTGATTGTGCAGATGGTTGCGAGAGTTCAGTTCTGGGTATACCATTTGATGAGGGAGATTTTAACAACTCCTTATGTAGACCTTGGGCCGTTTGCATTGGAATGTTTTGTTTACTCACAGTATTATCCATTATATGTTGTGATGAACCAATACTACCCTTCGAAGGCATTGGTGGTGGTTGTGTATTATATAAATTTTCTACAGTTTCAATATCTTCGCCCAACTGAGAAATTTGACCGTTAGAGATAGAAATTCTTCTTCTTCTAACAGGTTCATCGTATAAAGGTAAAGATGTTTGAAATATAGGTGGGTTTGTCATTGGCAAATGTGATACATCAACTCCAAATGGTTGAAAATATGGGGATAACGATTCTTGAATTGAGGGGTCGTTGATAACATGAGGATTGTTATTCATGGAATTATAATACATGCTTTTTGTATGTTGGGAGACTTCACGCATATTATAATCTTTCTTAAATCCAGGATTACTCATATGTGGAGGCTTTATTGATTCACTATTCGTCATTATTGTTGTTGAGAGATTAGAGCTGTCCGCACTTGTATTGTTAGATGATATATTAGAGATATTAGGTGAATTAGAAGTGTTGTTATTGTTACAGTTATTTAATGTATCATGATTACCAGAATGTAAATGTGATAAACTTGAATTTGAAAAATCTGATGTAATATTTGCAGTATTATCGTTCTTTGGATCATTTGGACAATTACTATTATTATTTTTTTTACTTTTACGACTTGTCTTTGAATTTCGTTTTGATATAGATACCATCGATACCTGATCATTACTATTTATGTTATTAAGATTTGTGGGCAATTGATTCAGATTTATATGTGATAGTAATGCTGGGTTATCATCCCTTAATAGTGTATTATTCATTAACGTTCCATTTACAAATGAATCTCCTGCACCTTTAATGGTATCACTAATGGAAATCATATCATTTTTGTGAATATTATTCGGATTGTTATTATTGCTATTTTTACCGTTACTTATGCTAGTGTTATTACTTGAATTACTATTAGTAGAAGTAGAGGTAGTGTTGTTATCGACATATCTTGCAGCATCAAGATATTGATTCAAATGAGCTTGTGAAAGAGAATGTTGGTTTTGTAACTGCTGTTGTGGATAGTATAACATATCTTGTTGGTAACTGGCGGCTGAATTGGAGGCATCTCGAGGGAGAGGTGTGACAGCCTGCTGACTGTGATGTGGATTTTGAAGTTCGTGAGGAAAATTCATTAATCTATTTGAAACAAAGTGAAACACAACTATAGATATGTAATGTTGTGTGAGGGTATGTTTATATATATATATATATATATATATATAAGTGGAATGTATCTAGTATGACAGTTTAAAATATTATATCCTATTGTTTTTTATTTTATTAATATTACTTCTTGATATCTTATTTATGTGACAGATCAAAAATATAGGGGTTAAAAGTTCTTCAAAAAGATATTGGGCTGCTTCAGAGACGAAACTAAAACATAAAACAATGTTAGGTGGATCTTAAGTGGACCAGATCTATGATATTACAAATATCTATAGATATAGAATATAGAATATAGATATATCACTTTTGATGTAATTTGCCACTTGACAGAAGGGGGATTAAAGTATTTTGAACAAAGTTGACCAAGCCAAAATAATTCCAAAAGGACTGGGGTATTAGAGTAGGGTAGGGTTCCAAACATCCAGGAGTAAGAAAAAAAAAAAAAAAAGAAAGAAAGAAAGAAAGTAACAAACACCAGGGACCTTGGCTGAAACAAGAGTGTCCTTTCCTCGTGAGAGTTTATTTTCTTACGTTAAAAGTGAATCTGTATATCTGCGCAAAACAAGATCCCTCGAGGCAGTTATAAATTTCCAAAAGAAAAAAAAAAATTTGCGCCAGGTATTGTTTGTTTGCAATAACACAATAGTATTTCTGTTTTTGGTAGTATTTTTTTTTTTTTAATTTCTCGAGACGTCCAAAAGGGGGAATTTTATTTTTGGATGTTTGAAAAGAGGAGAAATAAAATAAAAAGGGCAGAAATTCTCAATTCCAAGTTTCTTTTTCCTTTCCGAACAATCATCTCCTTTTCTTATTTTTTTTATTTTTTTATTTTTTTTTTTTTTGGTATCGCGATGAATTCGTTTTTTTTTCTTGTTATTAAAAACTACATTAGAAGATTTTTATTTTAGGTTACTATACCTTATATTTCCACTTTTTCTCAAACTTTTTAACAGTTTTAATAGGTCTTCAGTAAATTTTATGTTAAATCAGGTGGGAAAGAAACAAGAAACACCTTGCATTAATACTGAGTTTTAATATTTTTATAGATATAATATTCAAATAATTCAATTAATCCTATGCTAATATATATATATATATTCTTCAGATATAAGAGTTTATGTAGCCGTTTCCATCCACACTTGTTATGTTATTAGGGGTATGTAATATATGATGTATATATAATGAAGGAGGAGGGCTAAATAAATCTCAGGGTTAAACAGCTGGGAAATAAACAAAAAAAATAAAAAAAAAAAAAAAAAGAAACAGTTATTATAAATTACGATCAGAGGCCCCTTCTTTTCCTAAAGTGGTGCATAGTGAAAATTTACTTTACTAAAGGAGATTGCATTTTGTAAGACGGGGAGAGAGGATAACAAAAAGAATGTAATTGCAGATCTTAAAAATCTTTCAGGTCTGCCCCGCCTTCCCCCCCCAATTCCTCTCCAACTCAACAAGGTTTGTCAAACTGATATTTTATACTTCTTTTTATATGCTGTGTATAGAATCTTTCTTACAGAACGTTCTAGTTAATAGATGATTACAAGCCTTTTACTTAGTAATACTGAGAAATAGTGAAATTTTATCGATATTTAAATTAACTTAAAAATATTCTGTATATTTAGGTTAGATATAAAAAAAATGGATAAAATAAAATAAAATAAAACTATTATACAAAAAAGAGAATAATAACTTCACTTATTCAAAAAAAAAAAATAATAATAATAATAATAATAATAAACATAGAACTGGAACGGACTAATCGTATTAAATAAACAGTTCAACGTCATATTATAATTTCACAGATAATACTATATATAGTAGAAATAAGACTAAAAAAAAAGGTATTTTTCCGCGTTAGAATTCGGAGTTCCTTTCTCTCCCTCTCTATCTTAGGTGTTATAAAGTCTAAGCTATACGACAAATAAATTGGACAAATAAAAAGACTAACACATTTTTATTCTAAGTGGTTAAAAATCAAAGAAAGTATACCAAATAAATAATATGTGACTAAAAACTCTCACGACAAATACATAACAAGATTCTTTAAAATTTGATATTCGTTTTACCGAAAAAAAAGAATGTTTTTGTTCAATTGTCTTTTGACATAAACAATAGTCATAAATACAAAACCACGTGCATAAAATACACAATAGACAAGAATGTTATTTTTTAAATCACGTGATTGTGAATTCCGGGTAACTATTCGCTTCTTTCTTTTTTTTTATTTTTTTCCCTACTATTTATGAAAAAGTTCTGGGTATTTTACAGTGATATCAGACTACACTTCTAGAAGAACTTAGATAATAATCGACGGTTGACTATAGATATTTGATGTGTGAAAATAAGAAAAAAGAAAATTCTCTTAAGATCATATAGTCCAACGTGACCATATTTAATAAGATAAATTTAAATTATGTAATTTAAAAATAAAAGGGAAGAGTCAAATAAAATAAAAAACAGAAAAAGGAAAGGAAAGGAAATATATATTTTACTGTTTCATTTCCAATCAAATGGATCCGCAACAAAATGTAATTTATTATGACAAGACTCATGATTGGAATCTTTATATTCCGTTGTTATTTACACATAATAGACTATATAACTATAAACTACACTGCTTATTGATTGATTTACAAAAAATTTGGTACTATTCTTTAGAAATATTTAAGGATAACGATTTTTGTTATAAATTCAATAAAAATTTCTTATTTTGGAATAATAATCCAATTAATAAATTTTTAATATGTGGGAATATCATATCTTATCGATATAAATATATAAATAATACAGAGTATATTATTTTCAAAATTGATGATAATTCATTTAATAATAATAATAATAAGAATAATGGACAGAAATTATACTTGCCTAAGTTTATTATTAATAGAAATCTACTTACATCATATATGGATGAAGATTTACAGAAGTTAAAGAATATTTATATCGAAGTGTCAGAGATTGATTTTTTCAATGATACCATTCGAATCGATAAAATTGTAAAGTACAATTTTGATTTATTGGAACAAATTCAGTTTTGGAAGTTAGCTATCAACGATAAATTATGTTTTCAAGATTATATTTGGATTATTGAAAAAACTTCAAATACAAGTGCAAACAATAATAATAATGCTGGTACTGATACTTATAATAAATGTAATAATAGTTCTATCTCTCAACAACATATTTTTATTGAAAGTTTAAATAATAATATTATTAAAAGAAATTTAGAAATTTTATCACCATATTTAGATCCAGAAGATGTATCTTCATCCAATGATATATCTTTAATCTCTGAATTAGAAAAATCTTCACAGAATGTACAAGAACAAGATAATGAAGATAGTTCCTTTATTAATATTTCCACAGAAGGTTTGATTGAGTTTTCTAAACTTGATAATAATATTAATAGTGGTAGTAGTAGTAATGCTAATAAAAGAAAAACTAACTATAAAAATAGTAATGATACTAATAGTTACAATATCAATAATAGAATGACTATGAAGATGTTAAACTACAGCTTCCTATCTACACTGTACAACTATCATCTTTTAGTACCAACTGCCCAAAATATTTCAATTGTTGATCTGTATAAGTTTAATGGGTTAAATGACATGCTTGAGCAATATATATTAAGTCAAAAGCAAATAAAAGAAGCAGGGAGAGGAAATAGTGAAATTTCGGCAAATTTACTTAAATCTACCTTATTTCAAAATATACTATCCAAATATGAAACTATGGGTTTGTTGTCCCTTTTTAATAATGTCAATAACTGTAACTTAAAACCTTTTCTACAATTATTATCATTCATTGATTCAAAATGTCAGACTTGGTTAAGGTTACATATTAAAATAAATGCAATAAATTTTGAAATAATTTGCCATTCATTCAGAGGAATTATACCTAAGCTAGATGTTGAGACAATATTATCCTTATTCAAAATAGTCTTAAATAACTTGACGTTAAGTGATCCACGCATTAATACATGGTATTTTGAATTAGATCAAAATATGACAAACCACAAGTACGCATTAATTCACTTTATATTGAAGAACTCTTGAATGTTTAACTTGTTGAAGTATAGACTATTTGATAGTTAATGGTAATGGCATGGGGAAGCTGACTCTTAGTTTATTTTAAAAAAAAGATATGGACAAATGAATAGATGTAGAAAATACTTCGTTCTAGTATTCAAATATATAATAGCAATTAATATTGAATACTTAAATTTATGGAAAGGTATTGGTTGTTGCAGGTTCTTTGGAAAAAAAAAGATACGTTTTTATTAACCGTGATTCAAACACAATGTTTAAAACACCATTTTGTTTTCTAAAATATTTAAATGAACGTGGTTTATCCTTTTAAGATATGTTGTAATGTATTAGTATGCTATGTGTTACATTTGGCATTTTCTTTGGCCATAAAGGAATTGCACATTAAAGTGTAATAAGATACTATATAATTTGACGCTTACCCCTTTTTATCGTCTACAACATATGTATAAATAATATGTAATAAAATATAATATTAATATTTCTTATTTCCCTTATTTAGTTTTAAAACAAAAATGCTATCTTTGGCTTCACGTACGAAGATATGCCATACATTATTTTAAACAAATAAATCACTTTTTAGAAAGATATTTCTCAAATAACATTGATCTGATCAATACAAAAGACAAAATATGTTAGAATATTTAGCTATTAGAATCTCAATTTAATGTCTTTTTGCCTTTTTAAATAATATACCCCACTGGATGAAGAATATTCATACACATCTTTTCAGCGCCTTTGGTCATATTATATAGGTGACATTTCATATCATTATACAACAATCATATAAAATATTCTTCTCTCAATCTCTTATTTGGGAATGAATAATTATACAAATATAAAATAAATATGAAAATACCATATATCAATATTCCTCATTCAGATTGGAAAATTAATACTTAAAATATTTCACTTATATATTTTTCATATTACAAAAATTTTGTCACATCTTTTATCTCATTATTTGGTGATATTACGATTGTATGAACTATTTCCATGGTTGTAGATTGTGTATTACACATATTTCTATTTTTACAAGGATGATCAAATTCCTAAATGGGTATGAGATCATTCTAGCAGTTTTACTAATATTTATTCATGTATGCTGGTTTTCTATGAACAATATAGTTATCTTTTTGTAAGAAGCCCTACTTGGAAATCCTAAAATACGTAGTCCGCGGGTAACACTTGATGTTTAGCCATTGGTGGCAAATTACTGAGAAACTTAGTTAAGAGACCTCTGATTATTGAGATAGTGTGCCAGAGGCAATTATCAGCCTTAACATTCTTGTTATATCTATTAGGTTCTACCTAAGAAATGAATCAAGAATAATCAATAAGAATAATAATATCCATAATAAGAATTATATAATTGGTTTACTAATTAGGATCAACGACTATATAATTTGTAAGTGTTTATGTATAATTAATATGCATATTTTAGTATATTACTTGAGATAACCTCTTACATAGAATCAACGACTGTATAATTTGTACGTGTCTATATATATAATTAATATCCATATTTTAGTATATAACTTGAGATAACCTGTTACATATTACTCTTTTTAGTATTGTTGTGAATATGATATAACTAACCAAAAATATAAAAATTCTGTAAGAGTTGTCTTAGATAAATGGATGAATTGCATCAATTAGTATAAATATAAACACTTTTACTTAGGCTCTATATAAAACCAAGTAAATAACACTGATGTAGAATTATAACTTGTTCTTCTTGGACTTGGTTGTTGTGTGATATTAAGAGTTACTGTAAGAGTTGTTGTAGGTAAATGGATGAATTATATCAATTAGTATAAATATAAACACTCTTACGTAAGCTCTATATAAAACTAATTAAATAACCCTGATGTAACTTGTAACTTCTTTTAACTTGTTCTTCTTGAACTTGGTCGTTGTATAATATTAAGAGTTACCTCTTAATATCAGTACTAAGACACGCTTAAATAAGATAATTACCTCTGGCCTAATTCCTCAATAATCAAAGGCCTCTCGTCAAGATCTGATATAATTATCACTCCCTGAAAATCCTCCAATCAGGTTCAATACAATATACGAGCCACTGCGCACATGGCTGTACCAATCCTCCACCCAGACACTCAGGTGTTACCCGCAGGATTGCGTATCCACTGGACTTCCAGTTAGGTTCCTTACAGTTACCTCTTAATATCAGTACTAGGACACACTTAAATAAGTTAATTACTCCTGGCATATGTCCCCCAATAATGGAAGGCTTCTTGTAAAGACCTAATATAATTATCACTCCCTGAAAATCCTCCAACCAGGTTCAATACCGTATACTAACCACAACACACATGGTTGTATCAATCCTTCACCCAGACACTCAGATGTTACCCGCAGGATTGCGTATCTACTGGACTTCCAGTCAGGTTCCTTACAAAAATTCCCCACAAACGAGTAAAGGAAACAAATAATTACAAAGATTAAACAAGTAAACATACGTAACCTATTTTATTTTGGTTCAATTATGTTGGAAATATTAGACAAATGCACACCTATAATTACAACGAAGCTTGAAGATAAATCAATAGGCATTAGTAATGAGAATGAACGGCTATACTAAGTTTATTGTTAGTAAACATTCTTAACGTTGTATTTATTACATTATTTATACATGTATTGAATTTTGAAAATGTTTCTTAGCTATCTGGAAGTTATATAGAAGAGAAAATGTAAAGCAATTACTATAAGTTATATATTAAAAATAGTGTGGAAAATATTATCAATTATTGATTACTTCATAATCCTTATATATGTTTGGAAATGACTATCGAATATTATCATTAGTTACAATTTATCACCATATTTATTTTAGGGGTACTTGTTAGTATACCTATTAGGAGACTTGGATATTACATTTAAGTATCAAGCGGTGAAGTATCTTATTGGCAATAATTCTACTATAGAGATTTTTTTACCACAAGACCTATGTTTTTCTAGGTTGAAATCTTATTGGTTCATTATATTTTATCCTAGAACCTTTAGTTTCAGCAGTTTTATTTATATGTATATTTATTTTTATACTTTGTGTTGAAGAGAATTGAAGAATTGTAGTAATAATAAATACACCAATAACTTCACTATTTAATCACGATCACCAATTTTAGTAGCATCTTAGGCGCATCTTCTTGTGACACTTTTATGCCTGTACAAAGTTCTGTGCAATATCTTTACCGTTTTAATGAGGATGGAGGTTAAATCTGAGATTTTTCTCTCTTTTTTTCCATAAAGAGTAAATGAAAAAAGATACAATTGAAAAGTTCGAAGTTTTTAAGATTGACGACATATAAAACGACTAACTTTAGAAAACCAAATATTTTAGAAGTTCAAGTAAACAACTTCAATACATATTGCGTATATTACTTTGTACATTTTACAATCAATATAAATTAACAAAGATGAAATACAGTGGATCTAAAAAAAGCAATACAATCAGAACAATTGAATACTCTTTAAGGTGTAGTAATTGAAAAAATGTACGAATTGGAGGTAGAAGAAGCTTTATTTAATACAGAATACACTAAATAAAAACAAATTGAACTTGAAAGTTTTCAAGATAATGAAATACTAAAAAGCCACAATATTAACATACATATCATCAAAAAACAAACAAAATCTGTTTATAAAACGTATGATAATATTCTGGCACCTTCTAATCACCTAACTTTTAAACTAAAGAAAAATCGTTTCAAAAAAATGGGAACAAGGTCAAATTCATTTGTTGCAAGATTTAGTTACCTCATTATATGGATACAAAAAAAAATAATAATTTAGTATACAATATAACCGCTACCGTTACCTACAGTAATTTTAACCTCTCTACACACTTTTCAAATTCTGAATTTAAAAAAGCTGCAAGGGAGGTCACAGATAAAATTTTAGAAGCTACAGGACAACAGTCTGTCTCAGTTAGAACCAATCCAAGCGAAAAGCATGAAAGATTAACTGGCTTACATTTCCAATGCAAACCAAGACATGGCAAACTGTCGTAAAGATAAGAAGTTTAAAAAATAATATATTTGAAAAACCATGATTGCAAATCTGTTCTTAAAGTCAAATTTTTACAAGATTACAATTTTGTTACTATTAAATTAGTCTATGAAAAAAGCCATTACTTATTCCCATTCCAGAAGGTTTAGAAGAGTTTATCAAACAACAGACTGACAATAAGTATTCTGACGTCAATAATTTTCTAAAGAATAGCGCTAAATTCACCCAATATATTCATAAACCTTCTGTCAAACCAAGAAGAGATATTGAGCATATGTGGTTTGAACACTTTACAAGAAAGTGGAAAAAAAGACACTGACACACTCACCAGATGTACTATATCGTTAGATGAAGATCACTTGCCTTATGTTAAAAAATTAAAATTGGACATAAATGAACATGTTTTGTCAAAATTGGAATAAGAATATTTGACTTTCTATTTTGATCGCAGTCCAGTAGATAAAAAATACTTTAATTCAGCAGTTATTGATGTTACATTTAGATTAAACAGTACTCTACATCAATGTTATGACATTGTTGGAGAATATAAAGGACAAGGATATCCTATCTCTGCGTTCTTTATTCCTGAGGAATGTAACAACTGCAGTAATTCTGGAATTTTTACAAAATACCACTGATTTAGGTTATAATTTTGAATATATCACAGCTGATATGGACAAGTGTCATATTAGTGCTGGTTCCAATATTAATTCATTAGTCTCTGATTGCATTTAATTGTGTTTATGGCATTTGCAAAAAGCAATAAAACAAAGATTGTCAATAAATATATGCCCTAAAGTCAATGAACTGTGTATAATATATTTTTTTAATATGATTGGTTTAATAAAGAATATTTCAATGAATTACACACTAATTCCAATGGAAAAGAAACCACAGAGAAAGAAACTACTAAAAAAGTTACAAAGCTAATTCCGAGAACAGCTAATTTGGATGATAATGATGTACAGATGGCAAACACCATGCTTGAGGCTTTAAACAAGATGACTGAAAACGAAAACTTCCTGATGACAACAATGATGAAATAGATGAAAACTATACATAAACTAATGAACCAAATGAAGAGGTCGCACATTTGTGATAAGGATATTTGTGATGTATTTTTTGTTTAAACAACTCTGTTAAAACAAAATAAACAAGTAATAAAAACATATAAAAGAATTCTTCAAAAGGAACATTAATGAAAGAAGATTTGAAAGAGTCATTAGAGTGGCTTAACAAATTACAAAAATTTTGTGGTAAAGAAGAAATAGTTGAATATACCAATTTTGTCAATAATGCAACTCAAAATAGTACTGCTCCGTCCGAATGGTTCAACCATGTCTTTAGAAAAGTAACTGAAGATATTCTAAGTGAACCTGAGTGAATACATAATTAATTTTGCTTAGCTTTTTAAAATGAAGGTGAAGTTTGTTTAATTTATTTTTCAATTTTTTTCATTCCAAAAAAAAAGTTCGTGAAAAACTATCCCTTTCCTTTTTTGGAATGACTAATGGAACTTCATACAAAAATTCTTCATATCGACATTTTTTGGTGTTTTTTTTTGGACTCCTGTTAAAAATTAACAATTTCTTTATATCTATTGGAATTATAACATTATTTCTAGCACATATTGCACAGCATAATACCATGGGTGTCCTGGTAATGTAGCACTGAACATAAGGGTACAGCAGTCATATAATGGAATAAGACTAAGCCATTCAACAACACCATAAGCAGGAGAATCACCAGTAGTGGTATAAATGTACGTCCGCATATTTCTCGAAGAAATATGCGGACATCTTTGTTAGTGTATTCAGTTCCTCGATCAAACTGAAATTCGAGGATGGTGTTATTAAACTGACGTTCAATAGTTGCAATGAAGGATTTGAGGATGTGAAGGATGGTGGAAGCTTCTTTATTTTTTAAAAGATATGTCCACTTAAATTTGGAAGCTTCATCAGTGAAGGAGATAAACCATTCTGGTTTGGACCCTAAGTGGACTGGACCAAACAAATCAGAATGGATATATTGGAATGGATGGTAGACAGTTTGATATTTTAAGCGGGAACCGACAATATGAGGGCGTTTTCGACTCTTGCCCTGCATACAGTCGACATATTGAAATTTATGAAGGTTATGCCAGTCGATATCATCAATGGATATATTTTGGATCGTTTTGTTTTTAATGGAATCATGCAATGATTGAACATTAACATGGCCAAAGAGTCTATGGATAAGTTCTAGTGGGAATTTTGTTTGAAGAGAGTGAATGGTTTTAAGAGAAGTGGATTTAGGAAATATGACATGGCGGTTAGATAACCAGCTTAAGCCATTATTTTGTGTTAAGTGAGCAGCAATAGACCCGTCTTGATCCTCGATGGTATTGGAACGTTCATTCATATATAAATGATGAGAACGTAGATCACCAGTAGATAAAATGGTATGATCAATGGATGGTGTATAGTAAGCGTGGATCTTGACACTTTTGTGATTTAGTGTTTTGAGAATTAAGTCACCCTCTTGGTTAAAAGGGATAGGTGTATTGGAGCATGTGGAAATACTTATGGTTGTTGTATCAGAAGGACGAAGGTTATGGAGCATGGATTTATGTTTTACAAGAGTAATGGGGGCACCAGAATCTAGTAGAATATAATGGTTGGTGTTTAAGTCAGTTGAAGGAGGCCTAAGTAGGGATGGATCAGTGTCAGTAGGAGGTGGATGAGAGTTGGTTTGTACATGGCTGACTTGTTTAGTAGATGCATGGGACCTTTTATTATTGGTAAACTTGAAGGATGATTTAGTGGGTTTGAAGGATGATCCTTTTGACTTGTTTTTGTAGCTAGCAGAATTGTGTGTTGATGAATTTGTTGTTTTATGAGATGTTGAACTTTTCGAAAAATTTTTCGAATTTGAAAAGGAGGAGTTGAAAAAAGGATCTTGTTTATGGTGATAGTTGTACTCCTTCATAATGGCATGGAATATATTATCAATACTGTAGGGTTCATCCATAAGGAAGAATTTTTTAGCTACACTTTCATAAGGTCCATGTAAAATGTTCTGGATATGCTTCTTTAAGGTCAAATCATGATATTGAAAGTCAGAAGCAGAAATTCTGGATAATAAGTGATGATTTTGACTGGTGAATTGAAAAGCAGGATATTCTCCTTGGTAGGAGAACGTGGTAAGTGTTTTAAGAACAGTAGTGACGTTACATCTTTGAAAATCAAGGGTAATGGCATAGTTGACAATGTCGTATGGGTGCATGTTTTTTTTAAAGCAAGATACCACCCAATCTGGATAACTAGTTTGAGGAACGTAGTTGAAAAATAAAGAAATTAAACCTTGTTCCTCTTCAGGAGTAGCACGTATACTGGAACGACCATTGGCGTCTGGAATAATAGCAGATAAACCAGATGATTCAAGATATTGACGGAGGGTATGTATCCAGTTTGGAAATAACCTATGCTGGAACAGATGAATACAGAAGAGGATCATGTAAGATATAAAACATTTTGAGACTATTATGTATATTTGGGTATCAATGAAACAAATGAGGATGGATGTAGCAAAACATTGTCCGAATATAATCACTAACTAAAATAATAAGTAAACAATACCCTTAGAAACGGATGCTAAACGTAATATATCTTTTGGGATTTTTCTAACTAACTCAAAACTCAAAACTTCTCCGGAGGTAGCACCATCAAAAAAATCAACTAACACTTGAAGGTCATTATATATATTTGATACAAGGACTTATTCTTCTTATTATAAGGTTCACAACGTGTATCAAATTAGGTCGAAGTGTTACTTATACCGCAATGATTTTTAAACCTAGAAAGCGATGATATTGTCGGATCCATCATTCTAGTTCACAATCTCTCGCCTATTACACAAATCCATTTTGTAACTATAATTAACAGAAAAATTATTCAAAACATATTAAATTTCCAAACAAGGATACAATCTATCTGTTATTACCAGTCTATGTTAGAATTAGGAATAATTATCTATTTTTTGTGCATATATACAAATCTCTCGCAAGTTTTGTATGTGCTAGTAGCAACAAATTATTTACAAAAATAATATATAGATACTTAAATTGCTAGTGAAATTAAGTTTATTTAATGAATATTTTCTAAACACTTCATAATTATTTACTTCCTATTATCTCTTCACTAATTGTTTGTATATTAATCATATATGTTTCTGTGAAACTAACTTCAACTATTATAACCCTTGTACTAATAATCAATATGTATCTTTTTCAATGTAAAAATTTTGATCATCTTGAGATGAGCTGAAAAGATTAGAAGAATTCATTTTCTTAAATTTTTTTTTTTCACGCAGCTGAAAATTTTCGTAAATTGGTTTAAAAACGTCGTAGAAGTCGAAATGAAATCATTTAAAAGAGGACACAAATACATATAATAATTATCCTAATATACAACAATTAACGTTACAACGTGCCTCTTCAGTAACGTTCAATAGATAAAGCCTGGATTGAATTAAGTTAAAAATAAAACAAGTCATCACAAAAGAGAGTTTTCTAAAGGACCAGTATGGAGTTATTTAAAACAGGTGATTGGAATTTAAAGACTAATAAGATTGCATTTCAAGACTCTAACATTAAGAAGAAGCAACAATCATTGGGTAATAAGATAAAAAGTAAAAATATAAATAAAGATAAGAGAGAGAAGAAACATAAATCTAAAAAAAGAAAACAACAGAAGATAAAGATGACATGATAGCAAACCTACAAGAAGTGGAGATAAAAGAAGCCGGTGATGATAAAAATCTATCTGAAGTTAGACATGCTACTGCTAACAAGACGAATGTTTCAAATAGAGTGAGTAAACCTAGTTTAAATTTAACCATGAATAAGAGCCTAACACCATTACAACAAAAGATGATGGCTAAATTATCTGGATCTCGATTTAGATGGATTAATGAACAACTATATACAATTTCCTCAGATGATGCCTTATCTCTTATTGAAAAACAACCCGAGTTATTTGATGAATACCATGATGGTTTCCGATCTCAAGTAACAACATGGCCAGAAAATCCAGTTAATGTTTTCACTAACCAAATAATTGATAGAACAAAAAGACCAATAAATGCACCAGGTGGGCTACCAGGTTTACCAAATTCTAAAGAAATTGTTATTGCTGATATGGGATGCGGTGAAGCACAATTAGCATTAATGGTTGATCAATTTTTTGCAAAATTCAATAAAAATAAGAAACCATTCAAAAAATATAATCATAAAATCTATTCCTTTGATTTGAAAAAAGTTAATGAAAGGATCACAGTTGCAGATATCAAAAATGTCCCCTTACCAGATAATTCATGCACTATTGTCATATTTTGTCTTTCTTTAATGGGTACAAATTTCTTAGATTTCATTAAAGAAGCATATAGGATATTAGCACCAAGAGGTGAATTATGGATTGCTGAAATCAAATCAAGATTTGGGGACGGGAAGGGTGATGAATTTGTAAACACTCTAAAATTACTGGGCTTTTTTCATAAAAAAACTGATGATGAGAATAAGATGTTCACTAGATTTGAATTTTTCAAACCACCACAAGATATTATTGATGAAAGAAAGGCAAAACTGGAAAGAAGAAAAAAGTTTATTGAAGTTGAAACAGCTAAAGAAGAACTGGAAAAAAGAAGAAAGGAAGTTGCAGAAGGTAAATGGTTATTAAAACCATGCATCTATAAAAGAAGATAATGATTCTCCCCCCCCCCTCTTCACCTCCAAAAGAAAAAACAAACTTTAAATAGTCGAAGTAATAAACGTAATAAAAACTAAAAAACTAAAATAAAATATATATTATAGAATATCACCTATATGAAATACTAAGGTATATATTAATAGCAGATACGTACATATACGCACATACACATATCTATATATATTTTTGTATTATAATAGTCTCATTTAATATTCTGTTGTTAATCTAATAGTAATAGAAACTTGCTAATATGAAACCTTACTTTTAATGATCAAATATATACCTTATTTTATTCATTCAATATATGTATACATAGATACCTAATCTAAGAAAGACATTATTATCAATTGCCATTATTTCCTCTGCCACCAAAATTTTGAAAGAATGTTTGAACCCTACTCACATTTGATAAATTGTCCAACATATTAGGTAATTGGAACCATGTAGTAAAGCCTCCATAACCACCATTATTATTGTTATTCTCAGAATTTGGTACCCATTTATCACATAACCTAAAGCCATACGTGTTACATCCTGTTAAAAACGTTACAGCCATGACCAAGATAAGGTAAAATAATTTCAATCTTAAAAGACACATAATGCTAAAAATAAACCAAACTATAGGTGTTAGATACATAGACCACCAAAACAATTTGTTATCAATTGGGTTAAGCACAGCCAATGATTGATCATATTGTTTATAGGATTCAAATATAAAATTTGAATTGGATTTATTAGTCGAATCATACCACCAACGCAGTTGAACTAATCGTCTACCACTGATATTCTTCGTAATATAAAAATCAAAGGAAACAAGTAAAATAATTACAATAAATTGTACTGTAAAACTTGCAAATATTGATCCTAATATATAGAATACTATGGGAACAGCTTTACCTGATAAATGTATTGCCAATAATATTGGATGCGAAGATTTTAAAATGGTGTTATAAAAGTTCTTTATTTGTTCCATTTTGTTCTATTTATGTAAAGAAGAAGGTGGGTAAATTTTATACAGATGAGTTTTGATAAATTGCTGATAGATATGATTTCACGTAGACACTAAATTGAAACAACAAACATACACACATACACTGTTGATCATGTATTTGAATACTTTAATCATTGAATATATTTGTTCTGTAATCCCAGTTTCATCACCATACAACAATATGTGTTTCGAGAAGCAGGAGAAACAAAATAAAACCTCTAAAATTGAAAAATGAAAATAAGAACTTTTACATCAAATCAAAAATAAAGAAGTAGTACAACCTTTTTAATCACATGCAGGAAGATGTGTATACCGTAATGCTAAGTTAAGGTAGAATATGCGATTATATGGCTAAGTACTTCCTGAGAAAACAATTTATATGAATGGTTTGTGTTAAAATAGCCAGTTCAGGGTATCTTCTATAAAAGGTTGATTTAATATTTTATGTTATACACATAAAAAATAATACAGATAAGAGAGGAATTCAGATACAAAATGTAATTATATAAAATGTGTGAATAATATTGAATCCTTATGGACTATCATCTCCTTTTGTTTGAATTCATTGATTTCTGATTTGATTGATTGAACATATTCTGGATTTGTTAATGCTTGAAGAGTATAAGCAACATTAGAATCCGATCGATCATATTCATTATCAGTGTATGTTTTACCAAGTGTAATGTCCGTTGAGAAACTCACCTTCTTTTTATTTAAACATTTTGATACATTATCTAAGCTACCATTATTGGAACAAGATTTACTGCTATCATCAAGTATAATAACATTTGCAAAGTCTAACTTCAACTTATCGATAAAATTTCTAAATTCCATTTTTCCGTAATAGAAATCTTTAGCATTGTCAATATTTGGTATGATCGGCCTTTCCTTAGATCTTGGCGGTGGTGGTGATATAATTGTAATTAATTTACTTAATACACTAAAATCAGATATCAATTTTAGATCAAGTTCAAAATCATTATCAAATGAAATAGTAGTATTATTACCACTAAGTTGTGACATATAACTATTAATTGAAGTTATGGTTGTTAATGTATTATTACTGTGTTCTAAATCAAATGGGTCAAATAAGTTATCCCAATTTAAATTTGGTTTCCATTCTTGGGACAAATTTGTTGTTCGATCAATTTTTGATACCAAATCATCGAATAACATGTCTATATCTACCAGATCTTCCTGTAATATATCGAAATCTATCATCTTTCCCACATCTATTACTTCAGTCAGGGAGATTATCTCAGAAATTTTATGTTCATGCATATTTCCATATAATCCAATTAAATCATTTATGCTTGGCTCCATGTCTAAGGCATTCTTACTAACTAGAGTATCTTTAAATCTATAACTTAATTTTTGAATGAACGAACAGATCTTTGTTAATGAGGGACGCTTTTTGTTACATTTCAATGGACCATCTCTTATAAGTTTATTTCTATCAATAGTTTGATTTTCAATTCTTGATTTCTGATGATGTGATGTTTTATCCTTAACACTATAATTCATTGAAGAATGTGTATGCATTGTGCTTACAATGTAACTAAATATATGCAAGTTTAATCAACATCTACAGTTACTAATACAAATTAATTGTAAGTGGATACTTCTTGCAAATGATGTGTTAAAGTTCTTATTTTTACATATTATATCTTTCTTGAACCCTCCCCCCATCTTAACATTTCTTATCTACAATACAATATATAATGGTTATTTTTATATTGTATCATGATTGTATATCACTATCTCACAAGAATAAAAAAGAATCTTACACTCGGAGTAAGGCAAACAAGAGGAGAATATGAAGCTAGCAGTGCAAACAATATTATAATACTTAGCAATTTTTGACAAATAACACTATTTTGATACCATTATGAAACGCTTTCGATGAATCTTAGAGCTATCTTTCGTACTTGTTATATCTCTCTTTCTGTCCCTCCCTGGTCTATATGTTTTCCTCTTTTGTGTCATTCAGCTTTTCCCAACTATCTATCTTTCACTTTAATTGTATGAGGTAAACTTTTATAATACGTATATCTACATATAAAAGCCCATATACGTATGAGTAAATACATGTTTTATTTGAAAGGAGCAACCATTGAATCTTTACGTACATACGTATACTTATATATATATTAAAATTAGAGAGAGAAAATTAGTTTAGCCAATTTGAATACGAAATAATACATAAGGATCCCCATATATTTAGTAAATAACTTATATGCAAATATATATACATATATATATATATATATATATATACCTTTGTCTTATTTAATTACTTATTCTTTGATTTGGTTAAAATTCCTGGAAATTGAAGATGAAAGTTAACAGATAGTATAAAAGAACTATTTCTATTCTATTCTTTTTTTTATAATAATGGAGATGAGACAGTAGAGGATATATTTATAAGTAGAACTGTGTAGAAAAAGAAAAGTCCCATGTTTTATAATACACTGAATTATCTCAGACAATGATATATCTAATTGGGATGTGAATCAATTTGATAGCATAACCGATGACACCGACTGCCACAAAACCAATACCAACAGCCCTAATAATTTGCATGTATTCCTTTAAGTTAGGCTTCTTACATTTGCTTAAAAAGTTGTTACCCTCTTGAATAAACTTAACTGGAGATTCCAAAAAGTTGTTAGATTGACCACCCTTTTCACCTGCCATTCTTTGTTATGATTTATATCAAATGCAAAAAAAAAAAAAGATAAAATATCAGAAAAAAGAAAAAGAAAAAGAAGAAAAGTAGATATATGGTTTATATCTTATTGTTTCGTAACTGTGATGTGATCTTATATATAGTATGTTAATAGATACGCAAAGTCCCAGTTTTACTGGTAAAATCTTACTTTAATCTTTAAAGATAAATTTTTATTTGGTTTTTGTTTGTTTGTTTTGTTTTGCTTCACTTTTAATTTTTTTTCTCTTTTTTTCTTTTTTTTTTTGAAAATTTTGTGAGCTGTTGGTAAAAACTTTTTTATTTTCGAACATTCTGAATCCTCGAAGATAGAAGAAGAAAGAACAGGTTAGCCTCAGAGAATATCAAAGTGCACATGTAAAGGTAGGAAAACAAATCTTTTATTAACGATAAGAATTATTTGTACGTCTGCTCAAGTAGTGTGTGTTTGTATGTGAAAAAGACATTGTAAATGACTTAGCTTTGTTGCTTTAACAGACACACACATATATATGTACTAATGTACAAAAAAAAACACTAAAATACAAATGCACTGAAAAGAAATGAAACTAAATGCTTGTAAAAACCTATACATCTATACATTTCATTTTAAAAACCCTTCCATTCTTCTTCTTCTTCGTTTTCGGGGTTCTCTTCATTTTCTCTATCAGTTACATCTTTATCTTTTATTTCTATAACTCCCCATTCGACAAGCCTATTATCTGGTAACAAGTCTTCTTTAATTCTGATTCTGATCGCTTTTGGGGTAAGAATGTCGTCCCTTAATCCTTGGAATATAGACAAAAAATCCTTAAATGGTGTGTTCTTGATCCATTCAGTAATACTATCTGACTCTTCCCCATCTTTTGCAACCTCTGCAACATCAAATTCCTCATTGAAATTAGTATATAATCTTTCCCATTCATCCAAAAAGATATCTATCACATGCAATGGAAGACCAGTATAAACTTTTCTGTCGCCACTTAAAGGTATCTTCTTTAGAACTTTTTCAATATATTTTTCTACTAACAATTTATTCCATTGTCTTAATTGTAAATATTTAATTTGATTGAAAAAGACACGTCTAATCAATAAAAGAAACTTGTCCAATCTATAACGATCAATATTAAACCATTCAATACATAGGATTTTCCAAAATGCTTTACTGAACTTAATAAATGCTTTATCATTTATACCGAGCTCTTTATCCTTATTGTCACTCTCAAGTTCATTGTCCTTAGCATCAAAATATAAGATGAATAATTCTCCCAGTTTATTGGCTAAACGTTGTTGTGGTCTTGGCTTATCACTAAACCACATTGCATAGTATAGACCTTTCCATAATTTATCAAACTGTAATTGTTTAGAACATTTGATTTTATCAGATAATAAAAAATTTCTTAAAGTTTCAAGGGCCTTTTCTCGAATTGGTCTATTAACAGACGAGAGTTGCTTAACAAAAGTTGAAGTCTCCATTTTTGTCCCTTGCTTCGGTTTATTTAATTCAATTTACATCAAGGCTAATATTTAATTTTACCATGAAACAATCAAAACAAACAATATCAATCGAAGTACTGACTATTTCTAATAGTATCAACCTCATCTCATCGGTCAAAAGTATAAATAAAAAAAAATTTTATTTTCTTATAACTTAATTTGTTATTTCTTTTTTTTTTTCCCTGGTAGAAAAAATAAAACAAAAAAAAGAACTTATTTTCTTAAAATTGTTACATAGCTCTGCTAGGGTTCAAATACTTTTCAAGTAGATCTTAAAAGAAACATGCAGGGCTTTTATTCAAAAATACGTTTTTTCCTTAAGAAAAACAACACTTTGACAGTTTCAAGAGTGTCAAGCCCTAATCACACCAAAATTTACCGATGACTTAAATAAGAACCAACACATGTTTTCACAAATTATTACACATACCTGTTGATAAAAAATGTTGTATAAAAAAGATAAACATAAACTGCAAAGAATACCATAATTTAAACCACTGTGATAACTCTAACTTCTACTATACAAAATAATACATGTATACCAGAGTATTTCTTAACAACTGTAAATAACTCAATGGTTCTTTTATAGGTGATTAACATAAAAGGAGGTTTTTACGCACACTAATTCCCTAAGAAAACTTTTGTTCCTCTTACCATGCACCATGTAGTCGCTAGTGAACCGTAATTTTTCAATCCTTTTATTTTTTTAAGAAAAAATTATGCAAATCTTTTATTAATATAGTTTGAATGGACTCATACTATAAATTTATCTCTAGAATATCTTCTTGGTTCATTGACTAAGAAATTCATAATATGACAGGTTAAAAAAAAGGTCAAAGTCCCATATTTATATCTTTATTAATTTTTCCTCGATACCTTCAAGAATAAACTTTAGGTAAAAATAAAATTTTTGAACCTTATATTCCTATGAACAATTAAAAAACAAAAAACAACAAAAAAAATAAGATAACAAAGGTGAAGCACGTATTTCTCTGGTCGACAAAAATTAAATTATGTCAGTCATTCATACATATCTTCCAATGCTTTTTTTGTTAAAGAATATTGTTTCTTACCTTTGATTTTTTGAGCTTCCAATTGTGAATAATCTATCGGTGCCTTGGACTTAGAAATTTCTTGCTGTTGTTTTTTGGTTTCTTTCATCAATTTTTCATATTTAGTTGGATTAGCTATCAATACATGCTCAATTTTTCTTTCATCTTGTAATGAATCATTAATTCCTTGTTGACGTACATACTTACGGTTAAATCTAGACAACTGTTCTAATTGCAACCCTTCACCGGTCAAATGTCTACGGAACATCTTTGTCTTTGAATCAATATACCCTGTACTTGCACTCTTGTAAACCCTAGACTTAGGATCGTATTTCATTCTAAATGAATTGATATCATTCAAGTATGCAGCTTTATCCTCTCTTAATCTTACTGTGGTTCTACCCAAATTTCTTTCTTGTTCACTAAATTCACGCTGTCTCAATAAACCCTTCGCATCTTTCATTAATCCCAACTTAAATAATTCAATTTCCTCATCTTGGTCATATTCATTTGATGTTACTGATTTAGATGTAATCTCATTATTACTCGCTTGCCATTTATGTACTATGCTATCATAATCTTCACCTGTATATCCATACCATCTATCCTTTTTAGCATCCCAATCCAAATCTTCGTCATCTCTAATTGTTAAAACTGTCTTATCTTCCTCTTGTTCATTACCATTTCGTACTGGTACATTTTTATTCCTTATCTTTCTTGGTCTTTCAAGACAATCTTTCTTCAAATGACCCATTTGACCACAATTTTCACAAAATTTGTGTTCAGTAGTTTGAGTTTTATATTTATTGTAATTTTCAACATTGATCACTTGTTTCTTCACGAATTTATCATTAATCCCACCACCAACCTTCGCTTCTCTATTATTTTCAATATCAAACAATTTTTTCTTATCTTGGGATTGTCTATGGTGAATCAAATAGTCATTTGAATTTAAAGATTGATAGTACCATGGTTGTGATTTGATATATTTGGGGATATGTTCATTTTGTCGACTTTTTCGTGTTCGCTGCTGCTGAAGAAGCGACTGTTGTTTCTTTGTTTGATTATCAGGGTTATTGGATTGTTGAGGCATTACTATCAAACTTCCAGCTAGTATTTGTGGTCAATCAAAAATAATATAGAAATGTGGAAATATTAAATGGTATCTATCACAAAGATGCACCACTTCAGAGGAGTAACATATATATATATATATATATGTGTGTGTGTGTGTTTGTATGTGGAAGAACAGTATATATATGGGAGAATACTGATAGTATAGTGATAGTATCCAGTCCCTGAATTGCAATGCTAATTGTATTGAAGTACTACCAAAAGATGTTATATTTGTTTACTGCGAAGTTGAAATGAAATATACGATGGTAGTGCCCTCCAACAGCGCCTCTTCCCAAACACTGTCTTGAGATAAAAATGACTTGGTAAGAACATCCAGGAATAGTGGAAATGTATCCACAACTGTTAATCAACAGAAAATAAGTAGATACTGCGACCAAATGGTCTTATCTATCATCTGTTGATAAGCGATAATATAAGATATATATATATGTATGCACATTCCATGTAAGATTCCATTTTGGGTTCACTGTTTATTTATTTATTTTTCTTTATCCGTATTAAAGAAAACTATGATCGATTGAAGGAGTTATCTGATGTGTCATACACACACACATATATATATATATATATATATATATATAGATATATAGTTGTTCGCTAGTGGCATTTACTTATCTAATTTACCTTCAGTCCATCTTCTACCTAACCACCACAGTACAAAAATAATTTATTTTTATATGCCATCAGTCGTTTTTTACCACAACCCCCCTATATGAAGTGATGAGTTTTAATAGTCTAATTCTCGATAAATCTGTGCCTGAGTGGAGACATAATAATATTGATTATGATAAAATTAAGCAAGCAATCATATCACATAGAGATGATAAGCAACTACTAATTGATGTGTTTAATGAACAATTAGAGATTGCCAATATTTTCTTATCTTTAAAGATTAAAGAAATATCCACAAAGATTTTATCTATTGAATCCTCAATAATCAAATTCTCACAGGATCAGTTGGAATCATCCAATAAAAACAGTTCTCTCTTAAAGAGAAGATTGAAAATGATAAAGAATCATACAAGCAAACATAGTAGAGAATTAGAAAAATTATCAAGATACATTATTCTACAAAGGATAGTTACTAAACAATTGTTTCAAGAGATTACAAACAATTATGATAGTGAATCAAGTGAAAAATTAATAAATGATATTAGAAATTTGTCTATGTTCAAATCTGGATATGAAAATTTTTCATTCAATAATATTGATTTAGATCCATATTTTTGGGAATTGGCTTTAATATTTGATGTAATTAACGATTTTACAATGAATTTGAACTCAAATGATTCTAGTACAGATAATGTCAATAAAGAAAATGATGGTGATTTGCATCCAGATAAAAGAAATAGCACTGATTTCTTCATCAAGGAAGCATCTTACAGAATTAAGTCCTTGCGACAAAACGAAAATGATAAAAATTCAGGGAAAAAAGTTACAAAGATGGATCAGATATCTTCGATTGTAGATTATGATAGGATTTTTTTAGGTGAAACAGAAAATTTGCAAAGATTTCTTATAGCGAAAGAAGATATAGAAGAATTTAAATTTATGTTATTGACCAATTCCTTTCAATTATTTGATGAAGACATTATTTCCACATCCAAAAATATTGTGGAGACAACAACCAATGGGATAACTACTACAAACAGTAATAATGTGGAGCAACCAGCGATGGATGTAAATACATATATTAAAACAAAACCTTCAGTTAAATCCCTAAGGTCTTTTAAAGATATTACAAGATTTGGTTCCCAATCATTGTTAACAGTGCAACCATTGAAAAAGATTGATTTTGATAGTCTCAATAATGATTCTGATTTACAAACTAGTGGTAAAGATACTAAGATGAAAAGGGAAGATGACATCCGATATCAGTTGTTATTTGATTCAACAGATAATACGAACCCAATAGAGCGTAAAGATATATTAAATTTTGATCAAATAAATCAATTTCCTGATATACTCATGACTAATAAGAATACTGGTCATAACACAGTGATGTGTCATATTGGTGGGATAAGAGATCATTGTATTACTAGTAATATCGATCAAAAGGTCATAGATAAAATCATATCAACTAATGATGAGATTGATAACCTTACAAATTCTCATATAAGTGACACTCATATCCACATAGAAAAATTAATCATAGACTGGATCAACTCTCATAATTTAAAAACTATCAATCCAACTATTGATTTTAAAAGATTACGGCTTATCTCCTATCAGCAGAACAATACTTATATATTATCAATATCTAATGATATTATTATCAATGAAAAGTTAACATTACCTTATTCAATATTTGAATTAAGATGTACGCAAAGAAAGAAAAATATAAAGTTTTTAGACAAATTGTATTCAAATATAATCAACAAAAAATTGAATTGTTACCCCTTACAGAATGACTTAACACTTTGGAAAATATCATTGGAACTATATAACACGCAAAGTTCAAAAAAAGAGGATATATTTAAATTGGTTCTAAAGGATTTATATAAAATTGATGAAGATCATCATTTAACAGAAGAAGAATTTTTCAATTTAGGGAAGAGTTCACTTTTAGAACAATGCTCTAAAGAGGTTCAGTTAGAACTTAAAAATGAACCAACAGTGAATGAAAGTGAAAGTAAAAATAACAACAACAATAGTCATAATAATCCGAAGTTATCAACGATATCGCAAATGAAGGCATCAAATCCAAAGAAAAGAATAGTACGATATTGGAATGAATTCGATGATGAAGAAGAAAATTCTGCGTCTTATGGCCAAACGTTTTATATTGACGGGGATGAAGATGATCGTTCATCGTTATCTTATTCACGACAAGATACTGGGTTTATTAAATTCGATAAAAGATTTATTAACGATTTGTATGAGACTTGTCAAAAAATTCAAAGGATTTTATCTTTTTCCAAACCAAAGGAGAACTTGTTAAATGACCTTAGACAACAGTACGGTTCTATAGCGGCATCTAATGATGATTTAGAGAGACTGATACAATTTAGAGAGAGTGAGATCAATGATACAGAATCATCTTATGAAATGAGACATGATGAAATTATATCATTATTATACATGGCCGCTCTTTTGACATCTACTATTATTACGAGTATAACAATCTCCATTATTATTACTCTTTTCAGGGAAGAAAGTCAGAATGTTGAAATATCCCACGAAACTATCCTAATTATAAGTATAATTTGCACTTTGGTCATAGCGTTGGTTTTAATCACAGTATCGCTATTGTTACTTTTCAGTAGGTTCACATTAGCTCCTACATGGCATTATATTACTTCATTTACACTATTTACTGCCATCACAATAAGTGTATGTTATGGTATAATTGAAATATACTTTTAAGTACTTTATAACAGGGACTATATATATATATATATTTCTAAAGTTAAATATGCAAGTATTTGGGTGTATATATATATACATAGTGAATGATTTAAAATTTAAAAAAATTCATTGATTAAATGTAAGGATAATAAGAACAAAGCATATAAAGAAAAATTTTAATTTAATCTCATTATAGGATTAGTAATATCATATGGAGGGTTCCAAGTATGTCACCCCTTCTTTATCTTTCTGATTTAATATATTCAAATAATACTATATTCTAATACTTCCAGTATTAATTGAACCATTTTGCATTGTAACACCATGAATTGTTTGAACACTGGTACTGTACATCCTAACCTCTTCACTATCATCTGCTATTTCATTATCAGTATCATGATCCACTACTGCACGATGAAGTTCTCTTGTATTACTTTTAAAAGAACAATTGCTACCATTCTTAGCAACCTCTATTTTACTGTTTAAGTTAGTTAGAACATCTTCGTCTTCCTTTTCGTAATGTTCCACAACAGTTGGTTCATTATTAGCCTCTTGGTTCTTGCCAAGCCATTTAAACCTACAGCACCAAATAAAATGGGATGCAAAGATACCTAATTCCATACCAGCTACAATACAATAAAGAACAATGCCCATGATATCCATGGTGCCTACGACAACACTGACGATTGATAACCATGCACCTAAGGAATCCACAAATAGAAATAAGAAATTAATACCGACAACTCTACCTTTCCTTTTAATCAATTCAAAATATGGAGGTAACAAGCCCACTGCAAGTAAAACCGATGCAGTGATACCAAAGATTAAATCCGGCCATTTTGTACCTTTTTGATACAATGGTTTTAACCAGATAATGAAACCTACCTCTAATCCGATGTCCACTAGAGTAGTAGTTAACATAATAGCTGCAATTTTCAATCTATTCATTTGACATGGTGGGTAATATAAAGTCTGTGCAAAGCTTACAGCACAAAATATCATGAAAAGATGTGGTTGAATCTGCAAAATAATGTTTGGGGCACTGATACAGAAGTATATACCAAATGGGATCCCTGAGATAACCCACAAGAACATCATAATAGGAGGCAAACCTGTACAATCCTTTCTTTTATAATTATATATAATCTGTGGAATTAGTTGGATACACCAACATACCGTTGCAATGGTACCTAGAATAGTAGATGCCTTATCTGATATCATTTTCTTTATATATGCAAGTTATTCAAAATAAGCAGTGTACCTTTTTTATTTACAATCTGTCTAAGGAAGCAATAACGTCTATACTAGTGCCTGGTCTTGAACTGTTGAATCTGTGAGGTATAACTATAATTATTTGGACTGTAGCCAAAAAAAAAAAAAGAAAGAAGATACAAACATGTATCTGTTCTATCTACAGATACCATATACCAAGAATAATGTTATATGGCTCTTTTTATAAAGGAACAGGATGCACATTTCTTCCCCCTGCGAAAAAAAAAAAGAAACGAGATAAGCAGAGGACACCTTTCTTTTTCCTTTCTTTTCTTTTTCCTCTCCTAAGGCACAATCCAATAGACACAGAGATAGATAAGAGAGCCAAGGCCAGATGGGAAGAGTTGGAAGCTGTTGGAGAAGAGAAATCTTGTAACACTGAACATAAAAGGAATTGGACAGTTGTTCAAAACATTTTTGTTCACAAAGGTAGGTAGAGATTTATTGGATTGATGGAGTGATTCTTTCTAAGAATATTCCCCCAGCAGCCTTACCTGCTGGGTTATAGGAACAGTTAAATGTAGTCACTTTGTAAACCCATCACAAGACTTCATGTCGTAAGCAGTCTTGGTACTGAATTTCCAAACAACCTGAGTGGAATGTCCAATGTTCGTAGAGAAAAAAGTCATAGTGATTGTAATGATAGTGTTTAGCTTCATCATGCTATGTAGAACAGCACCTTCAATAACATAGCCAAAATCTAATTTTCTTCCATATGGACAATCTGAATGAACTAATGATCTAGAACAATCGTATTGACTAGCAGAATTGTGTGTGTGTGTGTGTGTGTGTGTGTGTGTGTGTGTGTGTGCAATGTTCATTCCTTATTATGAGTAGATAAATGGGTAAAAGCATTTTCGACTGTTTCATATATGGTAGACGTGGTTGGAATTCATACATTTCGTGAAACTAATGGAAGAAAGTATGACTGCAGGATCATAATCTGCTAATATTTATTGCTGTTAGATGAATAGCTATTTATTAGCATACTGGTATATTATTATTGTAGTTACTATTGTGTATTGGGTATATGAACAACAATATTTTATTTCCATATATTACTTTAAAAGGTTAGTATTATCAAATGATATGTATTCTTGATTAGTTAATTTAAATATTAAATAAAACAAATTGCAACAAACTGAGCTTAAATAGCTTTATAAATAATAAGTGAATCAATAAGGATAATCTTATCGGTTATAGATAAAATAAAAGGGAAAAAACAAAAAGATTGATAGATAGAAAATTTATTTAAAGCATTCTTCTCTATTTTTGATGCTATGTCTAAGATTATTTTATGGAATTCTGCCTCACTCTTATCTTTTTTTGAACACAGACTGGAAAAGACATAACAAAAATTATTCCAGTTGCAAAATATTACATTTATCTAATATCCTAGTATATGCATGGATAGTCTTCATTTACAGATACTTCGAATAGTTGGTTATTGTTTACTGCACAAACAAACAAACAAACAAAAATATATATATAAATAATTTGTTAATAAATAAATACTGAAAGATTGATATTATAAATATACATATCATATATAAATAGTGTATGAAACGTTATATCACACTTACTGAAATATTTTACAAAGCATCCTCACAGTTATAATTGAGTCATGAATAAACAATAAATAATAATCTCTTCTTATTTTTCTTTCTTATAATGTACAAACGCTCAATATGTTTAGTATGTTTTCTCCCCCCCCCCCCGACCCCTTTTAATCAGTGTTAATTTTAGATACCAGTGTTATCTAAAAAGAAGTAATTACCAGAAGCTTTTTGCTCCTTATCCATTTGAGAATCCAACTTGTTAATTCTTGGTCTGTAAGAGTTTGGATCTCTTCTGAAAGTAACATTCAAATTTTTCAAGAATCTGTTACAACCGGTTAATAAGGACTCTGGAGAACCGGCATGTGCATTCTTGGATGGAGTACCGTCGAAGACAATAACTTTATCGGCCAAATAGGTAGCCATAATGAAGTCGTGTTCAACAACGAAGGCTGTTTTCTTGTTATGTAAAATGAATCTTCTAATAACTTTAGAACAAATAATACGTTGTTCAGAATCTAAGTAAGCAGAAGGTTCATCGATCAAGTAGATATCAGCAGAGATACCAAGAGATAAGACAATAGCAACTCTCTGCAATTCACCACCAGACAAATGTTGTACTTCTTGATCGATGATATCGTCGATTTTCAATGGTTTAACAACATCAGTTTGGAATTGTGGGTTTAAGAATTGGCCTCTAATCTTCTTAAAGAATAGTTGTCTAACAGTACCAGGGAATTTTGGTGCGATGGTTTGTGGTTTCATAGAGACATTCAATTTTGGAACTTCGGTACCATCATCTGCTGGGATAGCACCTGCTAATAGTTTGATTAATGTAGTCTTACCAGTACCATTTTCACCCATCATAACCAAAATTTCGGAATCCGAGAAATCACCAGCATCAACATTAAGAACGAAATCACCTTGAGTACGTTTCATCTTTGGATAGTGGTAAGCACGAGAGGCATCGTCTCTTAAATCTTCACCTGCATCGTTTAATCTGAATTGTAAAGCTTCAGTTCTAAATCTGATATTTTCAGCTGGGATGTGACCATCTAGGAAAATGTTAATACCTTCTCTGACAGAAGATGGTAAAGTAACGACACCATAGACAGATGGAACACCGTATAAAATACAGACAAAATCAGATAGATAATCAAGGACAGACAAATCGTGTTCGACACAGATGACATATTTGGTTGGAGTCAATAAAGATCTAATGATTTGGGCTGCGTTTAAACGTTGTTTGACATCCAAATAGGAGGAAGGTTCGTCAAACATATAGACATCGGCCTCTTGCACACAGGTCATACCAATAGCGAATCTTTGTAATTCACCACCAGATAACTTAGTGATATCTCTATTTAAAACATGAGCCAATTGTAAAATCTTAATATATTCTTTGACATCATCTTGTGGTTTTTCCATTCTAAGTTTTAAGATTTCACCAACTTTAGTGACTGGACCCTTTAGAGCTCTTGGAATGTTATCGACATATTGTGGCTTAATGATAGCTTTGATATTATCTTCCAACATTTTAGTGAAATAATTTTGTAATTCTGAACCACGGAAATATCTAATGATTTCTTGCCATTCAGGTGGATTATCAAACTTACCTAAGTTTGGTTTTTGTTTACCAGCTAAAATCTTTAAAGCAGTAGATTTACCGATACCGTTCGTACCGACCAAACCAAGGACTTGACCAGGTCTTGGGGTTGGTAATCTATGTAATTTGAAACTGTTAGCTGAATAACGGTGAGTAGTATTTGATTCTAAATTAGTTGGTAAGTTAATAATAGTGATAGCATCAAATGGACATTTTTTCACACAGATACCACAACCAATACAAAGGACTTCAGAGATAAAGGCAATCTTTGAGGTTGGTGTAACTTCAATACATAGTTTACCTGTTTTAACCACTGGACAGGAACGTTTACATTCTTGACGACATTTCTTGGGTTTACATTTATCACCGTTAACGATGGCAATACGACTGTTCTTTTCACTCATTTTGTGTTAATCCTTTATTTAATTATTTTAATTTATTTGTTTGTTATCTTGAATGGTAAAAGAGAAGACGTATTTAATAAAATAATATAATACCTATATGATGTTGCGGTTGGCTTCACTTATTTGCAACTGGATGAGATTGTGAAAGAAGAAAAAAAGAGGTAAGTAAACGGAAAAAACCAAAGAGAATTAGATACTGCGAAGGATAAAGAGTACTAAAGCGATCTAGTGTTCAAGTAGAAAGTATGAATAAGATTAGTGTTAATGAATTTGAAACAAAAGAGAGGGAAGAAACAATGCTTAATGAGAATTCTCAGAAGTAGTAAAAAAAAAAAAAACTGACATTAAAACGGGATATAATAAAAGAAGAAAAACGCAATATTCAAAAACAAGACAAACAACTAATAAAGGTTGGTCAACGCAATATATTTATTTATTACATTTAATTTCAATATGTTGGACATCGATCTCTGCTTTTTTGCCAAATTTTCCTTTCCTTTCAGAGAGAAAGTGAAAAAAAAAATTTTTTTCTTTTCTTTCCATTTTCTCTTCACAAAAATGAATCTGTGAAAAAAAAAAAAAAAAAATGAGAAAAGAAAAAGAAAATTTTTTTTTGCTTCTTCCTTTTTTTTTTATCTCCAAAAATATTAAGAACTGTAAAAAAAAAAAAAAATAGAGAGGTCGTTGGCGACTGTCGTGGTAACATACCCACAACAACGTCTATATATACATATAGACTGCATCATGCACAGGAACATGTATGTCTATATGTGGCAAGTAAATGAAATCAGTACGGAGTTTATGTTTCAATCAATCTTGAAATGTGTCGGGTTTCATCTTCTCTAGAGACATAACAAAAGCACACAAGCAAGAGAAATGGATAGGTTCATATTCGAGGGTTTCTTTGTGCTGTAAATTCCAATGCAAAATAAAGAAAACTAAATAAAGTTAGACGTCAAAAGCTTTTGTAAACAACATTACACCGGTCTGGTTTGTCTTGCTCACTTGAACTTTCTTTGCAGGATTTTTTGTTTCCACTTTTTTTTTATTTTTCGTTTCTTCTGCTATCTTCAACTTTTTGTAGAAATTGGAAGAGGGCCTTGAAACTTTTTGCAATTTTTATTTCTTTCTTTCTTTCTTTCTTTCTTTTTTTTTTTTTTTTTTTTGGCAGATTTGAATGGAAAGGGAAAGAAAAAATAGAGATATCCTTTGTATGACACATGTACCGTAACATAAAATACAAAAACTGTTCAACAGTTGTTGTGTCGTATAACTCTATCTTGTTCTAATTTGGAATCCATCATACTTTACCAGGCATACATAGTCAGATAATAAGCCTTCCATCAGAGACTTTGTTGTTTAATTTATTCGATTCTACTATATTCTATACGCGCATATTGATACATTGTATCTACTTACTAAAAAAATGGCATCTCTACCTAAAAGAATTATAAAAGTATGTGGATTTATCATTATTTAGTTTTATATTATTTCTCAGAAGTGATTGAATTATAATTATACTAACACTATTCTGATAAACCCGCGTTTATTTGAGCTGTATCTGTCTTGATAGGAAACTGAAAGATTAGTAAATGACCCAGTACCAGGCATCACAGCAACACCACATGAGGATAATCTACGTTATTTTCAAGTAACTATAGAAGGTCCAGCAGGGTCTCCTTACGAAAATGGTATATTCGATTTGGAATTATATCTACCTGATGAATATCCAATGGAAGCACCAAAAGTAAGGTTTTTGACAAAAATTTATCATCCAAATATTGATAGATTAGGTCGTATATGTCTTGACATATTGAAGACTAATTGGTCTCCTGCTTTACAGATTAGAACCGTCTTATTATCTATTCAAGCTTTGTTGGCTAGTCCAAATCCAAATGATCCCTTAGCTAACGATGTAGCTGAAGATTGGATCAAGAATGAACAAGGTGCTAAAAATAAAGCTCGTGAATGGACAGAATTATATGCAAACCAAAAAAGTTAAGATTATCAGAAAGATCTCATTTATTTTTATTTTTATTTTTGTAATTTTTCAATGCTTTTTACAGGGATTGATTTTGTTTGGATCTATATCGATATTATCATAATGATTACAAGGATTTATATTAAATCTTGTATAAAAAGGAGAATAAAAGAAAATACGAAAATATATATTATATCTGGATACAAGGATTTCAAGTAATGAACAAGATTTTGGATACTGTTTTGAATTATCTTTTTTTGTTTTTGGTTTTTTTTTCTTTTTTTTTTGGGTAATGGTATAAATAATAATGTGTATGTATATTATTTCTAATAACAATGTAGTATGTTCTTCTATCGAAAAATGTCAGACTATACATGATTCAACTGTTTAATAAGGATACACGTATCCACACAAAGTGAATGGATTGTGTGTATTACATTTTTTTCATTGTGTGTACGCAGTGTAGAAATTGAATTCTTCCTTTAATGGGTGAAAATATATGTAATTACATTTTGATTCCCTCCCTCTCGTCTTCACACAAATAGCTTTAAAGCAATTTAAAAACTAAAAAAAAAAGAAAAAGAAAAAGAAAAAAAAATAAAATTAGAAATTTCATAGATTTACTTTTTTTTTTTTCACATTAGATCTCATATTCTGAAAGTAACTAATTATTTTGTGTAAATGATAAATAGTAATAATAGATGTATCTATTATTTAACTACTTACCATCTCACAGAAAACAAACATTCCCATAATATCTCCCATAGCAAAATATTATACTAACCGTATTATCTCTGGTAGTTGAACAGAAGGCAGAAAATTAGAGCCAAATCTTCCATTTATTGAATTTCTAATTCCTCTCATAGAAAGAAAATCCTCTAATATTCTTTTAGAGATATTCGATTATCTCAACTGTTATTCTTTTATAATAACAGTCTTAAAAATAACCTTGAAAAGTACCAAAAAAAAAAAAAAAGAAGGAAAGAGAAGAAAAAAAGTTTATTTAGGTAAAATCACATAACTGTTTCATTGCTATCACCAGGGTATGTCACAAGATAGTTTTACTTTTGATAAAAACTATGGTGAAGATACCAAGGAATCTTATGATAGAAGGTCTCCGTTTGATGATAGATTTCAGCTGAATAATATTGATAATGATGATGGTGAAGCAGAGGAATCGGGCCTAGACGATAAAAATTTATTTGAAGAAATGGTTATTGATAATGATGAGTTGGAAAATACCACTACTTTTATTGACTCACATATTGGACCTTCTTCTACCCCACTTCCTGAATATGCTAGTAATCAAAAGGAGTATCAAGAACGAATACAATCTAGAAAAGCAAGGCATAGAAAGAGAACCTTTCATTCAAAGAAAACTTTTACTAACATGAAAAAGAATATTAAAAATACGGTTGATGAATTTAAAGACATTTACCACATAGACAAATCTGATACTTTTGAAACACCTAATCGAGAACATGATTTTAGAACTATTTTTTTCAATTTACCTCTACCAGATGAAATGTTAGATGAGGATGGCATGCCAATTATGAAATATCCAAGAAATAAGATTAGAACTACAAAATATACACCGTTAATGTTTTTCCCAAAAAATATTATGCTACAATTTAATAATTTTGCAAATATATATTTCTTGATTCTTTGTATTTTAGGTGCTTTCCAAATATTTGGTGTTTCAAATCCTGGATTGGCGGCTGTACCGTTAATTGTTATTGTAATCTTAACTGCAATCAAAGATGCATTTGAGGATTCCAGAAGAGCTTTATTAGATATGCAAGTAAACAATACAAAGACTTATATCTTGGATGGTGTTGAGAATGAGAATGTTCCCATTGACCACGTATCCTATTGGAGGAAATTTAAAAAGGCTAATACAAGAATTATAATGAGATTTTTAACTTATATTAATGAAACTTTCACTTCCACAGGGAAGGAAATTAGAAAACAACGTAAATTAAGAGAAGAACAATTGAAAAGAGTAGGAAAAACATTACCTCGTAATTCCTTAGACTCCTTAGATGAACGTAGATTCTCAGGCGAATATTTACGACCATCTTTAGATAATCATACCATTGATGCCAATATCTTTGAACATAATAAAAAGGCACAGTTTCTTGATTTTTCTATGCCTATTAGAGACAATTGTAAATTCAAGAAAAATTACTGGAAGAATGTTAAAGTTGGTGATATAATTCGTATCCATAATAACGATGAAGTTCCTGCTGATGTAGCCATCTTATCAAGCTCTGATCCTGACGGGGTATGTTGCATAGAAACCAAAAATTTAGATGGTGAAACAAATTTGAAAATTCGTCAATCATTGAAATGTAGTTCTTCAATTAAAAGTTCTAAAGATATTACTAGAACTAGATTTTGGATAGAAAGTGAAGGTCCACATGCAAACTTATATTCTTACCAGGGAAACTTGAAGTGGATTGATCCATCTGATAAGCAATTGAAAAATGAAGCTATTACAATAAATAATACTTTACTTCGTGGTTGTACTCTAAGAAATACCAAGTGGGCTATGGGTGTTGTTCTATTTACCGGTGATGACACTAAAATTATGTTAAATGCTGGTATTACACCAACCAAAAAATCACGTATCTCAAAGGAGTTGAACATATCAGTTTTAATCAACTTCTTGGTACTTTTCTTCTTATGTTTTATAGCTGGTGTTGTTAATGGTGTTTATTACAAAAGCACACCTTCATCTCGTGATTTTTTTGAATTTGGTACAATTGCTGGTAGTCCATCATTGAATGGATTCCTCTCATTTTGGGTTGCATTGATTCTATACCAATCCTTGGTTCCAATATCTCTTTATATTTCGATTGAAATTATCAAGACATGTCAGGCTATTTTTATTTACCTAGATGTCTTATTATACTGTGAAAAGATCGATTATCCATGTACTGCAAAGTCTTGGAATATATCCGATGATTTAGGACAAGTGGAGTATATTTTTTCTGATAAGACAGGAACCTTAACTCAGAATGTTATGGAATTTAAGAAATGTACAATCAACGGGGTTTCTTATGGTCGTGCCTATACGGAAGCCCTTGCTGGTTTACGGAAACGTCAAGGGATTGATGTGGAGGATGAAGCTGCCATTGAAAAGGCTGCCATTGAAAGGGACCGTAATGTGATGATTGAAGAATTAGAGAGAATTGCAGATAATTCCCAATTTTATCCTGAAGAGATCACATTTATTTCTAAACAATTTGTACGAGATTTACAGGGAGAACATGGAGACGATCAAAAGAAAAGTTGTGAGCATTTTATGTTAGCACTGGCACTTTGTCATACTGCTCTTATCGAACCAAACGACCAAGATCCAAATAAACTGGAAATCAAGGCTCAATCACCAGATGAAGTGGCTTTAGTAACAACAGCAAGAGATGTCGGTTTTAGCTTTGTTGGGAAGACCAAGACTGGTTATATTGTGGAAGTACAAGGTATACAGAAAGAGTTTGAAGTTCTAAATATTCTTGAATTTAATTCAACAAGAAAAAGAATGAGTTGTATTATCAAAATCCCACAATCGAATGGTCAAGAACCTAAGGTCTTATTATTATGCAAAGGTGCCGATTCTGTGATTTATTCGCGTTTGTCACGCAGGGAAAATGTCAATAATATCGATGTTTTGGAAAAAACTGCACAACATTTAGAACAATATGCAACAGAAGGGTTAAGAACATTGTGTTTAGCGCAGAAGGAATTGTCATGGTCAGAGTATTTGGAGTGGAGTGAAAAATATAACGTTGCAGCAGCAGCTTTAGTGGATAGAGAAAACAAATTAGCAACAGTATATGATATGATTGAACAAGATATGGTCTTATTGGGTGGTACTGCCATTGAAGATAAATTACAGGATGGTGTCCCTGAATCTATATCTATGTTAGGAAGAGCCGGCATAAAATTATGGGTTCTAACAGGTGATAAGGTGGAAACTGCAATTAATATTGGGTTTTCATGTAATTTATTGAATAACGATATGGAATTGTTAGTTGTTAAAACAGATGGATCCGATGTCAAGGAATATGGTTCTAAACCTTTAGAAGTTGTCTCAAACTTAATCATGGAATATTTAAAAACTAGGTTTGGTATGTCAGGTTCTGAAGAAGAAATAACAGCAGCGAAAAAAGATCACTCATTGCCAAAAGGTGAATATGCTATTATCATTGATGGGGATGCATTAAAAATTGCTCTTGGAAAAGATGAATTGAGAAGAAAATTTCTACTATTATGTAAGAATTGTAAAGCTGTCTTATGTTGTAGGGTTTCTCCTGCACAAAAGGCTGCTGTTGTTAAAATGGTGAAAAATGGGTTAGATGTTATGACTTTGGCTATTGGTGATGGATCTAACGATGTGGCTATGATTCAGTCTGCGGATGTTGGTATAGGTATTGCAGGTGAAGAAGGTCGTCAAGCTGTGATGTGTTCAGATTTTGCTATTGGCCAATTTAGGTACTTGACTAGATTACTATTAGTTCATGGTCGTTGGTCATATAAAAGATTAGCAGAGATGGTACCACAATTTTTTTTCAAAAATGTTATTTTCACATTTGCATTATTTTGGTACGGTATCTATAATAATTTTGATGGGTCATATTTGTTTGAATTCACATATTTAACATTTTACAACTTAGCCTTTACATCCTTACCTGTGATTATCTTAGGGATTCTGGATCAAGACGTGTCAGCCAAGATATCTATGGCGGTGCCCGAATTGTACACATCAGGGATATTAAGAAAGGATTGGAATCAATACAGATTTTTGTGGTATATGCTAGACGGTATATATCAATCGGTTATATCATTTTTTTTCCCATATTTACTGTATCGTCCCAATGATATCGTGACACAAAACGGATTAGGATTAGACCACAGATTCTATGTCGGTATCCCAGTGACGGGGATCTGTGTGATATCAGCCAATTTGTATATCTTGCTAGAACAACGTAGATGGGATTGGTTTAGTGGATTATTTATCTTCTTATCTATTATCTGTTACTTTGGATGGACTGGTATCTGGTCGAGTTCGTTGAACAGTTTTGAATTTTTCAAGAGTGCATCAAGAGTGTTCAATACACCATCGTATTGGGCGGTAATATTTGTTGGGGTATTTTACTGTTTGATACCAAGATTTTTTTATGATTGTTTGCAAAAGTTATTGACTCCCAGTGACATTGATGTTATTAGGGAGATGTGGCAAAGAGGACAATTTGATAGATATCCGGAAGATTATGATCCAACAGATCCAAATTGTATTAAGATTGAAAAGTGGGATCAGTATGACAAAAGGAATCCATTTGAAAATGAAAATGAAAATAAAGAGAGTAACAATAACAACAATAACAATAATAATAGTTATGAAAGTTTGATCGTTGAAGAATATCCATTATATGATATGAAATTTAACAATGAGAAAGATAAAGTTGGGTTACATCAAGAAAGAAACGTCTCTTCATCTAACAGCGAAGACATAAATATAAATATAAATTCCAGAGTCCGTAATAGCATACATGGTAATAGATTATCCTTAGATTTACCTGGTGTTACTAGAGCTTCAAGTTTACTGAGTAAATGAAATGAATGAATGAATGAAGAAAAAATATATATATTTAAAATACGACAAAATCTAAAACTCCAAACATATACATACATACATACATACACATATATATATATAGATAAATGTAAATGAACTTTTGTTATTTGATAATTTTTCCCTAAGCTATGTGTATATGTATATAACCTACACCTGTACAATGCTACGTTGTGGCATTTATAGTACATACGTTCTTTCAAACTCCTTCTAATAATAGTGCACTATATACATATATATCTATGTCTTTTTTTTTTTTTTTTTTATCTTTCGCATCAGGCAAAGAGATGGTTCGAAACCAAATTTTTTTTTTTTTGAACTGGAAAACACGACATTGCCAAACGTCAAAAGTCTCATAATAATAATAATATAGAGGCTTTTGTTTTCGGTCTCTCCCGCCTCCTCCTCCCCCCTGAAATCCGCATAATTGCATGACAATAGAAATTCTTTTAAACCCCTCCCCCGTCTTTTGTTATCAGTATCTTCGGCGATAAGAAACAAAAAAAAAAAGAATTCTTTTTTTTCTCATATGTCAAAATGATAATAATATTAATATTAATAATAATAATAAAAGAAAAGTAACAAGTTATTTTCTTATCTTTTTCATTGTCTGTTACTTGCCCCTTCCTCCTCCTCCTGCGTACTCTAAAATCTATGTTTTTGCCCATGAAAGTATAAATATATACATCCTATGACAGTTCGTATCTTCATCTACGAGGATACAGCAACAAGCTAACCCACTTATTATAATCTAACAAAAAGAAGGTAAGCATAGTACAAATATCTATATAGTGCCATTATTATTATTATTATTTAAAAAAAAAACAAAAAAAACAAGAAAAATGGATGATGATATTTTAAAAGATTACGAATGTGGATTAGAGACGAATATTCCCTGGAAAATTCCACATTATGGTGAACATAACATAATAACAAAAAAAAGACATAACGACAGTCTAATATGGAATATTGAATATAAACCAAGTGATTGTAACTATGTAACGACTCGAACGTCAAATGCAAATGGGAATATCGTAAATTCTTATATCATGAAGAGGAAAAATACACCTAAAAGTATTAATAATTTGAATTATCCATATATTAAATTTGTTAATTATATATTAGAACATGGTCATAATAATAGCAACCATTATAGCAATGATTCAGTAATATATAATGAAAACGATGCCAATTTAGAATTTAACAGAATGCTAAAAGGTAATCCAAATTTTACAATGAATACGAAGGGGAAAAAGAACAAAGCATCCACGTCAGGGGATAAACCAGACTATATATTACAGAATCAATCGAATAGAATATATAAATTAGATAATATAAGAAAATACAAGAGAAATCAATCTCCGATAGTCTATTATGATTTTAATACGAATAATTGTACAATTAGTAATTTTGATAATAAAAGAAGGAGCTGTCCCCATAATAGTACTAGTAATAGTAGAATAATAATACCTAAGAATAACAACAACCCTTTATCCCCTATTGTATATGATCGATGTGAAAATAGGGAAGCTGGTAAAGACAAGAATGGTATTGTTGGAGCGAATCCAGTAGAGACTGAATTAGATTTGGAACAATTACTCTCATGTGATACAGTAGATCATTTATTGTCTCCTGATAATTGTTATAATAGCAATGATGAATTATCGTACATGTCGAACTCCCTTTCCTTGACAACAGAAAATAATAATAATAGTGATAATAATAATAATGGTAATAACATATTAATATCAAATAATTATACAAATATAAATACTATTAATAAAGAAGTATCTACGACAGTAGATATCGCAGAGCTTTTAAGAGATACGGAAATATATTTAAGCTAATATAACGTTTATAACAAGAAATGTATATATATATAACGTATCTAATAACACTACTACTATTAATAGTGTGTGTGTCAAAGATTTGTCTCCCATTCTTAAACAATGATATTGAGTAAAAAAGGTAATACTATTGCGCTAAGTCCCTTTGTAGGAAATTGTTCACTTCTTAATTATTGAAAAAAAAAAGATGTCTTTGAATGAGTAATTTAATTATACTAAAGTAGTACATTCTGCACCTCTCTATCTATACATGTGCACTGTTGTGTATTCATTTCTTGTTTTAGAAGAACACGGTTCTAGAATCCTTCATATGTTAATTATAATAATAAGAAGAAGAAGAAGAAGAAGAATAATAAACATATACTATCTCTTTACTTTTAGACCTCCAACCAGTTATGCCCGTTGTATTGTTAGATTTGTTAATACTAATTTTTTTAAGGGTGTAGAGGAGTTTGGTGAGAGGGAAAAAATAAAATAAAATAAAATAAAATAAAAACAAAAAATAAGGGTAAACAACCAAATATTATAATGTCATCTTTATTATTAGCACAAAACAACGACAAAGATAATGAGTAATTATGTAAATGATATATTAATTGTTTCTACTATTTTACTCTATACAATACTGATCAAACTTCAAGACAATGTAAGAAAAGAAAGTATTTTGTCAGTCTATTGTACTCTTCAGAATTATAATCGTTTTCTTTTTCTTATAAAATAACGAGAATAAAAACAAAAAACAACAAATAATGACAACAACAGCAACGATGACGTCTTCTTTTATTCATTTAGTACATGATAATCGATTTTTTGTTGTAAAAAGTTAATTTATGATTGCTATTTTGCATAAACCATGAACAGCCAGCCACCACACAACCACTACGACCACCACCACCACAACAACAACAAAGATAATGATAATAATAAGAATGTTAATAAATATAAGAGCTTGTGGGGTTTATTTATATCTTAATGTTATTAATTAACAAAACAACTTATCAGAAATAGAAGAAAAAACAGAGAGATAGTTGAAGAGAAATACTCATTCATCATATGAAGACATAATTTTAGTTGTTTTTCTTCTTTTTTTATTTTTGTTTCTACATCTAACTTCTTCCATTTTTTTTCTTCCCAATAATTTATATTACTCCAGGAGAAACTAATTAATAAAAAAAAAAGAATATTGCTACACACACAACCATATATATATATATATATATATGGATATTCCTCAAGTGATTTTTTTTTGTTAACCCTTTCTCATTCCCTTTAACCTTTTTTTAATCTCTGTTACTTTTTTCTTTTTGTTCTTATGCTGTTTTTTTTTTTTATCGTATAAGCACTATTTTATAGATATCAAACATTTAAAATTGTCCTTACATTTCTTTTTTATTACTAGTAATATTTGGATATTGAGAGATTCGTTTTGATTTAATAAAAAAAAAAAAGGATTTCTATTCATTCTCTATATTCTATGTTTATGAGAAACATATCTACTATCACTCACAAATATAAATATACACATATATTATATTTACTACTTTTTACAGAAGTTTGATATCATCAATTAAAAAAAAATAAAAGAGGAAGATTTTTTTTAAGGGTAAAAGTAGGGTTTGTTGTTTCTTTTTTGTTTTTTTCTTTTTTCTTCTTTCTTTTTCTTTATTTTTGAGATTTATTTGTTTTCGCCATTTCGTATTTTATTTTCTTTTTTTGTTTTGTTTCAATTGACTTAAGGGAAAATACAAAAGAAAAAAAAATGGAGTGGATTGATGATATTAGATTATTAGAAAACATGACAGCCTATAGCAATAGTAAAGATAAAGACAACAGATTGGATGTGCCGATCTTTACACCTAATAAAATAGAATGGGATAATTTTGATACGTATTTGAATAAAATTTCAAAGTTTACTTGTCTGGTTGGTATTTGTAAAATATTACCATATGATATTACAAAGGTTAAGAATACTAATACTAATAATAATAATAATAACAATAACAATAATAAATATGTTAAGGAACATTTTGTAATCGAATCAATGAATAATGATATAAATAATGATAAAGTATGTCTGTTAAATACCCATTCTTATACTAATAACGAATTTAAAGGGGTTAAATTTAAAAATGATTTGGCTAATTTGAATAAAAATACTTTTAACGAAGATACTATTTGGAATAACCTAGTAAATTATTCTGCGTGTTATACTCTTTTCAGTATTAATTTAAAAGATGACACTACCGGTAATAGTAGTGATAATGATATAGAGGTTGTTAAAGAAAAACAATTCTATGATTTTATTCTAAATAATGGGAATATTTCTTTATTACAAGATGATTCTAGTATTAAAGTTGTAGAAAGTTCGATTGGTTTAATAAAAAATTGGGAAATTTTGGAATCAAATACTTTTAAAATTTATTATTTACATGGCAATAATAAGATGGATAAGAATCAACATAATATTAATAAAGCTATCAAATTTAATAAAAACAATATACGAATTTGGTATTCCATTATAGAAGATGATATTTGTAAATTTTACAGGACATTAAAAGAAACTTTAAATTTAAAGATAAAAATTTCAAATAAACAGAAAAGTTTTAGTCAAAAATTTGTTAATCATGATGATTTTATAATACATCCAAAATGGTTAATTGACCATGATATAAAATTTACTAAAATTATCCAATATAGTAATGAAATGATTGTTTTATTCCCCTCTTCATGTACTTTCGCCTTAGATCTAACTAATGGTAATGAAATATCCGAAATACAATTTAATGCTGAAGTTAATTATAATAGACCAACTATATCACAAAACTATCTATATAACGATAGTAGTAATAAAAATAAAAAATTTAAAGATAATAATATAAATATTCTTAATTCCACTAATATCCCAAGGACAACTTTAGAACATTCGTTATCAACAAATGAATTTAACGAGTCTATCAGCAGGATTTCGTCGCCTTTATTTTCTAGATTATTAAATACAGGAAATACCACGACAACTACTTTAAGTAGTGGAGGTACAAACTATGATGATACTCTTACTATTAACGAAAAGGAGAATCATGGGGATACCTTTTTATTACCATCGATTGAGAGTGTGGTGAACATTAATGATAGGCTACATTATGGTAATCAAAGTAATTTAGATATAAATTATGATAAAAATAAAGCTGGTATCTATCCAATAAATCCAACCGCTTCTGATATTATTACTGACGAATTGCAACAAAAACACATGTTTAAAAATAAGTTCATTCCTGGTTCGAATTCTATGATAAATAGCAATTCTTCCAGTCAAATACCTAAAACTATGAATTCTCCATCACATATACCTTTACCGCCATTAATTACTCCTCAACTAGAAAATTATAAATTAGTTACCACGAACCCGGCAACTTTAACAAGTTCAACTAATCATATGTTAACAAATAATACTAATAATAATAGAGTTATTGCTAACAATAGAGACACTAATGATAATAATAATAATAGTCATAAAGGCACTACTATTAATTTTAATCATGCAGGTTACTTTCCAAACCCAGAACAAATATGTCTTAACACATCTACGACAAGGAATGATATGATAAGAAGAGTTGCTTCACCAAGTTTTTTGCCCATTAATATTTCAAGAGGAATCACTGAGAGTCCCCTATCACTATCGATGACTGTTCCATTATCCAACGATAATTTTGGAAGATATAACATAAATGTAGGGTATGGCACTATAAACAAACCAAGTAAGTTAATGAATTCTTCTTTAATGGTTAGTAATGAACAAAACTATTTAACCCATAATGGAAACATGACTAATCCTTATTCTTTATTAGAAAATGAATCCTTTCATAATGATAATATGGATATAATCGGCAATGATTCTAAAATTAATGTAGGGGTCAACAAAAGGAAAAATTTGGAAAATAGAGTATCAAAGAAAAAGGAAAAAAGGTATACAACTTTAGATTATAATAATTTATTATATAACAGATTTCAAGAACAAGAAAATTTTAATCAAAATAACACTGGCCCCCACATTTCTTCAATCAAAGAGGAAAGAGGTTTTGATGCGGAACAAAATCAACAAGATATCAATGCTTCACAAAATGTTTTTTCCTCAAATCAATCCCAAACTAGATTCCTACCTAGCGAAGTATTAATAACAGATTCTGGTAAAGTTTATGTATGTTGTGATTGTAAAAGACAGTTTTCTTCTGGTCATCACTTAACCAGACATAAAAAATCTGTCCATTCTGGTGAAAAACCGCATTCCTGTCCCAAATGTGGTAAGAGGTTCAAAAGAAGAGATCATGTTTTACAACATTTAAATAAGAAAATACCTTGTAAATGAAGTTATGCAAGGATATTTTTATAGCCTTTAACGTATTCATATCATTACATTAGCCCCTATTTGTTCACATATTTTTTCTTTGACTGCTTTATTTCTTTTCTTTTTTTTTTTCCTTTTAGTTTTAATAATTTTTAATACTTAATTCAACAAATATGATGACTAGTCTAATCTATTCTTCTTTTATATATATCCAACAGATAATTTATGTAATTAATTACATACATAATTGTTACTGTGTACTCTCTATTAACTTAAAAAGATTTTTCAATACATTCATCTTAATATTAGAATCATAATTCATAACCCCTTCACCTGTACCCATACTATCATTAGTTAGTCCGGATCCGTACACTAATCTAACTAAATCACTTTGTAATCCATCCGATACTGTAACATTTTGGACAGCTTGTTCATGTGTATTATTCAACTGCTTCATTAATTCTGAAGTACTCTCTAATTCCTTGGCTGCTTTCTCTGCGTTGTCAACAACACTCATTGGAATATTACACATGGCAGCAACATGCATACCGAAAGAACCCTCACTAGCACCATCCTCCAACTTATATAAGAACGTCACATTCCTAGTCTTTTCATCAACAAGAATTTTCATTCTCATAGGTCTAACTTGTGGGTGACCAATAAATTGTAAACCCAATGTCCCATAATGAGTAGCAAAAAAACCTAAACTTTGAATATGAGTAGCTACATGATACAGTACACTTTCAGCAATGGCAAACCCGTCACTAGAAGAACCACCTCTACCTAATTCGTCAACTACTAACAATGATCTATTTGTAGCCATATCTAAAATTTTCTTAGTTTCAGATAATTCTACAAAAAATGTGGATTTACCTTGCATAATATTATCATTAGCACCCAAACGAGTCATGATTCTGTCAATCGGGCTCAATTTTGCTATTTCACATGGAACATAACAACCCATTTGGGCCATAATTACTGCAAGACATGTGATTCTTAGTATTGTAGACTTACCAGCAGCATTGGCACCAGTTAATAAACCTAATTGTGGTTGATCGCCTCCTAACTCAATATCGTTTGGTATAAACTCACGAATAACTGAACTACCTTCGTTAAAATAAGGATGTCTCAAAGACTTGAATTTAATGAAACCGTTTAATTTATTACCTGTTAATGAATCTACTTCATCCATGAATTCTGGCCTACAAGACGGTAACCCTATAGATTCCGATGTTCTTGTTAATGCAATTAAGCAATCAATTTGAGATATTATTTGAACTGTAGGTACCCATACATTGTTATAGTTTTTATCAAATTTACGGCATAGTCTATTCTTTAACTCTTCTTCTAAAATTTTATGGTTCTCGCGTGTTTCTGCCATACGACGAGCTAGTAATTTAACCTCATCAGAATAATATCTTTTAGCAGATCTACTTGAACCCATTTGAGTCCAATTGGATGGTACATTCTTACACATCTTAATTGGGATTTCAATTGTGTATATTTCTTTCCCAGAATCTTTGTAAACAATATTGGAACATCTAAATTGTTTTCTATACTGTTTTAATAACTCCTGTAATTCATTTTCTAGATTTTCAATATCATTTAAGGATTTGTCAAAATCCGGTTCTACCCCCTGATGTGGAATAATGACATTATCTATAGTTGCCTTTTGTCTATCAAAAGCGTTAGACCATGTAGTCACATTCTCACGCAAAGTTCTTGGAATTTGTTGGAGATATTCTCCTAAAGCTGTTGTCTTAATCTTCTCTTGAAATTTTGGTTCACTTTGGAGTGAATCAATCAAGTTGATGATCTCTTCAAAAGCAGTAATTACTCTTTCAAAATCCCTGACTTTTATAGTACATGAATGTATACGGGCCAACATTCTTTCTATATCTGGTAATCTTGCTAAATATGTTTCGAGTAGATGTCTAATGCCCGTATCGGACATAAACATATCCACTGTATTCAATCTTTTCTCAATATCAGCTTTATTATATAGTGGTCTCATTAACCATTGTCTCATCATTCTTTTACCCATTGGAGTAATAGCTTTATTAAATAGTCTAAATAATGTACCCTTATCAGAGCCATCGTATGTATTACTGAATATTTCTAAATTTTGTAGAGTCACACCATCCAATATCAAAGTATTGTGTAACTTTACTGGATTATATTCTTTGATATTTCCCATAGATAATAGACTTTTGTCTAATTTTAACCAATTCAAGTAATATAATAGCCCACCAAATGCACTGAACCCAACTTGTTTATTTTCCTTATAATAATCATGTAATACTTGTGGCCATTTGGATTCATCTTCAAAAATATCATTTTCATTAGCTATTAGTATATTGTATGTCTTTTCAAAAGTATAAAATTCTTCTTCTGGTTTAATAACGTTATAGATAGCATTAGTTGCAGCATTGAATTTAATTATTTTATTCGCCAGACTGCTTAAATTATTCTTTTCTATAATAATTTCTTTTGGTTTAATTTGCGACATGATAGTGTCTAATTTAGAGCAGTCATTATCGTCGACAAATTCTGTAATTTGAACTTCACCAGTTGATGTATCAATAAACGCAATACCAAATATTCTACTTGTCAAAGATGCAGTTACTGGGTTGTATCTGGAAATGCCATTAATGTCATAATAATTACCAGGTTCTTCTCTTATAGCCAGACAGTATGTGGCTAAATCTGTATGGATCATGTCACCATCTGTTAAAGTTCCAGACGTTAATACACATTCCAGCTCTCTTTTAACAATCCCCTTGGAACCTTCCCTCATTTCTTTAGCTAACATTGATTCCTTCTGGTCCACTTTTGCAACTTTATACCCTAGATCAATAAACCTGGAAGCCCAATATTCAAAAGACATTTCTGGTATCCCAGCAAGTTGCATGTTTGCTCTACCATTACCAGCTAATTTTAAATCAAATAAATTGTTTGCCAAAAATGCATCTTTTTCATAAAGTTCAAAGAATTTACCTTTCTTGAAGAACACAATGCAATCCCACATCTTCGATTTAATTTCCCAATATTGTTTTTCGAAAGGAGTGAACTTGTTCCATGCATTGTTTGGTATGTATAATGTTCTTGGGTCATATTCTGGATCATCGGGAGATCTTCCTTGAGCATCCCTTTCATTAACTAACCATGAATATCTTTCTTCATTAATTTTGTTAAAAGTTTTATTCTTGGTTGTGATGTTTGTCAATTTAGGTTTATTTGGCTTTGCAATGGGTTTACGTAAGAGTTGTTTGTTATTAAGAGTTGATTTATCTTTGGGTTCTTGCGTACTTGATAACAGTAATATATCTTCGTCATCATCATCTTCGTCATCAAGATCATTATTTTTGTTTTGGTAAAAATTTAAACGGTTAGTAGATTTGGTTTCTTCTTTTTCTTCTTCTTCTTCTTCTTCTTCCAACTCTTTCGCTGTTGGTATATATTCATCTGATTCAAAATCTGAATCTTCAGTAAATAATTTAGCCTTCTTATTCTTTTTCCCTTTATTGGATGAAGATAAAGGTAAATCTTCATCTTCTTCTATATCACTCTCAGCATAATTTATATGTCTTTTGATTCTTCCTGATTTAGAAGCTGACTTTGGAATAGTATCAGTCTCAGTCTCATTCTTTTTTCCTTCAAAAGTGGTATCCATTTCACAGTCGGATTCAATCTCTAGAGTGATTGAGGTGTTAGGACTGGATCGCTTATCATTCTTTATTAATTTTGAATTATCTGTTAAAGTAGTATCACTTTCACCTACAGACGAAGAAAAATCATTACTTTTATGTATTTTGGTTTTATTGGAAATAGGTGACTCTATTGATGATTTATTATGAGTTAACTTACTATCATCAGGTTTCTGTTTGGAGAAGAAAGACAATAAAGAGGACTGTTTAAGTTTCTTTTGAGTTGAAGATGGAGTTCTATCTTTCTTGGAATTCAAAATCTTAGAAGCTCTGGGAGTGATTGGAGCCATATTAGTGGGTAATTATCTATTAGACAACACTAGATCTCAGGAATAAATAGAGTAATGCACAGTGTATTTTTTTAATCTAGATATAAGGGAATATAAGAAAAAGCAAATAGAAACAACAATAACAATAATAATAACCAGTTCAAGGATATTTATGAACCTGCAATTCACTGAGTCGTTGAACTTTGTTATGATAGTCATTTCCTAGTTAAAAAAAAAATATTAAGTGAAATGGATTGATAATATGGATATCCATATGTTTTCACTTGATTATTCAAAACGCGTAACAAGGTTTATTTTCAATATATATAATATAAAACACGTGAAATATACGGAATTATAAGAAAAACACGTAAAGATCTAGCAGGGATCTGTCCTTAAGAAGAAAAAAGTGCACGTGTAGAAGACACATTGCAAAACACTCAACTCTACAATCAATTGTTGACAAATATTCTTTCGTATATAATATGTACCATCCTGTCAAATGCAAATATTAGGAAACCATGGAGAGTGAGTGGAGGATAGAGGGGCAAATATTACAGTTAATATTACATACTCTCTATATATGTATATTATTATCTATAATCATGTTCATACAAAAATCATTTAGTTTTATAATGATGTAAGCTATTGTTGTAAAGCATGTTGGAAGAAATCAGGATCTTCTTCCAAAGATTCCTTGACAATATCTAATCCACCTTGGAATTCACCGTTAATATATAATTGTGGATAAGTTGGCCAATCTGAGAATTTCTTTAATTGTTCTCTCACGTCATTATCCCTCAAGATATCAAAGAAACCAAATCTGACTTGATGTTCTCTCAACATCCCAACTAATTGCCTTGAAAAACCACATTTTGGTTCAGATGGGGAACCCTTCATAAATAACATTACAGGTGCTGCATTTGTTAATTTGGTTAATTTTTCATTGATTTGTTCCTCTGTTTCATTTTCAGGTTCTTCAGTTTGTTCATTATCGCCTGAGCTACTATTGATTTGGTTGGAAACATATTTCTTACATTGATCTAATTCCTTGACGAATTCCTTTGGGTCCGCAGTAGAGAATTCTTTCAAAATAGTACCATTGTTGATAATTACAAAATATGGCACAGAACTAACTTCAAATAATTCAGCGATATCACTTAATTCATCTGCATTTACAGTTAAAAATGAAACATCTTTGTTTGATGCATCATCACTGATAACTTGATAGACTTGATTTAAGTGTTTGCATGGTTCAGCCCAATTGGTGTAGAAATATAAAGAGATTAATTTGTCTTGAACATCTACAGTAGTTAGTTGAGTGAATTGGTCTTGATCTTTAATTTCAGTGATTGGCATGATGTAGATGAAAGTGGATATAATTATGCGTATATGTTGTTACTAAATTAATAATGTTTCTTTAAAAACTAACTTTTTCAATTTTCTTATATTAAACGGATTTAAAGGTAAGAGAACTTGTTTGCAAACCTTTATGTTAGTTTATTGGAATTGATGAAAATGTGGAGAAAATGTTTATGGCTACTTATTAAATGCAAGAAATGTGGAGAAAGACGAAGTTAGTAAAAGAAGAAACAAAATATGTATGTTAAATCTTATTAGGATTGTGATCGTTCATTTATTTTATAATCCATGAAATTAAAGAGTAACAACTACTTAACGAAAGAAAAATTCAATGCACCATCGAAATAACACTCCAGCTATTATTAGATATAATAGGGTGTAGTACAAAATAAGATTATTCCTTTGATCTCACTTCTCTAGAAAGGCATTTTTATCAATAATTTTTACATCTCTCAAAAGCAAATGAAACAAAAATTTAAACCCAAAAATCATGTTTCAACCAATCAACAGTGACAACATTACTAATAAAAATTCCACACTTTTCAGCGTAAATTTGAGCAAAAAACTAAGGTCCTACCCGGATTCGAACCGGGGTTGTTCGGATCAAAACCGAAAGTGATGACCACTACACTATAGAACCTAAATTTTGTTGCACTTGTTGTAATCGACTACCGACTTACAATAATATTTCGTACACTTGTTTAAACTATTTATAGACCAGTGAATAGACTGAAAGTGTACTTGGTTATTTTATTAAATAAATATATAAAATATAAATATAAATATATATACAAAATTAATATAAGAATGGAAGAGAAAAGTCTAAGTGAGAAGAGGACTTGAATCTAAAATATGTTCTCCTTATATATTAAATTTTGAACTCACTTGAGAACTAGGTAAAGACAATAATCAGTTAGTAACTATTTGATTAACCAATAAAAATAATTATAATTTTTATTGTTAAACTTTTAATATGAAAGGTACCGAGCGTCATGCATTTTAATTTTTTCCAAATCATTTCATTGGATCGGATTATCGGACTGCGAACCATAGTCATAACTAGAAATTCCATTTATCCGTGGAAGTCGGAGAAAAACAAAATAAAAATGAACAATAGAATTTCCCGATTAGGAAATATCCGCAACATCCTCCTCTCTCAATCTTGACCTTCTAATTGTTTGAAATTCTGTAACAGGGAGTTTCTTCTATTCTCGGGGAGGGTGTTGAATTCCGAGGGAGTGTAACAACAGACCAGCTCAGGATTTACGTCTTGCATTTTACAATAGTAAATGTGATCCTGAATATCGTAACCAACTACCGAAATGATTTCTGGAGCTCTCTGGATGCGTTCTGCAGAGGTATTTGGAAGTTCCTTGGGGTATCTAGCTTTGTCATTATGGAACTTCTTGAGATGTTCGATGTTAATGACTCTATGCTTCTTGAAGGAAGAAGGTAGGTCTAACTCACAGGTGTTACCAACAACTTTGACTACAGTAAAGGGTCCTAAATAAATGGGTTGAATCTTCAAATATCTTCCCCCTGTGAAATAAGCATCTCTATGAAGTAGCACCAGTTCACCAACAGAAAATGTGTCCATGTTTCGGGAAGGATTAACCTGAGCTTCCATAGCCTCTTGTTGACTTTTCAAAAATCTTGAGTCCTGAGTGTAATAGCCTTTAAGTGTTTAACCATGTCAACAGGGGCAGATCTTCTAGCGTCGAGTTCGTTGTGAGTACCAAGTAAGGGTTCGTTTGGAATGTAGCCTAGATCAACTTCGAACGGAGCCGCCTTGATCGAACGTTGATAAGTGGAATTGTATACGTATTCAATATGTGGTAAGAATATATCCCAGCAGTCGTAGTCAGTGGAACAATAGGACCTAAGAAGACGTCCAATTGTTTTATTAGTGCTTTCTGTCTGACCGTCTGTTTGTGGATGATTAGACGAAGACATCAGCAACTTTATTCCTAGCCGTTCAGTCAGTTCTTTGTATCCGCCGGATGTGAAACGAATGTCACGGTCGGACACAATAGTGCGTGGAAACCCATGGTAGCAAAAAATGAAACGGTACCAAAGTCGAATGATATCAGTAGACGTGGCAGTCTTCTTTGTAGCAATCATGTGTGCTCTCTTACTAAATCTATCACAAACCACCATAATCATATCGTTACCAGTTTTTGTTGGAGGAAGTCCAGTGAGGAAGTCGACGGAGATGTCGAGCCAACGTCCTTCAGGGACAGGTAGTGGTTGTAATGGACCATTAGTTTGTCTACGATAATTTTTCATCAATTGGCATTGTAGACAGGTCTTGACGAATTTACGTATATCATTAGTCATGGAAGGCCAGTAGTAGATGGGTAGCAGCTTGTTTATTGTAGTTGATTCACCAAAATGACCACCATGTAGTAGACTATCGTGATATATGTGGAGTAGGTTCGAGCGTTGTAACTGTGGGACGCAAATTCGTTCTTCGTATTTGAGCACGCCATCGTCAAAAGTGTACCGTTCTAATGCATGCTTGGAGAATTTGAGTCGTTTCATATATTTGTTGAAAAGTGATTTATCTCCAGCAGCGACAAGTGTGGACGTAATAGCACCTAAACTTGTGAGGACAGCAGCAGACCAAGGGTCGGTTTTCCAGTGATTTAACCAAGTAGCGGGGTTTATTTGACTGAGTTGACTGAGCGGGAAGATTTCAGTGGCACCATGTTCTAGAGGACGACTTAGGGTATCAGCAACAACATTGTTGGATCCTTTAATATATTCGAGATCAAAATCATATTCGGCTAATGTATCTAACCATCTAGCAATTCTTTTCGAAGGTTCTGACTTGTTCCTGTAAGAAAGCAGAGAAATATGATCTGTTCTCAGAATGAACCTGTGACCATGTAAGTAGTAGCGGAAATGATGTAGCGATTCAATAATGGCTAACAGTTCGATGTCTCCAATTGGGTAGTTTTGCTGAGTAGTGTTGAGAGATTTGGAGAAATAACCTATGACTCCAAATAATGTACCATCGTCATTTAGTCGTTCTAGCACTGAACCAATAGCTGTATAACTGGCATCTGTAGTAAGGCGATACTTTTTACCAGAAACAAAAGGGACTAGTGTGGGTGCGTTGCAAAGTTTCTCCTTTAAAATAGCGACTGCGGTTTCTTGTTCGGCTCCCCATGAGCATTTCTTGCTGATAAATTCAAATAGTGGCTTAGCGATTTCGCTGCATTTGGGAATAAAATTCCTATAATAATTGACCATTCCCATAAATGATTGGCAGGCTTTGATGGATGAAGGCATTGGTAGTTTTTGAACAGCGGTGACCTTATCTTGTTGTACCGAAAAACCGTTTTTATTTAGTGTGTGACCTAGAAATTCAACCGATTCTTGTAGAAAGAAGCATTTCTTTCTTTTACAGATGAGACCTTCATTTTTTAATCTTGTTAATACCGAGCGTAGATGTTGTAAATGCGATTCCTTGTCTGGGCTGGCTATTAATATATCATCGAGATAGACAAAAACATTAGGTAAATCACTAAGTAACCGACTCATATAACGTGAAAAAGTAGCAGGTGCATTGCATAGACCAAAAGGCATAACCTTGTATTCGTAATGACCAAAAGGAGTTGAAAAAGCAGTAAGAGGTTGAGCATCAGGAGATAAGGGTATTTGGTGGTATCCTGAATGTAAATCCAGGGTGGAGAAGACAGAGCAGTCACCAACTTTTGCCATGAGATCATCTATTCTGGGCAGTGGGAAAGGATCTTTGACGGTGATTTTGTTAAGTTGACGATAATCGATCACCATTCTGTATGTACCATCTTTCTTTTTAACTAGTAGGACTGGGGATGATACGGGACTCTTGCTATCTGTAATGAATCCTTTCTTGAGTAAGTCTTTTATAAGTAGTTGGCATTCTCGTTCGAGCTTGGGTGTCATTCGATAGGGTGGAAGACGAGGTGGTTTTCCTCCCTCCTTTAGTTGGATTTCGTGGGTATAAGTAGTTTCACCACTATGAGGGGGTAAGGTGTCAGACACAGTGGAAGCAAATTCTTGTTGGAAGGAAGCTGGAAGTAGGGAAAAGGAAGAAGAAGATTGAGTAGCAGTAGAGGTAAGGACAAACACTTCTTCAATATCGTTGGGATAAAGATCGATGAGGGTGGAATTAGCTTCAGTTAGGGTGTCAATGGCGGTGACAGTAGGAGTTGACGCATGGATGGTGGATGGGGAAGTAAGCAACATAGGGTGACGAGATAGGATAGGGTTTCCAACAATAAGTTGATCGACAAGGTCATGACTGACGTAGGCAGAAAAGGTGATGGGTTTCTCAGTGTCAGGAGGTAGTAATGAACAGGTAACAGCGTGGGTAGATAGTGAAGTAGAACCAGGAAGAGCACCTTTCCATCTGAGTGGTTTGACTGGATATGTAGGCCATTTGTGTTGAGAGACTAAGGTGGAACTGATGAGTGAAGTGGGACTACCGGTATCAAAAAGGACAGGGATGGGAACGTGATTAACAGAACATGTGGATTCAAGACGTGAACCGACTATAGGATGTGATTGGGGAGTAGTAATGGTAGAGACAGTTGGTGTAGAATGGAAGGTATAGGCTGTATCAACAACGTTAATGATAGGAAGAGAGTGCGCAGGAGAAGAAGAAGGTATGGTGGAAGTGGTAGGAGGTATAGTGGAACTAGTGGTAGTGGTAGAGGGTTTTGCTAATGGAGTAGAAGATGGTGTGTGTGGAGTAGGAGAAGCAGGTGGATGGGCAGTGGAAGCGCAATGATGGATCGACCTAGGCACGTCCTTGGGGATTGCTCGCTGGACAAGTAGGGGATTGATGGCCAGGTTCACCACATTTGAAGCATAACCCGTTCTTCATGCAAGTGCGACGGTAGAGATTACGGTAATAATTATAATAACCAGGGTTGGATGATGATGAAGAAAGAGAGGTATTACGGTTGGAAGAACGTCTGTTATTAGAGTGGCGACGACCGTTAGGACGATGAGGATTGGAACGGTGGATACTCATGATGACATCACCATCAGCATCGATAGGGTACTGTGGGGCAGAAGAAGTGACAGCAGCAGGTTGGGATGGAGTTGGAAGGTTAGAAAAGGCAGGACCACCATCATTAGAAATAGTGTGAGCCAAAATTTTAGCAGCTTCAGTGGCTTCGTATAATGTTTGGGGTTGACGAAGACGAATGTCTTTTCTTAATTCTAATTTTAACCCTTTAATAAATAAATTAACTAAGGTAACTTGGGAAAGAGAACCTTCAGCCAATAAGTTGGAGTATTGAAGGAATTCCCGAACATACCCATCAACATTATTCCTCTGTGAAATATTGGTTAGTTTCACAAGGATATCATAGTTATCAATTTGACCAGCAAAAGCAGCTTTAAAGTCTTGGATGAAGGAAGCATAGGTGAGGTCGGTCATGTTATGGTTAGAGGCATACCCTACAAACCAATTTAATGCACGATCGGTTAGATTAGCAGCCAGGATGTAGATACGAGTGTAGTCACTATTAATACCACGTAAAGCAAATTGAACTTCTAAGGATTGAAGGAAGGATTGCATCTGTAATGTATTCTTAGAGGACCCATTAAATGGTCTGGGAGTACGAATATCTTGAACAACATAAGTAGGAGCAGCAGCAGTAGTTGGGATAGTATCAGAAGCTTGAGTGAACTCTTCATTGTTATGCATAAAGGAACCAGGAGTAGACATTTTTAATAACAGATTACTAAACTAATATAACAAAATAGGATAACAAAAATAATTAAGGACAATATAACGCTACCAGATGTTGTAATCGACTACCGACTTACAATAATATTTCGTACACTTGTTTAAACTATTTATAGACCAGTGAATAGACTGAAAGTGTACTTGGTTATTTTATTAAATAAATATATAAAATATAAATATAAATATATATACAAAATTAATATAAGAATGGAAGAGAAAAGTCTAAGTGAGAAGAGGACTTGAATCTAAAATATGTTCTCCTTATATATTAAATTTTGAACTCACTTGAGAACTAGGTAAAGACAATAATCAGTTAGTAACTATTTGATTAACCAATAAAAATAATTATAATTTTTATTGTTAAACTTTTAATATGAAAGGTACCGAGCGTCATGCATTTTAATTTTTTCCAAATCATTTCATTGGATCGGATTATCGGACTGCGAACCATAGTCATAACTAGAAATTCCATTTATCCGTGGAAGTCGGAGAAAAACAAAATAAAAATGAACAATAGAATTTCCCGATTAGGAAATATCCGCAAC
>JAKZLQ010000049.1:0-56999 GCA_023309525.1 Arxiozyma bovina | reverse complement strand
TGTCCATTCTAAATTTTGCATTGGGGAATTTCTTTTTCAATTTAGGACATTCATCAAGTTTATGTCCTTTTTCTTTGCAGTAGTAGCATTTAATTCCATTAGTTTTTTTTTATAGATTTAGATACGTACGAGGAGCTTTTCTCCATCTCTCTCATCTTTTCATTGACATTCATTTTCAATTCATCCATGTCAATATCGGTCTTGTTTCCATGTACTTCTAAAATCTTCAATTTAACGTCACCATACAAGCTGTTTACATATAAAGCAGCTAAAAATATCTTGGAGGTTGACATTTTTGAAATGTCTAAACTATAGTTAAAATTGTCTTTTTTACCACATCCCTCCATATATCTTTCTAAGACCTTCACACCATCCTTTAACTTCATGGTACCGTATAGATCTTTTAGTTTTTTTATAATCATCTTAGCAGCATGTTTCTCGGTGTCTTTTAATTCATGATATTCATCTATGATACCTTGATTGTAATCATCGACACTTTTTTGTAAGAGATTAAATAAAATCTTATTAAATGTTCTTAAAGCCATCTTATAGATCTCACTATTTTTGGAAACTAACTTTCCATCAAAATCGTGGATCTCATGTTTATCACTTTCCAAATAACCACGTAATGGTTCAAAGATGTCCTCAGCGACACTTACGTATTCACGAAGCCAAGCCTTGTAATTGGAAGAATCAATTAGCACATTGCGAAATTGAATGTTTGCTACAGGGCTCATAACCTGTAGAGATCTTAAAGCTTGACCAAAAGTTATATCTAACATGTTCATTATAATCTATAGTGTATTTAGATCACCTTATGAGTATTATAATGAGTAATATAACGCACACACATTTTTATATCTACAAACTGGTCAATACATAGAAATTCATATATATAGTACATTAAATATAAACTACAAGATTGTTCTGTCGGTTTTGGCTTTATATATAAATTTTCTAAATGAAAATTTTTACAGCAGATTCACGTGATCAAGAATACACTTTTATCACAACAAACGTATCATTTCTTGAAGATCTCATAAAATTTGGTTGCTGTTCAATGTCAACATTGATAATAGGAATTGAATAAACATAAAAAAATTTAAACCAAATAAACTAGTTAAGAATTGAAATTTCTGTTAAACACACACACACACATACACGTATATATATATATATGTCACAATACATGTTTCAACATTCTCAAGTATGTCACAATTCTATAAAATATATCTATTTTAGGAATAATATGGTTCAAGACAATGACAAAGGAACACCAAAGAAATCAGTGCCAGCATTAAAGTCATTTATTGGAATGTAAAGTTTTAGAAGTTTGATAAAACATTTGGACAATAGTTTTTATTTTTATTTTTATTTTTTTTGTTATTAATAATTTTAGAGATGGTTTGAACAGAAGGTTTTTAGGGAATTTCATGTAATTTTAATAAAGACCTTTTAAGGTGTTTTCCTTTGAAATTACAGTTATTTGCATTTATTTTTTTTTTTAAAAAAAAATTAGTAGAAAGAATTGGTGACTACAGATACGATATCTATTGGGTATTGTTTATTCAGTAATATGTACATTTGCTGTGACTCTTTCTCCTTATTATGTAGAATAGCAATTGTTCGCCTAAAAAATTTTTTTTATCCAGCTCTACAAGTAATATACTATTCTATTACTTGTAGGAAAAGTTGGTAAAAAAAAAAAAAAGTTTGATATTTTAGTGTACACATTCTTATCTTTCAAACTTTGAAAACTTTATGTTATTATTTTGTAGGACTCTGTTTTCTTCCATACTTAGTCTTTTCTTCTGCAAACTATTGGATAATAATAGCAGTAGAAAAATAAACTTCAAAGTCAACAATTTCAAATTCAAATTCCAAAAAAAAGAAAGAAAGAAAGCCTAAAGGCGGTTCCTTCACTTGTGAGATGTATCTATTGTTCTTTGACAACATCGATCATAATTGAATGCATGGGATTTTAGCAAAAATAAAAAAAAAAGAAAATAAAATAAAATTTTAACAGACACGTGGTAGATCAGTTGCCGAAGAATTCCGCACGTAACGGATTTCTTCGGAATGGCGTTTCTGCAGGTTGAAGCAGATTGAAGAAGTAGCATCATTGGGAAAATCCGTTTAGTTGTTTTCCGGAAGTTGTTGTTTTTTTTGTTTCCAGAGTGGAGTCTAGAACCTGGAGAAAAGGGGGGAGGGGGGGAAAGAAAAGGCAAGATCAACAAAAGATTAGACAGATCATTTTTTAAGAACCGATCTGGGTGGGAAAAGCACTCGTCTCTGTCTCTCCGGTAGAATGAGACGTTTCCTCTCTATGAAACGACTCTCTTTTCTTTTCTTTTCTTTTCTTTTTTTTTTTGTTGACATTTCGAAAAGAAATGAGATCCAGTGTCTGATCTTTTTTTTTCCCTTTTTCTTTGTTTCAATGAACAATTTTACGATTTAATTAAAGCGTGGGGTAATAAGCCTTATAAGTTATAAACCGAACATTGTATAAGTAGTCGCTCGGCGTATTAAATAGTACAAACATTATATACGGAACTATGTACTTGTGTATCAAAAGTGATATATAAAATGAAATTGTTTGTAATTTCTGTACCCCCAACTAGTTAAATCTTTCTGAAACATAATTTCCATTGGGTCTGGGTAATATATCTCAACAAAGAACTGCAACACGTTTGGTTGTCGAAATCTTTTTTTTTTTTTTTTTTTTAAAATTGTATTAAGAGTTTATGTTAGGTTAGAATATCAAAAACGAACAATCAATTTTTTTTTGCAAAGGTTACAGAACATTAGAGCGGATTTTAACTTATTTCCGACGCATAACTCTTTGGGCATGCCATGGAGCTTCGAAGTTGCAGTTGTCTCAAAAAAAAAAAAAATTGCAATGTTTTTCTTTTTTTTTTCGTCAATAAACTTTTCATTATTGGGTTTTGTTTAATGTGAAGAAAACAATAGTTTTCTGCAACGTATTGATTTTCCCAAAATCAGATTTTCTTTATCCTAAAATGGTCACTTTGATCTACATAGATAATTTCTTAAAATTTAAAACATACGAATAAACAAACCAAAGTGATCCTTTTAATATTAATTGCAAATTCCTATATACAAATACATATCCATATGCTCCAATGTTACAGTTATTACCAACATAGATGTATTGTAAGAGGTTATCTCAAGACCAAATGTAATAACTCTTTTTTTTTTTCTTATTTCTTTGTTTAAAAAATAGATAAATCTAGTTATAGGATTAAAATATACAAATAATAATAACTAGAATAAATAGTTTATATACAAAAAAATATATATTCTTGTTTCTTGCTTGTCTGTGTATAACATTGTCTAGTCCTTCTTATCAGGATCGAATTTATAAAAAAAAAGTTACAATACCTAAATTATTATTAAAGTGACAAGTACAAACTACTGTACTTGACACTACTAACTTCTCATAACATCTTCAAATTTGGACATACATAGACACGTTTTTTTTTATAAACTAATTTCTTTAAAAAATCACTCTATACACGCATTACCATTATATTCGAATTGTAACAGTTAGAATTTTTTGGATCATTATAGTATGATAATTTCAAGTAACAAAAATTATTTTGCAATTTATTTTCAATTTGATGATATAGACAAAAAAAAACTTTTTTAACCCCCCTCCCCTATATCAGGTTTGAAAAGCAACTTACAATAATGTCATGTAATTGATGATGAATATAAAGCAAAGGGGGTTACCATCTTTCTGCCATAAAAATAATGCTCCAGAAACTGTTATTGGAGAGTTTTTAGAAACTTCTGTAAAATTCAGATGACAAGTTCTTAATATATAACCGCTGATATAGATAGAGGAAATATATAGGTTATTCTAACGGTTACCTAACCTTTTCTAAATTTATTATACGATGTCGTGGTTACAAAACGTATATATATATATATATATATATATCTTGAATGACCAGCATGTTGCTGGGAATCATATTTTTAAAAAAAAATAAAGTATGAGCAATCAGGTAAATTTAGCAGGGTAGGATTAAACCAAGGTTGTATATAACATGAATGAAATGATCCACTCAAGATATATAATAAACATAATGAACAAAAATATTACCTATACATATGTAAAGTAGTATTGGTGATTATCTGCTGACTGTCAACTGTTGGAGCAGTTATATTTGGAACAGTTATAGCTTGAAGTAACTCAAGGCTGCTGAGTAATGTTGTTAATACCATCTGTTATAACAAAAAGTTCCAAAAACAATGTTAAAGAATTATCGGACAGATTAACAATCACCAGATAATCACCAATACTATTTTACAGGTTATGAGCCCTGACGCTGACAAACATCAATTCACGACTTTGTTGTCTAGTCCTCAAAAACTTCCAAGCCTGGTATAAGGAATTTACCACTGTGGTTGAAGTTTATTATCCAGCTTTAGATTTTCATATATTAAATGATGTAAATACAGTGTATGATAAAAACCTACAAGCCTTAACTCGTCCCAACGTCAAAAAAAAAAAAAAATCATGTTAAGCAACTACAAATCCATTATCACAAATCTCTTCTCAAGATCATTGTCTAAACATATCTATCAAACTTTTCAATTCAACTCTCAACAATTTTACGATGATCCCAACTTTGCTAAACTAGCTCTAAACTATATTCAAACTCAATATAGTCAAATAACATTTGTCCATTTGGTTAATACTTACAAGACATTCACCAAAACCTCGTACTCTAACAATTTTGATGCCGTCCAAAATTGGATGGAATACAGGGATGTCTTTTCTAACCAAATGTGGCCAGGTCTCTTACTATTCACCACCCTTACTAAGGAAGTACAGACTAAGGTCCTAAAATTATATGATGATTCTGCCACTATAGACGAATCCCAGCTTGTAAACAAAATTATGTCATTAACAATACAACAGGAATTAAACTCTACTGCGTACGCGGCAACATCAAACAAGTTTTCTCCTTCTCATCCACCATCACCATGTCCTTTGTGTAAGGGAAATCACTGGAAACGTGATTGTCCTAAGAAACATTATAAAAAGGAATCCAAGAAGCATGCCTACTTATCTTCAAAAGTTAGTAACGTATCAAATACTAACTCAGATATTCATGATTCTCATTTTGCAAATCTTGCAATTACAGAATCATCCGAACCTAATACCTCAAACGACTCCTATCACAATGCATTTTTAGCTGCTAAATCATCACCAGGCTCCAACAACCGCGATTGGTACATCGACAGTGGTTGTACTGATCACTTGATATCTGATTTCTCATCTTTCAAAGATTATACACCAATGAAAGGTAGTGATATTCAAGGTATCGCTGGTTCAGTCCCAATTGAAGGAAAGGGTACTGCTACCAAATGGGGTTACACCATCAAAGATGCTTCTTACGCACCTGATTTACCATGCAATTTACTATCCGTTGCCCGTATGACAACTACTTCTGGAGAAGCTGTCATCTTTACTGATTCAAAAGTCTATACCATTACCGTCACTCCATAAATCATTGAATCAGCTTCTATCGACTCACCTGCTGACTTATGGCATGCTTGGTTAGGACATTGTCGAATCAATGTGTACCGCTCCTTAGTCAAAATGTCAGGTTTACCTTCTCCAACTTACTGATTGGCTAAATCAGTATGTCCTATATGCGCAACATCAAAAGCTTTGATTCACCAAGGTCATATTACTGAACACAACTTAACTGTATCTCTACAACTTGTTCAAGACCAGAAATTAGAAGTTTTATGTTAACAGATGATATTAAATTGACTTCTCAGTGGCGTACTTGTTTAGATAGAGCTAGGTGCAATGTTAGTTATTCAGGTGTATCTATTAATCTTTTTTCAACTAAAGACAAAGGCCATCGTAGATTTCCACCAAAGTCGTTCAGAAACGGTAATAAGAGTAAATTTAATTTTTCATCAATGCGTTGTTTCAATTGTAATAAAAAAGGTCATATGGGTGCATCATGCCCTTTTGAAGATAGACGCAAGAATGGTAACAGATTGATTACCATTGATATCTGTGGTGGCTTTGGATAAAAAGAATATGTAGATACTAAATATTTTCTTAGTATGAAAAGATGTTTTTTCTCATTTCTACTTTACTTTTCCTTTAAAACGAAAATCAGATACCATTAAAACACTTATTGCTTGGATTCTTCAACAGGAAAATTACTTCTCATTTCGTGGACGTTACAGGGTATGTGCAATTCGAACCGACAATGGAGGCGAATTCTGTAACAAAGAACTACACAATTTTTTTGAAACAAAAGGTATTCAACACCAATTAACTGTGTTACACCATAGTTGGCAAAATGGTAAAGTTGAACGTGCAAATCGTTCACTTCAAGAAAAAATACGTGCTTTATTAATTGGTGGCTGTGTACCTTTATATTTATGGTCTGAAGCCCTTGCTTGTGCTACTTATCTGCTAAATCATATTCCATCTACTAGTCATAAAAATCAAATCCCATATAACAAATACTATGGTATTAAATCAATTACCATTAACCTCGATCACCTGCGTGTGTTTGGATGTGGTGCATACGCTACTTTACCTGTCTCTAATAGAGACGGTAAACCCATGCCTACTGCTGTCCAATGTATTATGAGTTTCATTAGGTGCATCTCCTTTTGTTGCATTACGTGGATACAAAGAGAGGTTTGGTGGTTTGTACAATCCTAAGTGGGATAAACCAAAGTATGTGATTCCAAAAGGTGCTTTAGTAAGACAGAATGCACATAAGGCTATGATATGTCTCACAACTTTTCACAAACTTGGTAATCATATGCTAATATTGCTCCATTTTATTACTGGAAGAAGATGAAGAATATGATTACCAAGTTTGTGAAAAGTTGTGAGACATTGGCTATGATTTGGATTATAAAGCTTACAAACTGTATCCTCCTGCTACTAATAAAACATTTGTGGCAAGTAATGTGTGCTTTGATGAGACTCTTTACCCACTTCAATATACCAAACTTAGTCACAAAACATACGATCACGCACTTGGTCCACTAAATGGTGTATCTTCCTACCCGCAATCTACCTCTGATCTACTAGATACAAGTAATGCATCTAGTTCTTTCTCACACGATATCTCATTTACCTCTACATCTATTAATAATAATAGTCGTCCACTTGCCAGTAACTATCCGGCACCATCATCACCAACCACAGAACCGATTACACCTATTTCTACACAAAATACCGCACCACCATCTCCACAATCTACTGCTTCAGATATTTCAATTGAAACTTATTCCTCTTCCCCTTTAAGTAAGCATCCTCTTCAAGTCGACCATCAACCTCCACGTAGCAAATCCGTTGATGTCTCACGCACACCTATTCAAACACATTCACATACTGCAGCACAACCAACGTCTTCTCCAAATATTTTGATATCATCTCCATCACCCTCAACATGTTAATATCTGTGGTGTGTTTAAATTATGTTCAGAAATATAGCCTTTACGGATTAATGCTTTTGATAGTGCGCATATAGGACACACTGATTTAGCAATCTTTTACCCACTGCCCGAGAGCGTGCTATTGAATTACGTGAACGTGAATTGCGTGTTGCTCAACAAGAACTTGCCTTAAAACGTGCTCAATACCAATCAGAATTACACCAACAAGCCATTCAAGCACTTGATAATATTTCTCAGCAACGTCTTGATCTACGAAATGAGACCAGTGCAGCTCTCAATTCCATTCACCAAGAACGTATTGCCCTTCAACAACAAGAGGTTGCCGCTCTAAATAATCTGTCTCATAAAACCAATGTTCCAAACTCTTCGTCTCCTTCTTCACAATCACAAGCATCTAACTTGTCGACTGATTCTACCAATGCTCCTAGTCTTAGACAATATATTCAAAACACCATCGCCGAGCACCTACCCCTTTTACACCAGTTCCTATTGTTGAAACTTCTGGTTCCACCATTAACATTTATAATTATTCGTCAGATCCTGAGACACCTTCTCATTTTCCTCCTACTACTGATCATCCTCACCTTACTGAGCTTTCTTATTCGTTCTCTTTTTTTTTCGTTGCTTCCCACTGATGACGATGTCTATTTGCTATCAGTTCCTCATTCCACATTAAAGTGTTCACATGATGATGTCTTACCTGCCTCTCCTCCTGCTCATTCTACTCATTCCATGAAGGCGGAGTTAGTTCCTGTTAGTCGTTCAACATCCACTCTCACTCATTTTCCTAAACCTAAAAGTCTTCACCAAGATATGAACCAGTCAACGCTACCAATCACCACAACAGCCCTCACCATACTCAAGAAGTAAATGAACCTTTTCCAGTTGGTAATACTCCAATTCCAATTTATGGGTTAGATAAAGCTATTGTTCCTTATGATGAGATTGTTCAAAGCAATGCTACTTCATCAAAACGGTTCCTAATAACAGTATTACATTAGAAATATCACAACTCCTTCTTTTCTATATGAACGAAAATTTTTCATTTAGAGATATTTATTTTTTTTTTTTACATCAAGAATGCTCCTATGAGTCTGGGTAACTCTCAACAAAACACACTCAAAGATATAAGTAATATGAAAACACCCTGGAAGTAAAAAAAAATGAGAGTGAAATCTGCAAACTATTAAAGTCATATGAGCAAACTAAAGATGACTGACCTAAAATTATCGTTATTTTAATGTAGAAAACAAAATTCCAGCCCTTGTTTACCTTGTAAACACCTTGTAGGATACTATGCAGCCAAATTAGGAACAAAAGAAGGTCATTCTATTGGACTGTCCAGAGAGAGAAGAACTACTATCCATTTAGTAGCTAACAAAGTAATAAACTATCATCAAATTCACTTAATTTCTGGTTAACTATCTACAGTTGATATATTGATTGATAATCTACAAGTATTTGAGATAATGCATTATAAAAAAGAGATAATCAACAGAGACTAAAGAATTATCTAGATCAACATTAATAAACTTTTCAAAAATAATAATATATAAGAAGACTTCTCTGATTCAGATTATAAAAGAAATGAAGAAAGTAACCACGATCCTGACCTTGAAATTTGCAAATCATATCTTTGATATTGTTAAATCCTTATAAAAGACAAATTGCTCAGAAACATATTCTTAAGTAATGAAAAAAAAACAAGAGCAGAGTACATGAGGATAATGAAAGCCCACGAGAGACCCAAATTACTAAAGATATGCGGAAATGTAAATTAAGAAAAATATCAGAAAATGTTAACTTTACAGTTCAAACTTCTGCGTTAAATGGTTCTAGAAAAAAAATGTATCCACACACACTGTTATCTTAAGGATAACAAAGGAAACATAACTTAACATAGAAAGGAAAATAAGGAATTAATTAATGAGTTAAATAGTAAACTATTATTTGTTAACAAATATAAAATAATCCATCCAAACAACCCATATATATATGTATGTATAAATTTATTTTCTCTTAACAAACCATATTATAGACCTATTTAGTTACTTAGATGCATTTGCTAGTGTCCCCTCTAATCCAAATACATATTACTGTCAAATCCTAGACGAAGAAACTGTTTTGCACCTATATCTATGCTGACCAATCAAGCAATGGAACAAGTTTTGGAGCTACAAGTTCGAGAGTTAAAAACTGTACACAAATTCATCATTTGTCAAATTTCAATGATGAAACAATTTTAAAAACGCCTAAATCCATACTATATTTTGGAAGTAAAAAAAAGTCGTCAAATCTTGTAGTAGTACGGTAACCCAGCAACCCAAGAAACTCAACATTGATAGAATAATTACTAGTTATCTAGCTTTTTTTTATTATAGCCACAGGAATCTCCTTTGCTTCTTTGAATAATGTTTCTTATTACTGGACTTTTAGAATTTTTAAGCTAAATACTACACATAACAGATTTTTCTTAGATCATTTCTTCTTGTTTGAAAATTTTTAGATTAAGTTTACAACTGCATATTCAATACTTTTTTTTTTTGAAAAGGAATAATGAATATGAAAATAATCTTATAATTCCTAGCATATTATATTTTAATGGTATCATAATTCAATCTTTAATAGATTGCTTTAATGGAAATTTTAAACGTTTACTTCGAGCTATTATTTCAGATGGATGCGCTAGACCCATCAACAAGGTATTGCAAGCCACAGTTGTTTCTATTTCAATTTATTCAGGAATCTGGAAAACTGTCACTATCAATGATACTGAAAAAGATAAAAATGTATTAGAAAATAACAGGGCATATTTTAAAAAAAAATATTATTGTGAGTTATCAGTTACCTTCAGTAATTATGAATTTATGTGCAGATGGTGTAGGCAGTGTTATTAATGTTGTAATGAATTTTAAGTTTCTGTATAATACTTCTGGAGTATGAGCCGTTCAAATACATTGCAGTTGTCACAGATATAGTTTAGTTGGTGATTAGCTCGCTAAAGTATGTCAGGAGGGCACATACAAAGATGACCACCACAACTAGAATAGGTCAAGATAAACAGATTTTTAACACTATAAAATTATAGGTAACATCTAATATCTATCGTCTGTTTGAAATTGTTAGCTTTTTTTTGTTATTTCAAATGGATAATCACATATCTTTTATCTTTTTCCTCCAATTATTCTGCACTTTTCTGTAATTCCAATATTTTTTGTAATTCTGTGGCAACTTTCGCACTACCCTTTGTATCATGGCCACATATTATACATTTTTTGTTGCCTGTGTCTTTAATTCTTTGGAAAAAACATTTATTACAGAAATAATGTTGACAAGTAGTGACAACAGGTTTCTTATAATCATTGTGGCATAAAACACATTTGAATGGAATGTCTTTTATTGTTTCATCAATTTTTTTCTTAAAATCACTATGTGTTGTTTTACCTTCCTTGTAATTACTTTTATTGAATTCTTCCCAATCTTTATTCAACTTCCAACCAGTCTTGAAATCATCACGAGAATGTAGAAATTTACAATTATCACCATAGCCACAGTATCCTGTCTGTTTAAAATCTTTACAGATATCTGGCTGATAGTCCATCAATATAGTGGTTTTCAAATTGGAGGCCTGTTTGATCTGCTTGCTACTCCCTACTAATTTTGGTTTATTTAAAAATGTTTTAATAGTTGAGTTCACTTTATCTTGTAAATTTGATCCATTTTCTTCTTCGGAAAGATTCGAATGTTCATGCACAACATTATCTTTGTCCTTAGGAATTTTGGAATCTGCTTTAGTGGTAGTAACAATAACAGTACTAGTATTAGTAGTCAAAATGTCGTCTTTGCCAGATTCATTTGTTATATTTGGCTGTTCATCTGTCAGATCACTTTTTTTGTTCCTGTCCACCTGTGATGGCTCTACTAGCCTACGTCTTTTAGAATCTACGCCACCAGATAACTTAGCTCTTTTCTTAAACATGTGTCACACTATTAATATGATTTATCCACGCAAAGATACACATGCAAACAAGTGAGACAGAGATACTTACACATCCCTTATGGATATGTGTTTCTCTTTGTAGCTTACTTAGTTAAAACACACACACACACACAGAGTCATTTGTAATGCTAATTAGTTTTGAAAATAGTTTGTTTTTCTTTTGCCCTTCTTGAATTGCTCTTTTTTTCATTTTATAAAGAAAAGACCATACAGAAGTATACAAAAATCATGTAGTTCTCTGACATTGCATCTACACAACATTTGGTCATTATAGTTCACTTGAGAGAAGGATATCTGACCAAGGGGATACTTTAACTGATTACAAAGAATCAACTTTCAAAGGAGTAAAAAAAGAAAAAGAGATTATTGTGGTTCCCCTTAAGCTACTATTTTAATTATGAGTGATTCTAATAAGAAAAAGAGTAATACTATCATAAGGGCTGAGTTTTTGGACAGTTCTCCTTCAGGTCTGGGAAGTAATGCTACTACTGTTTTTCTACGGGGAATGCATCAAAAATATAACTTTGATTCATTACAGGAAGTCAATGATAATGGAAACTTAAAGGCTGAAAGTAACGATAATATTGATAAAGATAACATTAATAATAGGAATAACAGTATTCCTAAAGAGCAGGATCAAATTAATAATAAAGAAGATGATGAAAATATTATTATAGCCTCTCCACTAATGGAAAATACACCTTCTGCGGTTTCTTTATCCTTAGTTAAGTTGTACCCTTATTTAATTATTGCTAATCATATTTTAGGCGTCCTAACTTGGTCAAATAAAAACATATGGTCCAGTGTTTTAATGGTGCTCATATATATTATCGCAGTAACACAGCTGTCATTTATAACAAAATTTTTTGGTCACATTATTATTGTATCTTTATTAATGGGATATGCAAAGTTGAATCAATTTGTTGAGAAAACCATTTATGAACAATCAAGTATCGAAGACATAGTTCAAATAATGAATCAAGTATCTTTTAAATTTGATTTATTGTTGTATCCATTGACAAATTTAGATATGGATAATATTGAAAGGCTATTATTATTCATGGTTCTTATCTCACCTATTGTAATAATTATTAATTTATTGATTATCCCACCAAAAAGATGTCTACTGATCTTGGGGGTATTTTTGTTAACATATCATTCACCAGGTGCAAAAGTGACACGAAGACTATTCTGGAAGTTTAAATGCATAAGAAAAATAATATATTATGTCACTGGATTAAATCTTGGAGGTATAGATATTTCTAACGTTCATAATCCCAATGGAATGAATACCCCCTTTGGACTCAATGAAACTTTACTTACAAATGTACAAAGACAAGTTAATAAGAAATTGTCACTTACAAAAGATGTACTATTAGATGATGAGAGGACTAATAAGGAATATAAATTAAATACATATTCCACATTTAACAAATCGGATTATAAAGGAGATGATCATAAACCTATAAAATTTACATATGTATTGTATGAAAATCAACGTCATTGGATTGGGATCGGTTGGAAATCAACTATGTTAAATTACGAACGTACACCTTGGACGGACGAATTTTTAAATGAGGCTCCACCACCTGATAAATTTCAATTACCACCCATGGACAATGTTTCTGGAATGAAATGGAGATGGCTAGATAAAACATGGCGTTTAGATTTGACCAACGATGGTGCAATCGATATTGGCAACGGTAAATTGAAAACCACTGCGGATCCAACTCCAAATCAAGGGTACCTATATTATGATAATTATTGGAAAAAACCGTCCACTGAAGAATCATTCACTAAATACACAAGAAGGAGAAGATGGATACGTACTGCGGAATTAATTAAAGTAAACTGTGATGACAGACAGAGTGAGGAAAAAAGAGAAGAAGCCAATTCAAGAGAAAGAAATTCAATTGGTGGTGACAGTGTCACTGTTGTCAATTCTAAAAGTAAATCAAAACGCAACAGTCGAATAATATCTAGTAGTAACGTTTATGATTCGATTGAAATGAAATTTAATGACGATGCAAATAATAAGAGCAAAGATTTCCTGGCACACGACAGTTCAAATTTATCAAAATTGAAACACAATAGTAATAAATGATTAAGCAACCGCCCTCTGAAACTATATGCGTGATGCCTCCTATATGATGAACGACCGTCTGTTGCATATGCACATAGGGAATATAGCAACTATATATATATGTATATATATAATATTCTATACACTCCAAATAATGCTCTCCTTTACTCATATCCCTCATTATTCATTTAATTAGAAGAACATAAAACATAAAGAAAAGAAAGCAAAGCAAAAGTTTATATTTGTAAATGACATGAAATTATAAGCTATATAATATAATTTTATTTAAACAAATATATGGAATACAAAAAAAAATTGAAAACCCCATAAAATTCAATAATAATAATACTATATTATACTTATAACTTGTTGATTTCTAAGGTTGGTGGTAAAGATTGAATTAACTTCTTGGCCTTACCAGCATCGTTGACAATTAAAGTGTATAAAGTCTTGGAACCTCTGACCTTAAACTTGGTTTGTCTGAATTGCTTACCATTTTTATTTAATTTTTTGTTGATCTTGATGGTAGCGACCTTAACGTCAGCTCTTCTGGTTAATTCAAGGAATTGCTTAATATCAGTAATTTCTCTAGCCATCTTTACACGTTACTGGGGGGAGTCGGTTCGCTTCTTAGTACAAAGGGACTTTCAGCAAGAATACCACAACGATCCAAATCATCACATAAGCCTCATTTATCCATTCTAAAATATCTACATTAAAAGTATTTTCAGTCACTTTTTCTAAAGGTTTTTTTCCCTCTATGAAATTTGGAGTTAATTGCATACTTTGTTCCAATAGTAACAAACCTTATTTGGGAATTTCGCAGAATTGAATAAAATAAAAAAAATCCACCCTCCCATCCCATACTATTTTTGGAATTTCAAAAAAATAAAAAAAAAAAAAAAAAGAAACATCTGGTAATAAGACGCACAAAAATTGAATGTTGTATTACACGAGTCGATCTGTCGTACAAAAAAGGAAATTCCTACACTTCATGGATTTTATAATTTTTCTATTAAAAAAATGTTCTTGTCGATTTAGATTTTTTGTGAAAGATCGATCAAACTGTACGGATGTCATAACAGTCTTATGCTTTTGAGTACTTTAAGATCTGATCTGGAAAATTCTGTCAACAGAGTTTATTCTTCAAATATTGATTGATCTGCAGCATCTGTCTTATTTATAAATAAACAAGAAGTAGATAAGTATATCTCTGAAGGAAGAGTCTTAGACAGAATAGTATATATATATATCCGAAGTCTTCTGATTTCTGATATCTTGTGTGAGATACAAACCAAAAAAGTTACTTTTTAATGCTTTTTTTCTTTCTTTCCTTCTTGAATGTCAGGTTTAATTCTAAGTGTTGTTGAGGGACTTGGACAAGATTATTTAGTAGACAAGGCGAATGAATATGCAGAGGAGCATTTCCAACCTGTCAAGGATCCATTTTATGAAAAGGTGAAGTTACCGAATGGTGACACAAAGGAAATTAGACGTAAATTACCGAAAGATCTTTTTGGAAAGAAGGAGTCTAGAGCATGGAAGTCTATACAAAATAGGGCATGGATGCACGATAGATCTATGTGTGGGTGTTGTTGTTGGACAGACACTATTGGATGGGCCCCCCTTTTAGCATTATTGCCTGTTATTGGACCTGGTATCATGTACTTAATTCATAATAAATTAATTACTCAAGCAGATAAAGCATTTAAATTACCATTAGAATTGAAGGCAAAGATGCATGGAAATATTGTCATAGATCTTTGCATTTCATTAGTTCCACTTTTAGGCACACTATTCTCCTGGCTACATGCATGCTCTACTAGGAATGCTGCTATGGTATATAATTATGTTGTTCAAAGAGCTGTGGAACAAAAACAAACAATATCTCAAGGGACGGATAATAGTCGATCACAAATGACTCAACCCACACGGACTATACTACAACAACAAAAACAAAAACAAAAACAACGATATCAGACTAACACTGCAGACACTTATCAAAATAACAGAGCTTACCAACATAATGATAGGAACCACTCTTTCAACAACAACAATAATCATCAAAAAATCCACTCCTTTGAAATGAGAAACTTGAGTAACGAACACAACAATACTAATAAGACTAAAAACCAGGCAAGTAGAGATGTTCCTACAGTACCACCTAGAGCCAGGTATTATAGATCAAATAATGATTTTGTACCACAGCCACAACCACGACCACAACCACTAGTGGCACAGCAAGTACCTCCACAGCAAGGGTTAAGATACAACCAACAACAAGTATATCATAATCATGATAATATCGGTAGTACTCCCAATGATCCTTACGCTCGAAAGAAGCCAGTTTTACCATACCCAACAGACGAATGACATTATTGTTTTTAGATGGAATTACTGTGTTTCCCATGTTCCAATCAAATAGAAAAAGAAAAGACGGTGTCAACCACCAACAAAAAGGAAAAAGTAAAGAATATTAAATTATGGTAGTCATAATATATAGATCTATAAATCTATATTTATCTATATGTATATACATATACAAAAGAAAATAATATCGTAATATTTCTTTTTATAAGTTTCATTAAAGTCATAAAAAAAAACTAAAGTTCATAGACAATCATTAATAAAAAAAAAATTAAAAAAAGGATAAAAATGCTACAAAACTTGTCAATCGTGTGTATTTTGGACGTCTGATAATCTCCTCTCGTTTCTTTGAGTATTGGAACCACGTCTTTGTTTATTGAAAACAGGTGGAATTTCACCAGAGTTAATTAGGTCATTAATTTCATCACCTGCAGTCCCCCAATTAGACTTACCAGAACCGCCTTTCTTGACGTTATTTGGAGATTCACCGAAATTGCCTGACTTAGTGAAGTACTTTGGATCGGCTTGTGCTTCCCTAACAGTCCATTTATTTGTTCTTGCCATTTTTTCTTTGATATATGATTATAAACTTGTAGATGTAAAGAGTTTTTAAATTGTATTGCTTTGTTGAAAAAAAAAACCTTTATTATTGTTTTTCTTCTTTTCCCGTAGAAAGTAGTAGGTTGTTAATATGTACAATAAACACAATTGTTTGTTTGGTTTATTTTTAGAGGGAGGCAGTTGTAAGGAAAATCAAAGTTAAAGTACGCAAGAGCAAGAAAACACGATATAGAAACCACAAGACGTAGTTAGTAGAAGGTTCTCCTTATATATGTTTTCTACTTAGTGACAAATATAGTATACAGACAAGGTATAAAAACACTAGGGAGGGGGGCGCGTGGAAAGAACAAGGGGCTTGGGGGCTGGTGGGCTGGGGGTGGAGGAGAAATTATTGGAATCAAAAGCCACTCTAATATTTCTGAAAATGGGACAGTTTTTCTCCACTTTAAAAATAAAAATACACATTGGGTGACAGTTTCTTGTTTGTTTGGTTTTTTTTATCTCTTACGGTGGATAGCGCCGTATAAGGGGTTTATTCTTTTCCCCATGGTTTTTTTTTCTTTTCTTTTTCTAAATAAAAAAATGAATACCCCTATTGTTTTTCGATTTGGGGGGGGAGGGGAATCGTGGACATTTTTCGAGAAAATTCTGTGGATTCTATCATTTTTACAATAAGTAACACTAGTAAATTACTAAAATAGGTTGGTTATTTCAGTCTTTTTTTGCGAGAGGAAGACATATGTTAAGGCTTGGGTGTCTTAAAAATCTAACAAAAACTATCTTTGGACTATAGTATAATACGTAAATAGAAGGAGGGGAAAGTAATTAATGAATGTTTTTCTTTTTCTAACGACCCATTGCTTGCCATGCAAATGAAGTATTAGAACGATCATACAACATTATCTATATACTTTTGTAATGGTACCTTGTTAGGTAATGTCTGCCATCTGTGTATTACCTTCTAATATATAATAATATCTGTGTATGGAGAATACTAATATCCATCAAATATATTTATATGCAAAAAGATACCCACAAAAAGAAATATTAGGGTACAAGTGAAAAAAAAAAAAAGAAATCAGGTATAAAATAGTTTTGTTCTCGGAATCCGTTGAAAAAAAAAACAAATGTAGGGTTTATTGGCTAAATAACTTTTCCGGATTCGGAGTCGAGCGAAAAAAGAAAGAAAGAAAAACAGGGTAAGAGAAAAAAAAGAGAAAAAAGGCAAAAATATCACCCAATGACATCATTAATCACCCCTAAAACTAACCTATTTCATCATGAGAAGACAAAAGGGGGCGGGGGGCGGGGATTCCAGAGAGTAGTTCTAGCATAAAAGAAATCAACATATTGAGTATTTTTGTTTTTTCTTCCAAACATTGTCCTCCTCCCACTATAATGATACGACTTCTTTATTTCAGCAGATCTTGCTGTGTTGTTACTTCTCTAATTTAGTAAATCTCACCATTTCTTGTAATGATTTTTAAATACTGACTTTCTCTTCCCCCCCCCCCATTACACATTAAACATAAATGAAAAAAAATTCAAAAGATATATATATTTTTTTTCGCTTCTTTTCTGTTTATCAAAACATGAGGGATTAGAAGTAAATACATTAATAAATAAAGACAATACCGTTCTTTTTTTCTTTTGTAAAAGACTAAAAACATTGGTTGCTTCATTAGTATGTTCGGTAAGTACCTTTATATAAATTAGAAAAAGTCAACTGAATTATCATTCCACAGAGACCTGTATAAATCGTTAAGATCTGTGTTATTCACAAATTCTTCTAATGTACCAAAATTGTAGGCTGAACTGTTCAAAGAGGATTGCATTAGCGGTTGGCTATGACTTGTTGCCATGTTGTTGCTACGGTTCTCTTGCTCTGTAATCACTGTGACATTATTCTCCGATATTTGTGGGGATAAACCTTGTAATTTTGGAAATATAATATCATCCCGACTGGACGCGCTATTAACCGGTGTTGTCGTTATATTATATGTGTTCTTATCATAAACATGCAGATTATTATCCTGGATACGCTGATGTTGTGGATGCAATGGTATATCATCTTTGTTTTTTATGTCATTGGCCTTATTACTTAGTTGCTGTAGTGTTTTTTTAATATCTAAAGGTGTATCAATACTAATGGGTATTGCTGGTGTGATATTTGGTAAATTTTTAAAATTAATTAGTGAACATGGAGAACGCCCCTCAAAAGTCTTAACATTATTGAATACTTTTAATGTTGTTGGACTGTCTCTCATTGATATTTTATTCCCTCGAGAATCATGCATTACAAATGTCGGGTATACACTTACTGGACTTGTAGAATTCTCTTCGCTTCTGTCTTTGTCTATACTTTGGTCATCTTTTGCAGGACTTGTCTGTTTAATAAAATTTTGATTCATGCACTTCGTGTTCTTCAAATTATTATGACTATATGTACCGTCCATTATCTGTTGCACATTTAAATGAAACCCACTCTCTTGAACTGGTGCTAATATAAATTTGAATGCATAGGAATCATGATCCATGAATACATCAATCAGTGTTACGATATTAGTGGATTCGTTTCTTGATTTCAAAATATGTTCAACTCTATTCTTTAATGTGAAAAGTTTAACATTATTCTTAACCATGTAGTGCAATAATAACATTCTTATTAATATCGCTATCATAGAGAATGAACGACCGTATTCTTTTACAGTTCGACTCTGACTAATACTCTTATTGACCATACATGATTCGTCAAATCCTTCTGAAAATACTAACACGCTATTAAAGATTTTTAATACATTAATTATGTCGTCCTCTGTAGTGAAATTATGTTTATCGCTCATACTATAACACGCGAGAATAAAAGTGAAGCAATAAAATTCAAATAACCTCCACATCTCGTAGCATGTTTCTAATTCCATTAAAAATTTCGATGTTCCATTAAATATCTCATGTATTTCCTTGTGATACAATAATAATTTATCCTTTACCATATTTGTCTTTGGTTTATGCATCAATCTACTGGTTAGTGAGCAACAGGATTTTATTACTAATGTAGAATATAGAGAATACAATACCACATATTCATTTGCTTCGAATTTATCGTCATGTGGAAGAGCCTTATCAATATCAGCTCTAGGTGTTTTTGCAATTTCAAAAAGCTTCATTGTGTGTTCTTTAATACGTTCTAAACGCTTCCTAGTCAAATCACAATAGTCATATATTTCATTCAAATACTCTTCACGGATACTTTGTGGTAATGCAACATTTTTGATTGAAGTATACTTATCACTAAACATGACCCTGATATATAGGTCACTTAATATTTGAGACATTGCACACTTACCATATGTCTTTAAATTATCCACTGACATATTTTTAAATATCTCTATCTCAGGTTCAAAAGTTAATAGCCTTGACAAAAAATCAGCATGATCTACAAATCCTACACGTCTCATAGGTTCTGGTAATAAACAGTTCACTTTATCATCATTAATTCCTGACATAAAACCACGTTTCACTGAAAACATTTTTTCGTGTTCATACAATTTCCACCAGGCAACACGTCTTCTTTCAGCCAAAGTTTCATCAAGGTTGACATAATATTCCCAACGATGTAAACCGATTTTGTGAGCACAATCCAGTGCAACAGCTAGAATCTTTTCATACCCATAGTCTTGTTCAACTTGATATTGGTTATCTAGAAACATTAATAATAATTCTATATAATCCAATGAATTATATTCATCCAGATGATACAGTGTAGCATTGTAATATGAATAACAAAGTGTCACCAGAAGATCTTGTAATTCACAAAAATCAATCAACTGATTCAGAGAAGATCCTATTTTCACCAGATCTAAATTGGGATTTTTACGTACAATCCTCATAGTCATTTTTTCAAATTCAATTCTGTATGAACCATACATCTTCAACAGGGTTCTAAACATATCCAAATCATGGTCTAAAAGGTTGAATAAATCTTCATTCGATACACCTGTAATCACTTTGGTAAAAGGTTGTGGAAATTTGCTTATTATCATCTTAACTAAATCTTTCCTACTGTGATTGACGGTTGATTCATAAGTGGTTCCACCATTTCTTTCTAAATAATTGCCTATAGGGTCAGCAACAGACATCACAACTTCATTAAGATGCAAACAGCACATATCAAAGAATCGTAATAGAATATATACAGTGGCCTTCATCTTGGCCTGTGTATCTTTATTTTTAACAACCGCATATTGTTGGACTAATGAACCTACACCACGAAGAGACAAGGCATCCATGGGTGAATATAACCCAAACAGTTCATCGACGAGGGGTAATTGTTGAAGAAAACTCTGTTTTTGTAAAATTGCCGAGTTGTTTACATTTTCTGGATTTGATGGTTGTTTACCGATAGTTTTTTCTCGCTTATCAGTTATATCATTTGATATTTTGTTAGGCACAACTTTTGTGTTAGAATTTCCAAGTGTATTCAATGATGCAAATCTACCAAGATATATTATATTTCTATATTTATTTTTCATTAATTTAGTTTCAATAGATTTTGAATCTTTAAACTGGTTTAATTTATTAAAATCAATGCTAGGTTTCCAACTACGTATGAATATGTTTAGTCTCTCTCTAGTTTCTTTAATAATATTTGTGAGAACATCATTAGGATTCTTAATAGATTCCATTTGGTTAATAGCTTCAACTAAAGATATATACTCTGGTTGATTTTCCAAATCATTAGAATATAATCCATTATCATCAAAAAGTGGTTCATTTATGTTTAAAACATTCTTCCGTTTTTTATTTTTCTTTCTTTTCATTATAGTGTCACTGTTACCATGTTTGTTCTGTGAAGATGATACACTGCTGGATAAACCATTTTGTAGTTCATTACCTTTCTTATCTATATTTTGTAACTGTGACAATGTATTTAAATCTATTTTCAATTTATTATTGACGTCTGTATCTTCATGTAGTGGATGTAATGGAATTAAATCGGAATTAATATTGTATAATTGTGATATTTGTTTTCGGAATTGGGGTAAATTGGTTTCATGTCTGACATCATTACTCAGTAAAGATGAAACACTTGTTTTGCTTTCATGTGTATTCTGTACAAGTGTGGTTTTACCTGGAGTATTATCATTAGCAATAGCAGCCGACGTAGTAGAAGTAGTAGTAGTATGAAGAAGAGATGGAGGAGTAGAACCGTTATCTATATTAGTTTTTGTATGATTGGATTTTGTACCAGGAAGTTTTTTAGGTTTATCTACATATTCACACGGGCATTTATATGCTGCACAATTTGTACATGGATTTGTTCCAGTGCACTTAATTTTCCTTCGTCTGCAATTAACACATGCCTTGCTAACTTTTCTTCTTTTTACAACTTTTGTGGTGGGGTCGTGTGTGTCATTCATTATATGTTATTGATCTCAAGTTCTTAATGATAGATTCACTCAATTGGTTAATACAACTAAAATATTAGCTTCTGTTTCTTGTAATAGGTTATTGGATATTAGTATGTTGTCTTAGTGCGACTCATATAATTCCACCAAAGTTCAAATATTCAAAAAAAAAAAATAAAATAAAATAAAATAAAATAAAATAACAAAAAAAATTAAATGATAATTTAAAAACAATAAGTCTTTATGAAATGGAAACTACAACTAAACTAATGACCCTTTTATAGTATGACAGCCTTGTTCACTCTGATATGTATACATACTTACTTACTTACATATATTTTCACACAATTTTTTGTCTGTTAAAAGGTCTAATTCTTTTATCAAAGACCATCGAGCACTCAGCGCTTCAATCTTGTCAATTTCTTTTATAGCGCGTAAATTGTATCCAAAACAAACCCACACACCACCGCAGTGGGTTTTTTTTGATCTTTTCGTTTTTTTATTTTTTTTCATTTCTGCCGGAATCCACAGTTCTGCAGATTAGTCATGTGGCTGAGTAATCCAGACCCAATCTCACGTCCAAAACATAAAATTTTCCAGTGGTATAAATAAATTATGTATCCATGGATATATAAAAAAATAGATATATACTCTGTTGCAATGTGCTGGAGTCATTTGCCAATATGGCTTTTGTGTAATATATGGAATGCATGTCTCATGTTAGTCAAGATGGTCACGTAACTCTACTAAACTTTCACAACATACATTTAGATCTATATGTGTTTCTTGTTCTTTTTGTATTTTCGAGTATTACAAATCTTATATATATCTGGGTTGCTACTTTTTGATTGACATAGTTCATTGGAGGTTTAGTACGTTATCTTGTAAGAGAGGAGTAGGTGAGCATTCTTTAAAAATTATTACAATTAGTATCAAATAAGCATGTTCGTACATCGTGATGTTGAAAATAGTTGGGGTATACAAATAAATATAACCATCTCGAAAACAAAATGAATCGATTTAAAAAAAAAAAAGATTGGTTTAGTAACACTAAAATAAACTAAAGCAAATAACTCCATGTTTTTTTTTCTTTTTTTGTAATAGTAATCGTAGTGGTAGTTGTTATATTAACGATTCCAAAGACGCACCAAAGGAACCTAGGCCTCCATATATTTTATCTGAACAATTTTTTTTTTCAGTTACTCAAAATTTATTGATAACATTCTTAAATATGTCATCTAATCAAGGCCAGTTATATATGGGCCAACAGAATGAAAATCTGAACTATTTGTATAATCTAATAAATGAACTTAAAAAACAGATCGAACTGAATCAGACCAAAAAGGATTCGATTTTAGAACGTGTAGACACATTGTCTTCAATCATTAATAGAGGTCCAACAAAAACCCAAGAAAATATATCCAATGATATAGCTTTATTTGATCGTTTTCTAAGTCAAAAATCTACAAGTCTTCTTCCAAAAAAAATAATAGTTAATGAACATGCGAATTCAGATTACGAAGTGTATCTTAAAAATCAGAATGAATTATTGAATGAGTTATTGTTACAACGGAGAAAAATCACATCTCATTCTATAAATATATTAAAACAAAATGAGGATGATTTATCTTCGGTTATTGATCATCTAAGAAATGACTTTATGCATAATCAAAAGAATGTATTAAACGATATAAGGCGACAGTTCCAGAACGTTCATATGAATTATGAAGATCTGGAATTCGAAGGATATATGACAAATATCGAGAATTTGCAGGTGGTATTTGATATAATTTCATTGTATAAGATAATTATGTCAATCCTAGGAAACGATTCTCCTTGTTCATGAGAATCTGGAAGGAAGCCACTTTTTTAAAGGATTGTATGATAATATCGTTACTAATCTATCTAAGAAATATGGAATAATATGTGACATGAAAATACGTACGTTATTGAAAATTTTTTGGCCATCAATGGTTTAAAGCTTGTCCTCTTTTTAATTTTCATTTTTGAAATAAATAACTTAAAAATGTCATTATTGCATTATATATTACTTGGAGTAAATTTTCTCTTCTCATTATATAGAACTTTGAAGGTTTGATACTTTCTTGTTGGCAGAGGTGATATAAAACAAGTTTTTTTCATTAAATATTGTAGATACAAGAAGTGATACACCTATATTATTTTAGTCGTTACGAATAATTTTAAGATTTTTAATATCTTTTTTACTTTTTTCCACTAAAAGTGCATTCAGACGATCATTTGCACAGAACTTTTCTTTTCCTTCTTCAATGGTATTAACAAGTCCACTTTCTAAATGTCTTTTAGCAACTCTCAGTTCTGTCACATTAAGGTTGATATCTATGTAGTATGGTATAATAGCATCAGATTCGTTTAATATAGGGTATATAGATCTCCAATTTTCATCTTTATAAAATAAATATAGCCCTTCTAAGATAACTATTCTAGTTGAATTAGAGATACAATAGGCATCTGGAGTAGGATCCTTTAAGGAATGGTCAAATCCGGGAATGTAAATACTGGGGATATCCTTTCTCGTGGATCGGATAGCTTTTTCAAATACATTAGAGTCCTCTTTCACGTTATTTGGTTTTAACATCATTGTCTTCTGAATGATTTTAATTAATTGCAAAAAATTATTGCTGTCAAATGTCTGGGGGGATCCACGTCTTTTATAGGCTTGAACAGGATCTTTAAATTGGTCGAGACAACGGCGTGACAGATGAAAACCATCCATTGGAACGACTTCAACAAATCTCTGTGGTTGCTCACAGGCTTTCTCCTTTGATGAAAGAGCCAATTTTACTGCATTTGGAGTGCCACCTCTTCCAATCACCATAGTATTATCAACATTAGTGATTTTTTTAGGTTCAAAAGTGTAGTCTTCAACTAAAAGGGGAAGTATTCCCTTGTTTTCACTCAAAGTTTGCTTTAAAGTATCACTTATCTCTTCGATACCTTCAAGCATATAGTCAAGTACAACTTGTGCCTTCTGGTCATTATTTTCTGGTGGTATATGTGAGTGTAAAGCATGATCTTTTTCAAATTGAGAATATTTTCTGTTGATGTTATCTCGCAATTTATTAGCAATTGTTGATTTGCCAGATCCAGGAGATCCAACAATAAGTACACAAATTCTATAATTAGTTGGGAATTTTGTTGCGAAGAAATTTAAAATCTCATCAGTTAACTGTTCAATATCTACCATTTTTGGGGACTATACTCTTGAAATTAGGGATATTGTGGCTAATATTGGTAAAATTGAGTAGAGCTTCTGTGTATTTTGCCCAGCAACTAATTGATGAAAGTAAGGAAGATGAAGTCAGAATGTTCAATTTATAAGGAGTGGATTTTTTGAAGATAGGAAGAAAGGGTCCTTGGGTTTGCTGATAAAAGAACAATTTTCTCGGACCGTTTCTTTAGCATTTATTATGAGCTTGAGTGAAATTTTCCGTAAAAAAAACGAAGAACATATTGTAGTGAACTGAGAGGAATGACCTCTTATTGTAAGGGGTTATCTCAAGTAATATACTAAAATATGGATATTAATTATATATAAACACTTACAAATTATACAGTCGTTGATTCTAATTAGTAAACCAATTATATAATTATTATATTGTTATTATGGATCTTATTCTTATTGACTGATCTTTTAGGTAGAACCTAATAGATATAATAAGAATGTTAAGGCTGATAATTACCTCTGGCACACTATCTCAATAATCAGAGGTCTCTTAAATATGTTTCTCAGTAATTTGCCACCAATGGCTAATCCGACGATCTTTCGTTCGTTCGAATACACTCACAGCTTGGGCCCAGAGTTTCGGCCGTTCCAAGTCGTTCGCTTCGACATCAAGCGTTACCCGCGGACTACGTATTTCAGGATTTCCAATTAGGGCTTCTTACATCGTCCCCCACCAAGATTCCAATATCATTGAGTTGCCTTTATATTGTCAGTACATTAACTTCATAAAAATAAATTTTAATGAAAGCGATTAACTGTGAGAATCTGAAAATTAAAGTAAGGACCTAATTGGGAAAACACAGCCAACGTATCTAATCTCTAATCTTCACGATCGTACATTAATCTGAAGGTTAGAATAATCATTCATAGAGACGAACATAAGGGTCTCAAACGTGCACGATTTGTAGCTTTCAGTAATCATTAGGATTTGCAAATATTATAATATAACAATAAACAAATTTTAGTACTTCAGGAATTTGATAATAGAAAAATTAAATGTCTTAAAATATGTCGATATTCATGGAGATCTCTTACAAATAAAAACAGGAGTTCGAGAGTCAAAAGGTCGGGTAAAATGGTCATCTAAACTGGAGTTTATTGCTAGCATGAGGCTTTTCATATACTTCTCGATGAATAAAAACGTTTTGCCCAATATTAAAATCTAGTTTTAAGGTTTTGTCATTTGCTCGTTTTGATTGATATTCTTAATCCTCTGCAATATTATATGTTAATTGTTATTTCACTCTCATAGCACGGTTGACAAGTTCTTCAAAATGAGATAATGCAAATTTGGGAAGAGATTGGAGACTAGTGGGGTTTCTAGGAGATGATTCGAGGGGATTTAAAATACCAACAAATCTAGGGTGGAAATCATAACATGCTAAAAGTGGAGTTGTCTTAATAGTAGATTGATACGTGTTATTGTATGCAAACTCAACCATTGGTAGTACATCTAACCATTTGCTCCCATGTGGATCTAAAACAGAAGTGATTTTTTCTGCCAAGATTCGGTTAATTCTTTCAACTTACCTGTCTGCTTGAGGGTTATGACTTGTAGTCAACTGTAATTTAATTCCAGAACGTTGTGTAAAAATCGTCCATGCAGTGGATGGAAAAATTTTGTCTGGATCCGAAACAATCACTCGAGGCATGCCGTGTAACCTGAAAATTTCCTGAAAAAATAATTGAATAATTTCTTCCGCTTTCGCAGATTTCTTACAAGCAATGAAGTGGGACATCTTTGTCAACTGACAAGTGACCACCATAATATTATCACATTTAGTTCTTTTATCAGGTGTCATACCCGAAATAAAATCAATATTAATGTGTCTCCAACGTTCCTCAGGGATCGTTAAAGACGTATAAGTATTATATTGCTTACCAGTTCTATGTTTAGAGTTCTGGCAATTTTTGCAATGGCGAACATACTGTTTAATAGTAGTACTCATTCGAGGCCATTAATAATGAGGATATAAATTAGTAAATGCACGGAATCCGTCACTATGTCCTCCTGCAGGTGAGTCATGAGCTAACTTAAGTAACTCAGTTCGAATCGAATTATTTGGAATACATAATTTATCAACAGTTACATCAGTATATTCATGATATAGTAAGTCGTCAATCACTTTGTATCTTTGAATAACAGTGTCTAATTTGTGTGGCACCGGAGTTTTATTAATTAAGCAATTGTAAATTACTTTAAAATCTGGATCCTGTTGGTAACCACTTTTCAATTCTTCAATATATTCAGGTCTGAATTTGGTTAGTAAAGTAACCTGATTAGGAATACTCAATTCATATAAATATGAGTCATAACCAAAATCATCCGGAATCACTGTTTTATTATCTTCAGAATTCTGGGGAGAAGGATAGGATGGGGAATTCTGTAATGTTGGATTAAGTTTGTCTTTGATTTGTTTCAAATCAGGACGACGACTAAAGCCATCCGCTTTATTTCGCTCACCCTTAATATAAACAATCTCGAAATCAAATGCAGCAAAAACGTCTAACCAACGGCCAACTTTTAAACTACTATTTTTCTTCGAGTGTAAATATTTCAAAGATTCATGGTCGGTATGTAGAATAAAATGTCTGCCCTTCAAATAGTGAGACCATTGCATCAAAGCAACCCAGATAGCAAATCCTTCTTTTTCACCAGTGGGCCACCTTAATTGAGAATTGTGCAATTTCCTACTCGAATAAGCAACTACACCTAAACTACGACCAGCAGAGTCAATGTGTTCTAAGACAGCACCTACAGCAAAATCTGAGGCGTCGGTTGTAACTAAAACATCTTTGGATTCATCGAATGGTAGTAGAACAGGAGCTGAGGTCAACTTCTGTTTCAATGTGTTAAAAGCAACATCACAATCATTATTCCACGAGGTTAACTTTCTATTAGCAAACTCATATAATGGATTACTAATGTCAGCAAATTTGGGAATAAATCTTCTAAAGAATGAACACATAGCCACAAAACTCAAAGCTTCTTTGGGTTTAACAGGCTTTGGCCATTTAACAATAGTTTCGACTTTACTTTCATCCACATGAATACCATCTTTATCCACTCTATGTCCTAGGAACTTAACAGACGATTGTAATAACTTTGTCTTAGATTTCTTTGCATATAATCCCTGAGATCTCAATCGTCCAAAGACCTCACGTAAATGTTGAATATGTTCTTGTTCACTCTTAGAGTAAACCAGAATATCATCCAAATAAACAATAACACATTTACCGATTAATCCTCGTAATGTATCATTCATTAACATTTGAAAGGTAGAGGGTGCATTAGTTAAACCAAATGGCATAACTTTCCACACGTACTGTCCCTCATGGGTGACGAACGCAGTCTTATATTGGTCTTTAGAATCAACCTCAACTTGATGATAACCACTCACTAAATCCAATTGAGAAAAGTGGGAAGCGCCTACAAGTTGATCAAAGAATTCTTATTTAACTTATCTACAACAGTCTTAGATATAAAATTGGCTGTAGCACCTGTGTCTACAACTGCAAAAATTTCTGAGAATTCTGTTTGTATAACAGTGGATGGAATAGGACCCAGTTTGATTTCATCTGTTAAATTAATATTCAAGCAATACAACATGTCAAGACCAAGTGTATTACCAACCTGCCCTTATTGGCTAACTGGTTTGGAATTTGCAGAAGTACCAGTCTTCTCGTTTCTGCACTCAGAGTACCAATGAGAATTGGAACGACAAGCACGGCAACGGAATCCTGAAGAATCATTAGCATTATGTTTCTTTAAAGGTTTCTCAAAAGATCGATGCTCGAATTTTCTCTTATTCTTGGAGCGTAAGGGTAGAAATTTACTAGCCCAAATGTTTAATTGCTGCAAACTTTTGATTGTGGGGTCACGTTCAATAGCAGAAGCATTTTCTCTGCTCATTAAGGACAGAGCAATACTCATACTTGACGTGTCGTCCATTCGTTTATCAAAAGTTGCTTTGAATTTTGTCGTAAAGGTTTTGACGTCTTCGGCACTATTTAAACTCATGGCGAGTAAGTCACGCATGACCGTGTTTGGATTATCCAACATTAAATAACAATCGACGATTTTATCTAAGAAATACGATAAATCGTGAGTGCCTGGGTCAGCGGTAGCACTGGTCTCAACAAAAAAATTCCACAACTCTCCCTGGACTATCTTTCTAATTAAATTAATGGCCTCAGTACCTTTGAAAGGATACTTGGCTGCTAGGGTCAACGTATCAGTCTTCCAATTATGAATTGACTTCGTAATTGAGCCAACAGAAGTGATGATACCAGCATCTGTAATGTTCGTTAAAACTTCCTTTCTGGCAGATGCAGCTTGAGAAGAAGATAAAGAACTAACCATGGAGGCAATCTCGGAAGGTTGCTTACCAGAAGTAGCTAATTCTTTCAATGCAGAAGCCATCTGACCAGTTGGGTCGCTAATAATAGCAGAAAGCAAAACGTTCGGAGTTTGGGTAGATAAGTTGTCCAAAAATGTCAAGTTTGGAATGGCTCCATTAGATTTCTCAGCAGGAGACATTGTTGAGTTCGACTTTTCAGTGGCAGGAGTGCCAGCCTGAACAGTGGTATCTTCTTTGTCAGAAGAAACGTCAGCAGCATTCAATGATTGCAAGGTCTTGGATGGGGTTACAGTCTCGTTAGATGTTTGATTAGTTTGAACTAATTCATTGATATCAGATGGGTCAGGAATAGATATATTTAAATTAAAATAAAGTAACTGGGAAAATTGTAATAAAATTGATAAACTAAAAAATTATTATTCTTTTATGGATTTGGAAACAAAACAATGTCTAACAACAGTAAGGTGCAATCTCCATTAATATACAAAAACATGCATATTATTTAGTTTGTTCCACCTCTGCGTTTTATAAACGTTGGTCTTATTTATTTGGCAATTGCTTGTTGTGAGAGCTGTTCGACTCACTCGGGTTTGGGTGTACATGATGATCTCATGATAAATTGCAATAATCATCATGTACCCTTAGAACCCGACATCCAATTTTTTTTTTCTTTGGATCCTTTTATATTCTTTATAGTTTCCCTTCTATATAGTTTATGTGTATATTATCTAAAGGAACAACACATCCGTTGCTAGGGTTTAGTGACAGAACAGTGGTATCTTAGTTATCACTGGTTCCTAACTGCCTAGTGGTTGGGTGATCTGGTGAAAGGGGAAGGAGGCCTTGTCCTCTGCAAATTCCTAATTGCCATTTTTCAATAAAATATCATTTTTATAACGTATCTTTCTTTATCTGAATCCCACTATTTGTCTTTACTTCCCAATAATAAACCACAATTGCACACTGGTCTATGTGTAACTCAACCTATATCTTTTGCTTGCTTTCATGCTAAAATCTTTCTTCCCTTTAGAAAAAGGAAGGGAAAAAATAAAATGGATCGACAATTTTTTTCCAAGACTATAAAGCCCCACACCCATACAAATGTCGTGCATTACTATATTTTGTAAAAGGATGTGGCATATCGTTTTGCAAAGTGGCTAGTATGTTATCTGGACAGATTTATGTCAACCAGGTTTGCCTATATTATTCTGTAAAATAATAATGTGAACCTGATATAACAAAGGACCGGCCAGTTAGAGTGTAGTTAGAAATAGAATAGCTCGATAAGGTAGTGTCGTCAAAAGAAGAGGTACAATAAATTTAAAGTTTAACTATTGCAATAACATATAGGAGTAAGGTGTATTCAAATATACCAGTTACACACTAAGAAGAGAAAATTAAAATTAAAAAGAGTAAGAGAGTATTCAAGATCAGGGTCTACTTGGAAAGCCAATGTTTATTTGCTTCTGGGTGGTACAAAAAAGGGAAAGGACTAAACTATACTGTGTATGTGTAAAAGAAAGTAAACGGAAACCACAATATAATTTGGGGGGTTGTAAGAACTGAAAATGCACTCATTTTGCATCTTGCAATTAGTAGAATTAGCCGCCGAGCATATTTTTCATACAAGAAAGAAAGAAAGAAAGAAAATGGAGAGAAACACAGACCTTTTCTTTATTGTGACCACTTTTTTTTTTTGTTTCATTCCCTTTATTTACACATTTCCAAAACAGGAGATGGAGGGAATTCTGTGGTTGGAGGTGCATTATGGAAAGTGTCACAAAAGGAATTAGCTTCAAAAAAAAAAACACAAAGTACAAAAAAAATAATGTGGTTCTGGCAATAAAAAAGAAAAGAACAGACGGCGGCTAAAATGAAAGAAAGAGAAGATATTTGCATGCGTTAGCCAGATAGTTGATAAAATACCTGGTTTGATGTTTTTCTTGAATATTTTGAAGCGTAGCCCTTGTTTTCTAACTTCAAGTATATGGTTTTATTCAATTCAAAATCGACATCCAAAAACAAATCTAAAAATGCCGACGATAGTTCCCAAGTATTTATCTGGTCAAACTGTCAAAAACCACGTAGCAACTGGGAGGTGTAATTACAATAAATTTGACGTAGAATTACTTGTATACCAAAAAATTAACTACTTATGTGCAGTAGCATAATAATCGTAGTGATCTTTGTATCATCTGAGAGAGATTATTAAGGCTATTAGTAAAAAAAAAAAAAAAGAAAGAAAGAAAGAAAGAATAAAATAAGTTGTATAGCAAGATTTTCTTCAAGGTGTAGATTTTTGTATCTGTATTCAAGAACAGATTCTTAGAACCCAACATCTCCTTACTTTTATTGCAAAAATACTATTACCATCGCTTGTTTTCTTCTATATAATAAAAAGCAACACATATCTTTTTGCAACCATACTGTTACAACCTAAATCTCCTCCCCCTCCTTCTTCTTCTTTGCTATCCACTACTTTCCTGTATCTTCATATCTTTGCTTTTTTTTTCAGAAATTACAAAAAACACTAAAAGCAAAGGCAATACTTCTGTCTTTGGACATCCTGTTTTGTGTCACCTTTTCAACATTACGGAAAGACGGTAAACACTAATTTTTCTTTTTAGAAAAAGAAAGAGACACAAAATAATATTTAAAGTGACAAGTGTCTATTTTAAACACACTTTCTTCCAAAAGGTACAAATAAACCAGTCCAATAGTTCCCATTACACGCAACCTATAAGTAAACATGTCCAACATCCATTAGAAAACAAAAGTGGAAGAGAAAAAATAAATTAATTTTGGAAATATAAAATATGTTAGAGTGACTCTACAGAGAAAAAGATTTAAAGAAAATAATTTCCCAGTTTGATTCCAAGATGATGAAATGGTGGAGATAATAATATATAACTTGATCTGTGCAACCGATAGTGGAAATGTTAAAAGAACAACTGTTCTCCTCCATGTTGAAAAAAGTGATGTACTACGACCAGTTGCTAAGAGGCATACCCAAAAATCCAGTCCAGGAGAATTAGGAACCTTGAAAGCAACCTTATATGGGATTCCATTTCTTACATGAAAGTGTCGGCGAGAGTGGGTGGTTCATGTGAGTACTAGGCACCCAACCAAAGGAACCGATCTATTTATAGAAAAGTTAGCCTGGGAGGGAATTGTGTCGGGATAGCGTATTCTGATGGAATTGTAGTTCTTGTATATCCAGTGGTGTTACCACATACGGTAAAAAGATCCGTTAAGATGAGTGAATATCTTCCAAGGGATTGGGAAACACTAGTTTAAATACTAACAGACATACGATAATAATAATAATAATAATACTAAATAGTGGTTATGACAAAAACGTTTTGTAGATGGATGGATACGAGCCCTTACTATATTGATCTAATGAATACTGATGGTACTGGCCATACATATATATATATATATATACTATGACATGCATACAACAAACAAATGAGAACGATACTAGCAAGTGCAGAATTTTTATATATTTTATTACTAGAGAATTTTCGGAGATTGTTTACCCTTTTTTTTTTTACCCTTTATTGTTTTATTTTCTATTATTCTACTCCATTATTATTCCAAGAGAGAAAAAACAATAGGATCTGTGAATTGCTACTATGCAAGTTCCAGGCTATTGTTAACCTAGATTTAGGATTCCAGGAAGATAATTTTATTAGTTGAATTTAGTTCTTGACTACACGATCACTCACAAGATGATGGTTTTACAGAGGTGTTATTTTTTTTTTTTATTTTTACGTGATTTTCAGAGTTTACAGTTGTAATTTTTGTTGAATTGTTAGCCAAGAAGTAGGAAAATGGTGTTTGAGATTTTAATGGACAACTTTTCAGAGATAGTAATTGACATAGGAATATTGGACTCTTGTTTGACAAGCGGCCTTCTTTGTCAGATGGAACTGGTGGTTCTGTTCCTACCTGATCAAAATTTATTTTATTATTCATAATAAAAGTCGAACAAGTTGAAGTTATTCCTAGGGCTCCTAACTTGCACATCCCACATGGAACTGGTGGTTCTGTTCCTCTGGGTGTCATAACAAAAGTCAATTATATCTCGTAGTATTTTTTTTTCTTTTTTTTATGCCTCATGATCTAGCAGGCATACTCACACCATAATGTAAACCTGAATAATTCGTTAGTCAATGAGCAACCTCCTAAATCGCTCCCAATTTTTTTTTATTTGCTATTCTCTCTTCCCCCCATCTACCATCCCCTTCCCTGTCTCTACTTTTTATTATTTTTTTCATCTCTACCTTCTTTTTTTTTTTTTTTATCTCCTATATCTCCCATATTGATAATTCTCTAGTCCCAGTTTATCTATCTAGTGCACTGGTAAAATAAAACAAAAAAAAAATTGTTATAATAAAAAAACAGTTATAACAAAAAAAATAAAAAAAAAAGAAAAATTTAAACCCGCTAAAAAATGTATCTCTCACCCTTCAGTTATTCAATCCAAAAATCTTATATCCATCCATTATGGCTACTCAACATTATTAACGCTATTTTACTTTTTTACTTTTACTTTATTGTTATCATCTAGCAGGTTTCTTTTTGCTATTGTTTTCATGTCTCTCATTCCTGTTTCCTAGTCCCATTAACTACAATCCAATTTTTTATTGTATTGCCCATCTCCCATTGTATATTAACCCAGAACCATAATTCACTATTGTGTGGTTACCTTAGTGTCTTTTCCTCATCTTAACTTCGAAACATACAAAGAAAAAAATAAAAAATAATAAAAAAAAAACGAAACTCCTATTTTTTTTCTACCATCTAACTTCTGTCCATTCCATTTACATAATGTATGTTTCCTCCTCACTTTATGATCTTTTTACTATCTGTAGTACCCACTGTATATATAGAAGCTCCTAAGCCTGAGGAATATTCTATCTTAACACCGTTCTTTTCTAACTTACTTTTCTATAAATAGATATGGTGTCCTGAAGGTTGACCCTAGTATCTCATACCGATCCATGTCAACTGCTTAAAGACTCAATACTTTCAGGAAATGGGCTCGTCCTCTATAGGGCTCTGCTCAAGCTTCCTAGTTCTACCAATGGCGGTGAGGGTAAAGAACCTCTTAGAAAAACAGTTGTGGGAATGTAAATCTTTCTTCACACTGAGGCTGTTTCCACACAACCTCACTTTTCTTTTATATATTATTATTGAGATCATGTAAATCATCAACGAATTCTACTAGGTCAGGATGTTCTGGACATCTTTTTCCTGTGGCTTCCTTGGCGTGTTTTATGTTTCTTATACTTTTTTTTTTTTTATTTAGTTTGTTCCACCTCTGCGTTTTATAAACGTTGGTCTTATTTATTTGGCAATTGCTTGTTGTGAGAGCTGTTCGACTCACTCGGGTTTGGGTGTACATGATGATCTCATGATAAATTGCAATAATCATCATGTACCCTTAGAACCCGACATCCAATTTTTTTTTTTCTTTGGATCCTTTTATATTCTTTATAGTTTCCCTTCTATATAGTTTATGTGTATATTATCTAAAGGAACAACACATCCGTTGCTAGGGTTTAGTGACAGAACAGTGGTATCTTAGTTATCACTGGTTCCTAACTGCCTAGTGGTTGGGTGATCTGGTGAAAGGGGAAGGAGGCCTTGTCCTCTGCAAATTCCTAATTGCCATTTTTCAATAAAATATCATTTTTATAACGTATCTTTCTTTATCTGAATCCCACTATTTGTCTTTACTTCCCAATAATAAACCACAATTGCACACTGGTCTATGTGTAACTCAACCTATATCTTTTGCTTGCTTTCATGCTAAAATCTTTCTTCCCTTTAGAAAAAGGAAGGGAAAAAATAAAATGGATCGACAATTTTTTTCCAAGACTATAAAGCCCCACACCCATACAAATGTCGTGCATTACTATATTTTGTAAAAGGATGTGGCATATCGTTTTGCAAAGTGGCTAGTATGTTATCTGGACAGATTTATGTCAACCAGGTTTGCCTATATTATTCTGTAAAATAATAATGTGAACCTGATATAACAAAGGACCGGCCAGTTAGAGTGTAGTTAGAAATAGAATAGCTCGATAAGGTAGTGTCGTCAAAAGAAGAGGTACAATAAATTTAAAGTTTAACTATTGCAATAACATATAGGAGTAAGGTGTATTCAAATATACCAGTTACACACTAAGAAGAGAAAATTAAAATTAAAAAGAGTAAGAGAGTATTCAAGATCAGGGTCTACTTGGAAAGCCAATGTTTATTTGCTTCTGGGTGGTACAAAAAAGGGAAAGGACTAAACTATACTGTGTATGTGTAAAAGAAAGTAAACGGAAACCACAATATAATTTGGGGGGTTGTAAGAACTGAAAATGCACTCATTTTGCATCTTGCAATTAGTAGAATTAGCCGCCGAGCATATTTTTCATACAAGAAAGAAAGAAAGAAAGAAAATGGAGAGAAACACAGACCTTTTCTTTATTGTGACCACTTTTTTTTTTGTTTCATTCCCTTTATTTACACATTTCCAAAACAGGAGATGGAGGGAATTCTGTGGTTGGAGGTGCATTATGGAAAGTGTCACAAAAGGAATTAGCTTCAAAAAAAAAAACACAAAGTACAAAAAAAATAATGTGGTTCTGGCAATAAAAAAGAAAAGAACAGACGGCGGCTAAAATGAAAGAAAGAGAAGATATTTGCATGCGTTAGCCAGATAGTTGATAAAATACCTGGTTTGATGTTTTTCTTGAATATTTTGAAGCGTAGCCCTTGTTTTCTAACTTCAAGTATATGGTTTTATTCAATTCAAAATCGACATCCAAAAACAAATCTAAAAATGCCGACGATAGTTCCCAAGTATTTATCTGGTCAAACTGTCAAAAACCACGTAGCAACTGGGAGGTGTAATTACAATAAATTTGACGTAGAATTACTTGTATACCAAAAAATTAACTACTTATGTGCAGTAGCATAATAATCGTAGTGATCTTTGTATCATCTGAGAGAGATTATTAAGGCTATTAGTAAAAAAAAAAAAAAAAGAAAGAAAGAAAGAAAGAATAAAATAAGTTGTATAGCAAGATTTTCTTCAAGGTGTAGATTTTTGTATCTGTATTCAAGAACAGATTCTTAGAACCCAACATCTCCTTACTTTTATTGCAAAAATACTATTACCATCGCTTGTTTTCTTCTATATAATAAAAAGCAACACATATCTTTTTGCAACCATACTGTTACAACCTAAATCTCCTCCCCCTCCTTCTTCTTCTTTGCTATCCACTACTTTCCTGTATCTTCATATCTTTGCTTTTTTTTTCAGAAATTACAAAAAACACTAAAAGCAAAGGCAATACTTCTGTCTTTGGACATCCTGTTTTGTGTCACCTTTTCAACATTACGGAAAGACGGTAAACACTAATTTTTCTTTTTAGAAAAAGAAAGAGACACAAAATAATATTTAAAGTGACAAGTGTCTATTTTAAACACACTTTCTTCCAAAAGGTACAAATAAACCAGTCCAATAGTTCCCATTACACGCAACCTATAAGTAAACATGTCCAACATCCATTAGAAAACAAAAGTGGAAGAGAAAAAATAAATTAATTTTGGAAATATAAAATATGTTAGAGTGACTCTACAGAGAAAAAGATTTAAAGAAAATAATTTCCCAGTTTGATTCCAAGATGATGAAATGGTGGAGATAATAATATATAACTTGATCTGTGCAACCGATAGTGGAAATGTTAAAAGAACAACTGTTCTCCTCCATGTTGAAAAAAGTGATGTACTACGACCAGTTGCTAAGAGGCATACCCAAAAATCCAGTCCAGGAGAATTAGGAACCTTGAAAGCAACCTTATATGGGATTCCATTTCTTACATGAAAGTGTCGGCGAGAGTGGGTGGTTCATGTGAGTACTAGGCACCCAACCAAAGGAACCGATCTATTTATAGAAAAGTTAGCCTGGGAGGGAATTGTGTCGGGATAGCGTATTCTGATGGAATTGTAGTTCTTGTATATCCAGTGGTGTTACCACATACGGTAAAAAGATCCGTTAAGATGAGTGAATATCTTCCAAGGGATTGGGAAACACTAGTTTAAATACTAACAGACATACGATAATAATAATAATAATAATACTAAATAGTGGTTATGACAAAAACGTTTTGTAGATGGATGGATACGAGCCCTTACTATATTGATCTAATGAATACTGATGGTACTGGCCATACATATATATATATATATATACTATGACATGCATACAACAAACAAATGAGAACGATACTAGCAAGTGCAGAATTTTTATATATTTTATTACTAGAGAATTTTCGGAGATTGTTTACCCTTTTTTTTTTTTACCCTTTATTGTTTTATTTTCTATTATTCTACTCCATTATTATTCCAAGAGAGAAAAAACAATAGGATCTGTGAATTGCTACTATGCAAGTTCCAGGCTATTGTTAACCTAGATTTAGGATTCCAGGAAGATAATTTTATTAGTTGAATTTAGTTCTTGACTACACGATCACTCACAAGATGATGGTTTTACAGAGGTGTTATTTTTTTTTTTTTATTTTTACGTGATTTTCAGAGTTTACAGTTGTAATTTTTGTTGAATTGTTAGCCAAGAAGTAGGAAAATGGTGTTTGAGATTTTAATGGACAACTTTTCAGAGATAGTAATTGACATAGGAATATTGGACTCTTGTTTGACAAGCGGCCTTCTTTGTCAGATGGAACTGGTGGTTCTGTTCCTACCTGATCAAAATTTATTTTATTATTCATAATAAAAGTCGAACAAGTTGAAGTTATTCCTAGGGCTCCTAACTTGCACATCCCACATGGAACTGGTGGTTCTGTTCCTCTGGGTGTCATAACAAAAGTCAATTATATCTCGTAGTATTTTTTTTTTCTTTTTTTTATGCCTCATGATCTAGCAGGCATACTCACACCATAATGTAAACCTGAATAATTCGTTAGTCAATGAGCAACCTCCTAAATCGCTCCCAATTTTTTTTTATTTGCTATTCTCTCTTCCCCCCATCTACCATCCCCTTCCCTGTCTCTACTTTTTATTATTTTTTTCATCTCTACCTTCTTTTTTTTTTTTTTATCTCCTATATCTCCCATATTGATAATTCTCTAGTCCCAGTTTATCTATCTAGTGCACTGGTAAAATAAAACAAAAAAAAAATTGTTATAATAAAAAAACAGTTATAACAAAAAAAATAAAAAAAAAAGAAAAATTTAAACCCGCTAAAAAATGTATCTCTCACCCTTCAGTTATTCAATCCAAAAATCTTATATCCATCCATTATGGCTACTCAACATTATTAACGCTATTTTACTTTTTTACTTTTACTTTATTGTTATCATCTAGCAGGTTTCTTTTTGCTATTGTTTTCATGTCTCTCATTCCTGTTTCCTAGTCCCATTAACTACAATCCAATTTTTTATTGTATTGCCCATCTCCCATTGTATATTAACCCAGAACCATAATTCACTATTGTGTGGTTACCTTAGTGTCTTTTCCTCATCTTAACTTCGAAACATACAAAGAAAAAAATAAAAAAATAAAAAAAAAAAACGAAACTCCTATTTTTTTTCTACCATCTAACTTCTGTCCATTCCATTTACATAATGTATGTTTCCTCCTCACTTTATGATCTTTTTACTATCTGTAGTACCCACTGTATATATAGAAGCTCCTAAGCCTGAGGAATATTCTATCTTAACACCGTTCTTTTCTAACTTACTTTTCTATAAATAGATATGGTGTCCTGAAGGTTGACCCTAGTATCTCATACCGATCCATGTCAACTGCTTAAAGACTCAATACTTTCAGGAAATGGGCTCGTCCTCTATAGGGCTCTGCTCAAGCTTCCTAGTTCTACCAATGGCGGTGAGGGTAAAGAACCTCTTAGAAAAACAGTTGTGGGAATGTAAATCTTTCTTCACACTGAGGCTGTTTCCACACAACCTCACTTTTCTTTTATATATTATTATTGAGATCATGTAAATCATCAACGAATTCTACTAGGTCAGGATGTTCTGGACATCTTTTTCCTGTGGCTTCCTTGGCGTGTTTTATGTTTCTTATACTTTTTTTTTTTTTATTTAGTTTGTTCCACCTCTGCGTTTTATAAACGTTGGTCTTATTTATTTGGCAATTGCTTGTTGTGAGAGCTGTTCGACTCACTCGGGTTTGGGTGTACATGATGATCTCATGATAAATTGCAATAATCATCATGTACCCTTAGAACCCGACATCCAATTTTTTTTTTTCTTTGGATCCTTTTATATTCTTTATAGTTTCCCTTCTATATAGTTTATGTGTATATTATCTAAAGGAACAACACATCCGTTGCTAGGGTTTAGTGACAGAACAGTGGTATCTTAGTTATCACTGGTTCCTAACTGCCTAGTGGTTGGGTGATCTGGTGAAAGGGGAAGGAGGCCTTGTCCTCTGCAAATTCCTAATTGCCATTTTTCAATAAAATATCATTTTTATAACGTATCTTTCTTTATCTGAATCCCACTATTTGTCTTTACTTCCCAATAATAAACCACAATTGCACACTGGTCTATGTGTAACTCAACCTATATCTTTTGCTTGCTTTCATGCTAAAATCTTTCTTCCCTTTAGAAAAAGGAAGGGAAAAAATAAAATGGATCGACAATTTTTTTCCAAGACTATAAAGCCCCACACCCATACAAATGTCGTGCATTACTATATTTTGTAAAAGGATGTGGCATATCGTTTTGCAAAGTGGCTAGTATGTTATCTGGACAGATTTATGTCAACCAGGTTTGCCTATATTATTCTGTAAAATAATAATGTGAACCTGATATAACAAAGGACCGGCCAGTTAGAGTGTAGTTAGAAATAGAATAGCTCGATAAGGTAGTGTCGTCAAAAGAAGAGGTACAATAAATTTAAAGTTTAACTATTGCAATAACATATAGGAGTAAGGTGTATTCAAATATACCAGTTACACACTAAGAAGAGAAAATTAAAATTAAAAAGAGTAAGAGAGTATTCAAGATCAGGGTCTACTTGGAAAGCCAATGTTTATTTGCTTCTGGGTGGTACAAAAAAGGGAAAGGACTAAACTATACTGTGTATGTGTAAAAGAAAGTAAACGGAAACCACAATATAATTTGGGGGGTTGTAAGAACTGAAAATGCACTCATTTTGCATCTTGCAATTAGTAGAATTAGCCGCCGAGCATATTTTTCATACAAGAAAGAAAGAAAGAAAGAAAATGGAGAGAAACACAGACCTTTTCTTTATTGTGACCACTTTTTTTTTTTGTTTCATTCCCTTTATTTACACATTTCCAAAACAGGAGATGGAGGGAATTCTGTGGTTGGAGGTGCATTATGGAAAGTGTCACAAAAGGAATTAGCTTCAAAAAAAAAAACACAAAGTACAAAAAAAATAATGTGGTTCTGGCAATAAAAAAGAAAAGAACAGACGGCGGCTAAAATGAAAGAAAGAGAAGATATTTGCATGCGTTAGCCAGATAGTTGATAAAATACCTGGTTTGATGTTTTTCTTGAATATTTTGAAGCGTAGCCCTTGTTTTCTAACTTCAAGTATATGGTTTTATTCAATTCAAAATCGACATCCAAAAACAAATCTAAAAATGCCGACGATAGTTCCCAAGTATTTATCTGGTCAAACTGTCAAAAACCACGTAGCAACTGGGAGGTGTAATTACAATAAATTTGACGTAGAATTACTTGTATACCAAAAAATTAACTACTTATGTGCAGTAGCATAATAATCGTAGTGATCTTTGTATCATCTGAGAGAGATTATTAAGGCTATTAGTAAAAAAAAAAAAAAAGAAAGAAAGAAAGAAAGAATAAAATAAGTTGTATAGCAAGATTTTCTTCAAGGTGTAGATTTTTGTATCTGTATTCAAGAACAGATTCTTAGAACCCAACATCTCCTTACTTTTATTGCAAAAATACTATTACCATCGCTTGTTTTCTTCTATATAATAAAAAGCAACACATATCTTTTTGCAACCATACTGTTACAACCTAAATCTCCTCCCCCTCCTTCTTCTTCTTTGCTATCCACTACTTTCCTGTATCTTCATATCTTTGCTTTTTTTTTCAGAAATTACAAAAAACACTAAAAGCAAAGGCAATACTTCTGTCTTTGGACATCCTGTTTTGTGTCACCTTTTCAACATTACGGAAAGACGGTAAACACTAATTTTTCTTTTTAGAAAAAGAAAGAGACACAAAATAATATTTAAAGTGACAAGTGTCTATTTTAAACACACTTTCTTCCAAAAGGTACAAATAAACCAGTCCAATAGTTCCCATTACACGCAACCTATAAGTAAACATGTCCAACATCCATTAGAAAACAAAAGTGGAAGAGAAAAAATAAATTAATTTTGGAAATATAAAATATGTTAGAGTGACTCTACAGAGAAAAAGATTTAAAGAAAATAATTTCCCAGTTTGATTCCAAGATGATGAAATGGTGGAGATAATAATATATAACTTGATCTGTGCAACCGATAGTGGAAATGTTAAAAGAACAACTGTTCTCCTCCATGTTGAAAAAAGTGATGTACTACGACCAGTTGCTAAGAGGCATACCCAAAAATCCAGTCCAGGAGAATTAGGAACCTTGAAAGCAACCTTATATGGGATTCCATTTCTTACATGAAAGTGTCGGCGAGAGTGGGTGGTTCATGTGAGTACTAGGCACCCAACCAAAGGAACCGATCTATTTATAGAAAAGTTAGCCTGGGAGGGAATTGTGTCGGGATAGCGTATTCTGATGGAATTGTAGTTCTTGTATATCCAGTGGTGTTACCACATACGGTAAAAAGATCCGTTAAGATGAGTGAATATCTTCCAAGGGATTGGGAAACACTAGTTTAAATACTAACAGACATACGATAATAATAATAATAATAATACTAAATAGTGGTTATGACAAAAACGTTTTGTAGATGGATGGATACGAGCCCTTACTATATTGATCTAATGAATACTGATGGTACTGGCCATACATATATATATATATATATACTATGACATGCATACAACAAACAAATGAGAACGATACTAGCAAGTGCAGAATTTTTATATATTTTATTACTAGAGAATTTTCGGAGATTGTTTACCCTTTTTTTTTTTACCCTTTATTGTTTTATTTTCTATTATTCTACTCCATTATTATTCCAAGAGAGAAAAAACAATAGGATCTGTGAATTGCTACTATGCAAGTTCCAGGCTATTGTTAACCTAGATTTAGGATTCCAGGAAGATAATTTTATTAGTTGAATTTAGTTCTTGACTACACGATCACTCACAAGATGATGGTTTTACAGAGGTGTTATTTTTTTTTTTTTATTTTTACGTGATTTTCAGAGTTTACAGTTGTAATTTTTGTTGAATTGTTAGCCAAGAAGTAGGAAAATGGTGTTTGAGATTTTAATGGACAACTTTTCAGAGATAGTAATTGACATAGGAATATTGGACTCTTGTTTGACAAGCGGCCTTCTTTGTCAGATGGAACTGGTGGTTCTGTTCCTACCTGATCAAAATTTATTTTATTATTCATAATAAAAGTCGAACAAGTTGAAGTTATTCCTAGGGCTCCTAACTTGCACATCCCACATGGAACTGGTGGTTCTGTTCCTCTGGGTGTCATAACAAAAGTCAATTATATCTCGTAGTATTTTTTTTTTCTTTTTTTTATGCCTCATGATCTAGCAGGCATACTCACACCATAATGTAAACCTGAATAATTCGTTAGTCAATGAGCAACCTCCTAAATCGCTCCCAATTTTTTTTTATTTGCTATTCTCTCTTCCCCCCATCTACCATCCCCTTCCCTGTCTCTACTTTTTATTATTTTTTTCATCTCTACCTTCTTTTTTTTTTTTTTTATCTCCTATATCTCCCATATTGATAATTCTCTAGTCCCAGTTTATCTATCTAGTGCACTGGTAAAATAAAACAAAAAAAAAATTGTTATAATAAAAAAACAGTTATAACAAAAAAAATAAAAAAAAAAAAAATTTAAACCCGCTAAAAAATGTATCTCTCACCCTTCAGTTATTCAATCCAAAAATCTTATATCCATCCATTATGGCTACTCAACATTATTAACACTATTTTACTTTTTTACTTTTACTTTATTGTTATCATCTAGCAGTTTTCTTTTTGCTATTGTTTTCATGTCTCTCATTCCTGTTTCCTAGTCCCATTAACTACAATCCAATTTTTTATTGTATTGCCCATCTCCCATTGTATATTAACCCAGAACCATAATTCACTATTGTGTGGTTACCTTAGTGTCTTTTCCTCATCTTAACTTCGAAACATACAAAGAAAAAAATAAAAAAATAATAAAAAAAAACGAAACTCCTATTTTTTTTCTACCGTCTAACTTCTGTCCATTCCATTTACATAATGTATGTTTCCTCCTCACTTTATGATCTTTTTACTATCTGTAGTACCCACTGTATATATAGAAGCTCCTAAGCCTGAGAAATATTCTATCTTAACACCGTTCTTTTCTAACTTATTTTTCTATAAATAGATATGGTGTCCTGACGGTTGACCCTAGTATCTCATACCGATCCATGTCAACTGCTTAAAGACTCAATACTTTCAGGAAATGGGCTCGTCCTCTATAGGGCTCTGCTCAAGCTTCCTAGTTCTACCAATGGCGGTGAGGGTAGAGAACCTCTTAGAAAAACAGTTGTGGGAATGTAAATCTTTCTTCACACTGAGGCTGTTTCCACACAACCTCACTTTTCTTTTATATATTATTATCGAGATCGTGTAAATCATCAACGAATTCTACTAGGTCAGGATGTTCTGGACATCTTTTTCCTGTGGCTTCCTTGGCGTGTTTTATGTTTCTTATACTTTTTTTTTTTTATTTAGTTTGTTCCACCTTTGCGTTTTATAAACGTTGGTCTTATTTATTTGGCAATTGCTTGTTGTGAGAGCTGTTCGACTCACTCGGGTTTGGGTGTACATGATGATCTCATGATAAATTGCAATAATCCTCATGTACCCTTAGAACCCGACATCCAATTTTTTTTTTTCTTTGGATCCTTTTATATTCTTTATAGTTTCCCTTCTATATAGTTTATGTGTATATTATCTAAAGGAACAACACATCCGTTGCTAGGGTTTAGTGACAGAACAGTGGTATCTTAGTTATCACTGGTTCCTAACTGCCTAGTGGTTGGGTGATCTGGTGAAAGGGGAAGGAGGCCTTGTCCTCTGCAAATTCCTAATTGCCATTTTTCAATAAAATATCATTTTTATAACGTATCTTTCTTTATCTGAATCCCACTATTTGTCTTTACTTCCCAATAATAAACCACAATTGCGCACTGGTCTATATGTAACTCAACCTGTCTCTTTTGCTTGCTTTCATGCTAAAATCTTTCTTCCCTTTAGAAAAAGGAAGGGAAAAAAATAAAATGGATCGACAATTTTTTTCTAAGACTATAAAACCCCACACCCATACAAATGTCGTGCACTACTATATTCTCACAAAAATGTCGGCATATCGTTTTGCAAAGTGGCTAGTATGTTATCTGGACAGACTTATGTCAACCAGGTTTGCCTATATTATTCTGTAAAATAATAATGTGAACCTGATATAACAAAGGACCGGCCAGTTAGAGTGTAGTTAGAAATAGAATAGCTCGATAAGGTAGTGTCGTCAAAAGAAGAGGTACAATAAATTTAAAGTTTAACTATTGCAATAACATATAGGAGTAAGATGTATTCAAATATACCAGTTACACACTAAGAAGAGAAAACTAAAATTAAAAAGAGTAAGAGAGTATTCAAGATCAGGGTCTACTTGGAAAGCCAATGTTTATTTGCTTCTGGGTGGTACAAAAAAGAGAAAGGACTAAACTATACTATGTATGTGTAAAAGAAAGTAAAGAGAAACCACAATATAATTTGGGGGGTTGTAAGAACTGAAAATGCACTCATTTTGCATCTTGCAGTTAGTAGAATTAGCCGCCGAGCATATTTTTCATACAAGAAAGAAAGAAAAAAGAAAATGGAGAGAAACACAGACCTTTTCTTTATTGTGACCACTTTTTTTTTTGTTTCATTCCCTTTATTTACACATTTCCAAAACAGGAGATGGAGGGAATTCTGTGGTTGCAGATGCATTATGGAAAGTGTCACAAAAGGAATTAGTTTCAAAAAAAAAACACAAAGTACAAAAAAAATAATGTGGTTCTGGCAATGAAAAAGAAAAGAACAGACGGCGGCTAAAATGAAAGAAAGAGAAGATATTTGCATGCGTTAGCCAGATAGTTGATAAAATACCTGGTTTGATGTTTTTCTTGAATATTTTGAAGCGTAGTCCTTGTTTTCTAACTTCAAGTATATGGTTTTATTCAATTCAAAATCGACATCCAAAAACAAATCTAAAAATGCCGACGATAATTCCCAAGTATTCATCTGGTCAAACTGTCAAAAACCACATAGCAACTGGGAGGTGTAATTACAATAAATTTGACGTAGAATTACTTGTATACCAAAAAATTAACTACTTATGTGCAGTAGCATAATAATCGTAGTGATCTTTGTATCATCTGAGAGAGATTATTAAGGCTATTAGTAAAAAAAAAAAAAGAAAAAGAAAGAATAAAATAAGCTGTATAGCAAGATTTTCTTCAAGGTGTAGATTTTTGTATCTGTATTCAAGAACAGGTTCTTAGAACCGAACATCTCCTTACTTTTATTGCAAAAATACTATTACCATCGCTTGTTTTCTTCTATATAATAAAAAGCAACACATATCTTTTTGCAACCATACTGTTACAACCTAAATCTCCTCCCCCTCCTTCTTCTTCTTTGCTATCCACTACTTTCCTGTATCTTCATATCTTTGCTTTTTTTTTCAGAAATTACAAAAAACACTAAAAGCAAAGGCAATACTTCTGTCTTTGGACATCCTGTTTTGTGTCACCTTTTCAACATTACGGAAAGACGGTAAACACTAATTTTTCTTTTTAGAAAAAGAAAGAGACACAAAATAATATTTAAAGTGACAAGTGTCTATTTTAAACACACTTTCTTCCAAAAGGTACAAATAAACCAGTCCAATAGTTCCCATTACACGCAACCTATAAGTAAACATGTCCAACATCCATTAGAAAACAAAAGTGGAAGAGAAAAAATAAATTAATTTTGGAAATATAAAATATGTTAGAGTGACTCTACAGAGAAAAAGATTTAAAGAAAATAATTTCCCAGTTTGATTCCAAGATGATGAAATGGTGGAGATAATAATATATAACTTGATCTGTGCAACCGATAGTGGAAATGTTAAAAGAACAACTGTTCTCCTCCATGTTGAAAAAAGTGATGTACTACGACCAGTTGCTAAGAGGCATACCCAAAAATCCAGTCCAGGAGAATTAGGAACCTTGAAAGCAACCTTATATGGGATTCCATTTCTTACATGAAAGTGTCGACGAGAGTGGGTGGTTCATGTGAGTACTAGGTACCCAACCAAAGGAACCGATCTATTTATAGAAAAGTTAGCCTGGGAGGGAATTGTGTCGGGATAGCGTATTCTGATGGAATTGTAGTTCTTGTATATCCAGTGGTGTTACCACATATGGTAAAAAGATCCGTTAAGATGAGTGAATATCTTCCAAGGGATTGGGAAACACTAGTTTAAATACTAACAGACATACGATAATGATAATAATAATAATACTAAATAGTGGTTATGACAAAAACGTTTTGTAGATGGATGGATACGAGCCCTTACTATATTGATCTAATGAATACTGATGGTACTGGCCATATATATATATATATATATATACTATGACATGCATACAACAAACAAATGAGAACGATACTAGCAAGTGCAGAATTTTTATATATTTTATTACTAGAGAATTTTCGGAGATTGTTTACCCTTTTTTTTTTACCCTTTATTGTTTTATTTTATATTATTCTACTCCATTATTATTCCAAGAGAGAAAAAACAATAGGATCTGTGAATTGCTACTATGCAAGTTCCAGGCTATTGTTAACCTAGATTTAGGATTCCAGGAAGATAATTTTATTAGTTGAATTTAGTTCTTGACTACACGATCACTCACAAGATGATGGTTTTACAGAGGTGTTATTTTTTTTTTTTTTTTTTTTTACGTGATTTTCAGAGTTTACAGTTGTAATTTTTGTTGAATTGTTAGCCAAGAAGTAGGAAAATGGTGTTTGAGATTTTAGTGGACAACTTTTCAGAGATAGTAATTGACATAGGAATATTGGACTCTTGTTTGACAAGCGGCCTTCTTTGTCAGATGGAACTGGTGGTTCTGTTCCTACCTGATCAAAATTTATTTTATTATTCATAATAAAAGTCAAACAAGTTGAAGTTATTCCTAGGGCTCCTAACTTGCACATCCCACATGGAACTGGTGGTTCTGTTCCTCTGGGTGTCATAACAAAAGTCAATTATATCTCGTAGTATTTTTTTTTCTTTTTTTATGCCTCATGATCTAGCAGGCATACTCACACCATAATGTAAATCTGAATAATTCGTTAGTCAATGAGCAACCTCCTAAATCGCTCCCAATTTTTTTTTATTTGCTATTCTCTCTTCCCCCCATCTACCATCCCCTTCCCTGTCTCTACTTTTTATTATTTTTTTCACCTCTACCTTCTTTTTTTTTTTTTTATCTCCTATATCTCCCATATTGATAATTCTCTAGTCCCAGTTTATCTATCTAGTGCACTGGTAAAATAAAACAAAAAAAAAATTGTTATAATAAAAAAACAGTTATAACAAAAAAAAATAAAAAAAAAAAAAAAATTTAAACCCGCTAAAAAATGTATCTCTCACCCTTCAGTTATTCAATCCAAAAATCTTATATCCATCCATTATGGCTACTCAACATTATTAACACTATTTTACTTTTTTACTTTTACTTTATTGTTATCATCTAGCAGTTTTCTTTTTGCTATTTTTTTCATGTCTCTCATTCCTGTTTCCTAGTCCCATTAACTACAATCCAATTTTTTATTGTATTGCCCATCTCCCATTGTATATTAACCCAGAACCATAATTCACTATTGTGTGGTTACCTTAGTGTCTTTTCCTCATCTTAACTTCGAAACATACAAAGAAAAAAATAAAAAATAATAATAAAAAAAAAACAAACTCCTATTTTTTTTCTACCGTCTAACTTCTGTCCATTCCATTTACATAATGTATGTTTCCTCCTCACTTTATGATCTTTTTACTATCTGTAGTACCCACTGTATATATAGAAGCTCCTAAGCCTGAGAAATATTCTATCTTAACACCGTTCTTTTCTAACTTATTTTTCTATAAATAGATATGGTGTCCTGACGGTTGACCCTAGTATCTCATACCGATCCATGTCAACTGCTTAAAGACTCAATACTTTCAGGAAATGGGCTCGTCCTCTATAGGGCTCTGCTCAAGCTTCCTAGTTCTACCAATGGCGGTGAGGGTAGAGAACCTCTTAGAAAAACAGTTGTGGGAATGTAAATCTTTCTTCACACTGAGGCTGTTTCCACACAACCTCACTTTTCTTTTATATATTATTATCGAGATCGTGTAAATCATCAACGAATTCTACTAGGTCAGGATGTTCTGGACATCTTTTTCCTGTGGCTTCCTTGGCGTGTTTTATGTTTCTTATACTTTTTTTTTTTTATTTAGTTTGTTCCACCTTTGCGTTTTATAAACGTTGGTCTTATTTATTTGGCAATTGCTTGTTGTGAGAGCTGTTCGACTCACTCGGGTTTGGGTGTACATGATGATCTCATGATAAATTGCAATAATCCTCATGTACCCTTAGAACCCGACATCCAATTTTTTTTTTTCTTTGGATCCTTTTATATTCTTTATAGTTTCCCTTCTATATAGTTTATGTGTATATTATCTAAAGGAACAACACATCCGTTGCTAGGGTTTAGTGACAGAACAGTGGTATCTTAGTTATCACTGGTTCCTAACTGCCTAGTGGTTGGGTGATCTGGTGAAAGGGGAAGGAGGCCTTGTCCTCTGCAAATTCCTAATTGCCATTTTTCAATAAAATATCATTTTTATAACGTATCTTTCTTTATCTGAATCCCACTATTTGTCTTTACTTCCCAATAATAAACCACAATTGCGCACTGGTCTATATGTAACTCAACCTGTCTCTTTTGCTTGCTTTCATGCTAAAATCTTTCTTCCCTTTAGAAAAAGGAAGGGAAAAAAATAAAATGGATCGACAATTTTTTTCTAAGACTATAAAACCCCACACCCATACAAATGTCGTGCACTACTATATTCTCACAAAAATGTCGGCATATCGTTTTGCAAAGTGGCTAGTATGTTATCTGGACAGACTTATGTCAACCAGGTTTGCCTATATTATTCTGTAAAATAATAATGTGAACCTGATATAACAAAGGACCGGCCAGTTAGAGTGTAGTTAGAAATAGAATAGCTCGATAAGGTAGTGTCGTCAAAAGAAGAGGTACAATAAATTTAAAGTTTAACTATTGCAATAACATATAGGAGTAAGATGTATTCAAATATACCAGTTACACACTAAGAAGAGAAAACTAAAATTAAAAAGAGTAAGAGAGTATTCAAGATCAGGGTCTACTTGGAAAGCCAATGTTTATTTGCTTCTGGGTGGTACAAAAAAGAGAAAGGACTAAACTATACTATGTATGTGTAAAAGAAAGTAAAGAGAAACCACAATATAATTTGGGGGGTTGTAAGAACTGAAAATGCACTCATTTTGCATCTTGCAGTTAGTAGAATTAGCCGCCGAGCATATTTTTCATACAAGAAAGAAAGAAAGAAAGAAAATGGAGAGAAACACAGACCTTTTCTTTATTGTGACCACTTTTTTTTTTGTTTCATTCCCTTTATTTACACATTTCCAAAACAGGAGATGGAGGGAATTCTGTGGTTGCAGATGCATTATGGAAAGTGTCACAAAAGGAATTAGTTTCAAAAAAAAAACACAAAGTACAAAAAAAATAATGTGGTTCTGGCAATGAAAAAGAAAAGAACAGACGGCGGCTAAAATGAAAGAAAGAGAAGATATTTGCATGCGTTAGCCAGATAGTTGATAAAATACCTGGTTTGATGTTTTTCTTGAATATTTTGAAGCGTAGTCCTTGTTTTCTAACTTCAAGTATATGGTTTTATTCAATTCAAAATCGACATCCAAAAACAAATCTAAAAATGCCGACGATAATTCCCAAGTATTCATCTGGTCAAACTGTCAAAAACCACATAGCAACTGAGAGATGTAATTACAATAAATTTGACGTAGAATTACTTGTATACCAAAAAATTAACTACTTATGTGCAGTAGCATAATAATCGTAGTGATCTTTGTATCATCTGAGAGAGATTATTAAGGCTATTAGTAAAAAAAAAAAAAGAAAAAGAAAGAATAAAATAAGCTGTATAGCAAGATTTTCTTCAAGGTGTAGATTTTTGTATCTGTATTCAAGAACAGGTTCTTAGAACCGAACATCTCCTTACTTTTATTGCAAAAATACTATTACCATCGCTTGTTTTCTTCTATATAATAAAAAGCAACACATATCTTTTTGCAACCATACTGTTACAACCTAAATCTCCTCCCCCTCCTTCTTCTTCTTTGCTATCCACTACTTTCCTGTATCTTCATATCTTTGCTTTTTTTTTCAGAAATTACAAAAAACACTAAAAGCAAAGGCAATACTTCTGTCTTTGGACATCCTGTTTTGTGTCACCTTTTCAACATTACGGAAAGACGGTAAACACTAATTTTTCTTTTTAGAAAAAGAAAGAGACACAAAATAATATTTAAAGTGACAAGTGTCTATTTTAAACACACTTTCTTCCAAAAGGTACAAATAAACCAGTCCAATAGTTCCCATTACACGCAACCTATAAGTAAACATGTCCAACATCCATTAGAAAACAAAAGTGGAAGAGAAAAAATAAATTAATTTTGGAAATATAAAATATGTTAGAGTGACTCTACAGAGAAAAAGATTTAAAGAAAATAATTTCCCAGTTTGATTCCAAGATGATGAAATGGTGGAGATAATAATATATAACTTGATCTGTGCAACCGATAGTGGAAATGTTAAAAGAACAACTGTTCTCCTCCATGTTGAAAAAAGTGATGTACTACGACCAGTTGCTAAGAGGCATACCCAAAAATCCAGTCCAGGAGAATTAGGAACCTTGAAAGCAACCTTATATGGGATTCCATTTCTTACATGAAAGTGTCGACGAGAGTGGGTGGTTCATGTGAGTACTAGGTACCCAACCAAAGGAACCGATCTATTTATAGAAAAGTTAGCCTGGGAGGGAATTGTGTCGGGATAGCGTATTCTGATGGAATTGTAGTTCTTGTATATCCAGTGGTGTTACCACATATGGTAAAAAGATCCGTTAAGATGAGTGAATATCTTCCAAGGGATTGGGAAACACTAGTTTAAATACTAACAGACATACGATAATGATAATAATAATAATACTAAATAGTGGTTATGACAAAAACGTTTTGTAGATGGATGGATACGAGCCCTTACTATATTGATCTAATGAATACTGATGGTACTGGCCATATATATATATATATATATATACTATGACATGCATACAACAAACAAATGAGAACGATACTAGCAAGTGCAGAATTTTTATATATTTTATTACTAGAGAATTTTCGGAGATTGTTTACCCTTTTTTTTTACCCTTTATTGTTTTATTTTCTATTATTCTACTCCATTATTATTCCAAGAGAGAAAAAACAATAAGATCTGTGAATTGCTACTATGCAAGTTCCAGGCTATTGTTAACCTAGATTTAGGATTCCAGGAAGATAATTTTATTAGTTGAATTTAGTTCTTGACTACACGATCACTCACAAGATGATGGTTTTACAGAAGTGTTATTTTTTTTTTTTTTTTTTTTTTTACGTGATTTTCAGAGTTTACAGTTGTAATTTTTGTTGAATTGTTAGCCAAGAAGTAGGAAAATGGTGTTTGAGATTTTAATGGACAACTTTTCAGAGATAGTAATTGACATAGGAATATTGGACTCTTGTTTGACAAGCGGCCTTCTTTGTCAGATGGAACTGGTGGTTCTGTTCCTACCTGATCAAAATTTATTTTATTATTCATAATAAAAGTCGAACAAGTTGAAGTTATTCCTAGGGCTCCTAACTTGCACATCCCACATGGAACTGGTGGTTCTGTTCCTCTGGGTGTCATAACAAAAGTCAATTATATCTCGTAGTATTTTTTTTTCTTTTTTTTATGCCTCATGATCTAGCAGGCATACTCACACCATAATGTAAATCTGAATAATTCGTTAGTCAATGAGCAACCTCCTAAATCACTCCCAATTTTTTTTTTATTTGCTATTCTCTCTTCCCCCCATCTACCATCCCCTTCCCTGTCTCTACTTTTTATTATTTTTTTCACCTCTACCTTCTTTTTTTTTTCTTTATCTCCTATATCTCCCATATTGATAATTCTCTAGTCCCAGTTTATCTATCTAGTGCACTGGTAAAATAAAACAAAAAAAAAATTGTTATAATAAAAAAACAGTTATAACAAAAAAAAATAAAAAAAAAAAAAAATTTAAACCCGCTAAAAAATGTATCTCTCACCCTTCAGTTATTCAATCCAAAAATCTTATATCCATCCATTATGGCTACTCAACATTATTAACACTATTTTACTTTTTTACTTTTACTTTATTGTTATCATCTAGCAGTTTTCTTTTTGCTATTTTTTTCATGTCTCTCATTCCTGTTTCCTAGTCCCATTAACTACAATCCAATTTTTTATTGTATTGCCCATCTCCCATTGTATATTAACCCAGAACCATAATTCACTATTGTGTGGTTACCTTAGTGTCTTTTCCTCATCTTAACTTCGAAACATACAAAGAAAAAAATAAAAAAATAATAATAAAAAAAAAACAAACTCCTATTTTTTTTCTACCGTCTAACTTCTGTCCATTCCATTTACATAATGTATGTTTCCTCCTCACTTTATGATCTTTTTACTATCTGTAGTACCCACTGTATATATAGAAGCTCCTAAGCCTGAGAAATATTCTATCTTAACACCGTTCTTTTCTAACTTATTTTTCTATAAATAGATATGGTGTCCTGACGGTTGACCCTAGTATCTCATACCGATCCATGTCAACTGCTTAAAGACTCAATACTTTCAGGAAATGGGCTCGTCCTCTATAGGGCTCTGCTCAAGCTTCCTAGTTCTACCAATGGCGGTGAGGGTAGAGAACCTCTTAGAAAAACAGTTGTGGGAATGTAAATCTTTCTTCACACTGAGGCTGTTTCCACACAACCTCACTTTTCTTTTATATATTATTATCGAGATCGTGTAAATCATCAACGAATTCTACTAGGTCAGGATGTTCTGGACATCTTTTTCCTGTGGCTTCCTTGGCGTGTTTTATGTTTCTTATACTTTTTTTTTTTTTATTTAGTTTGTTCCACCTTTGCGTTTTATAAACGTTGGTCTTATTTATTTGGCAATTGCTTGTTGTGAGAGCTGTTCGACTCACTCGGGTTTGGGTGTACATGATGATCTCATGATAAATTGCAATAATCATCATGTACCCTTAGAACCCGACATCCAATTTTTTTTTTTCTTTGGATCCTTTTATATTCTTTATAGTTTCCCTTCTATATAGTTTATGTGTATATTATCTAAAGGAACAACACATCCGTTGCTAGGGTTTAGTGACAGAACAGTGGTATCTTAGTTATCACTGGTTCCTAACTGCCTAGTGGTTGGGTGATCTGGTGAAAGGGGAAGGAGGCCTTGTCCTCTGCAAATTCCTAATTGCCATTTTTCAATAAAATATCATTTTTATAACGTATCTTTCTTTATCTGAATCCCACTATTTGTCTTTACTTCCCAATAATAAACCACAATTGCGCACTGGTCTATATGTAACTCAACCTGTCTCTTTTGCTTGCTTTCATGCTAAAATCTTTCTTCCCTTTAGAAAAAGGAAGGGAAAAAAATAAAATGGATCGACAATTTTTTTCTAAGACTATAAAACCCCACACCCATACAAATGTCGTGCACTACTATATTCTCACAAAAATGTCGGCATATCGTTTTGCAAAGTGGCTAGTATGTTATCTGGACAGACTTATGTCAACCAGGTTTGCCTATATTATTCTGTAAAATAATAATGTGAACCTGATATAACAAAGGACCGGCCAGTTAGAGTGTAGTTAGAAATAGAATAGCTCGATAAGGTAGTGTCGTCAAAAGAAGAGGTACAATAAATTTAAAGTTTAACTATTGCAATAACATATAGGAGTAAGATGTATTCAAATATACCAGTTACACACTAAGAAGAGAAAACTAAAATTAAAAAGAGTAAGAGAGTATTCAAGATCAGGGTCTACTTGGAAAGCCAATGTTTATTTGCTTCTGGGTGGTACAAAAAAGAGAAAGGACTAAACTATACTATGTATGTGTAAAAGAAAGTAAAGAGAAACCACAATATAATTTGGGGGGTTGTAAGAACTGAAAATGCACTCATTTTGCATCTTGCAGTTAGTAGAATTAGCCGCCGAGCATATTTTTCATACAAGAAAGAAAGAAAGAAAGAAAATGGAGAGAAACACAGACCTTTTCTTTATTGTGACCACTTTTTTTTTTGTTTCATTCCCTTTATTTACACATTTCCAAAACAGGAGATGGAGGGAATTCTGTGGTTGGAGATGCATTATGGAAAGTGTCACAAAAGGAATTAGTTTCAAAAAAAAAACACAAAGTACAAAAAAAATAATGTGGTTCTGGCAATGAAAAAGAAAAGAACAGACGGCGGCTAAAATGAAAGAAAGAGAAGATATTTGCATGCGTTAGCCAGATAGTTGATAAAATACCTGGTTTGATGTTTTTCTTGAATATTTTGAAGCGTAGTCCTTGTTTTCTAACTTCAAGTATATGGTTTTATTCAATTCAAAATCGACATCCAAAAACAAATCTAAAAATGCCGACGATAGTTCCCAAGTATTTATCTGGTTAAACTGTCAAAAACCACATAGCAACTGAGAGATGTAATTACAATAAATTTGACGTAGAATTACTTGTATACCAAAAAATTAACTACTTATGTGCAGTAGCATAATAATCGTAGTGATCTTTGTATCATCTGAGAGAGATTATTAAGGCTATTAGTAAAAAAAAAAAAGAAAAAGAAAGAATAAAATAAGCTGTATAGCAAGATTTTCTTCAAGGTGTAGATTTTTGTATCTGTATTCAAGAACAGGTTCTTAGAACCGAACATCTCCTTACTTTTATTGCAAAAATACTATTACCATCGCTTGTTTTCTTCTATATAATAAAAAGCAACACATATCTTTTTGCAACCATACTGTTACAACCTAAATCTCCTCCCCCTCCTTCTTCTTCTTTGCTATCCACTACTTTCCTGTATCTTCATATCTTTGCTTTTTTTTTCAGAAATTACAAAAAACACTAAAAGCAAAGGCAATACTTCTGTCTTTGGACATCCTGTTTTGTGTCACCTTTTCAACATTACGGAAAGACGGTAAACACTAATTTTTCTTTTTAGAAAAAGAAAGAGACACAAAATAATATTTAAAGTGACAAGTGTCTATTTTAAACACACTTTCTTCCAAAAGGTACAAATAAACCAGTCCAATAGTTCCCATTACACGCAACCTATAAGTAAACATGTCCAACATCCATTAGAAAACAAAAGTGGAAGAGAAAAAATAAATTAATTTTGGAAATATAAAATATGTTAGAGTGACTCTACAGAGAAAAAGATTTAAAGAAAATAATTTCCCAGTTTGATTCCAAGATGATGAAATGGTGGAGATAATAATATATAACTTGATCTGTGCAACCGATAGTGGAAATGTTAAAAGAACAACTGTTCTCCTCCATGTTGAAAAAAGTGATGTACTACGACCAGTTGCTAAGAGGCATACCCAAAAATCCAGTCCAGGAGAATTAGGAACCTTGAAAGCAACCTTATATGGGATTCCATTTCTTACATGAAAGTGTCGACGAGAGTGGGTGGTTCATGTGAGTACTAGGTACCCAACCAAAGGAACCGATCTATTTATAGAAAAGTTAGCCTGGGAGGGAATTGTGTCGGGATAGCGTATTCTGATGGAATTGTAGTTCTTGTATATCCAGTGGTGTTACCACATATGGTAAAAAGATCCGTTAAGATGAGTGAATATCTTCCAAGGGATTGGGAAACACTAGTTTAAATACTAACAGACATACGATAATGATAATAATAATAATACTAAATAGTGGTTATGACAAAAACGTTTTGTAGATGGATGGATACGAGCCCTTACTATATTGATCTAATGAATACTGATGGTACTGGCCATATATATATATATATA